>VXBW01004972.1:538153-582327 GCA_013400375.1 Thinocorus orbignyianus
CGCCGTGGTGCGGGGCCGGTCCCCGCTCGCAGGTCAGTCGGTGCCGCGGGTCTGTGGGGGCTGGGTGGCGGCTCACACCCGCTCGGCCGCCCCCTCCCGCAGCGGTTTGATGGTGTTTGCCCCTCGGATCGTCCGCGCCAGCTGTGCCGCCGCTCCGGCCCGGCGAGGGGCAGCGCCGGATCAGCCCCTCGGCCGCCGGGCCGGGGAGCGGGGTCTCACAGCGCGGCCTCGCTGCTGCGCTCTCCGTCCGGCGCTGTCCGTGCCGGGCCCCGGTGTCACACCGCAGCCCACGGGTGTCAGCGAACGCTGTGTGAACTCCTCGCGTTTACCCACAGGTTCCCTCAGGACCCGGCTGCCGTGAGCCCGCTCTGCGGGCGGTGGGCTGGGGGGCCGGTGGGGCCGGGCCCGTGTGCTGTCAGGGGTGAACGAGGGGGAATGTGCGGTGATGGCTCCTGCTTTGGCTGCTCTGTCACCAGCTGCAAAATGACCCGAATCGATGTGCTCATCTGCTCAGCGTGCGGGGAAAAAGCTCCGCTCCTTTCCTCTCCGGAGGTGACTGTTCCAAAACCAGCAGGTTTCAGAGGTTTTTTTTTTAATGTCCTTTATGTGCTGGTGCAAGAAGTGCAGATGTCCCTTGGCCGCGGGGCAGCGCAGTGTGTGACCGGCACGGTAATCCCCGGAGGCGCCCGGGGGGCGGGAGCGGAGCGCTGCGGAGCCGAGCTGGCATCGCGGCCCCTCTGCTCGGGGGTCACACCGCGGCCGGGGACAGCCGCAGCCCTGGCAGGCTGCTGGGGAGCCGCAATTAGCTGCGGAGCTAACACCTTTGGTACGTGTGCTCGACGGGAGGGCTTGGAATGCAGCCTGAAGGCGTTCCCCACGTGTGTAGTTACTGCCGAGTAACCCTGGGGGGTCCCGTGAGGGTTAGAGGCAGGAGCAGGGGTTCTGTAACGGGAGCGAAGTGCTCGGCGGTTGGGTGTGTTTTGCGTCCTTTATAGACACACAGGTAGCGATACCTGCCTCGGGGGGTTGTCAGAAAAAAGTTTTAGGCTACTGTTGTTTTCTGATAGGGAAATACTCAAGTGAAAACAAGAGGGCTGAAAGTAACATAACTTTTAAATGTGCTTTGATTGTATTTATTTGGAAGAGAGGGTGAAATTATTTGTTGTTAAAGAAATTTTGCCTTTTCCTGTTGGAATTGCTTAGTTTTTTCTAGGACACGAAGAGGGAATGAAAAAGGTGAAAGAGGAAAACACTTTAACGCTTACAAAAATCTGTTTGGTTTTAGCATAAGGTATTGGAACTACAAGGCGATATAATCTGTATTTGCTTGATGGGTTTGGGTGATTTTTTGTTTGCTTGGCTTGTGGTTGTCTGGTTTTCTCTTCACATTCACTAATTTAAAACAGTTCAGTTCTGATTCTAAATAGTGTCAGTAATTTTTCAGTCTTAAAAATACAACTTATAAGAGAAGTTGTTACTTCAGTCTGTTCTAATGTGTTTTGGGTTATACTTATGTATAATTGTTGTTTTGTAATATAAAAACATGCCACAGGGGAGGCCTCTGAGTTTGTCAAAGGATTTAGTGATTCGGCTCATGTCAGGTGCACTTGAGAAAGATTATTTGGCTGTTACCTCAGTCACTTGAAACTGGTTTCCTCAGGGTAGAAGATACCCTAAGGAAAAAAAATGCAAGGCTGGTGACAAGCCAAATGATGTAACAGTTCTGTTCTCACTTCTGTTTGCTACAGTCCTGCTCTCATTCAGGGGTGGGTGGACATTTATCATGGATTTGACAGGTGTAAACCAGTCATTGTCAAATAATTTGGTGATGACAGGCTAATACCTTAGCCATGCAGGGAAACCTTTTTAAAAGAGAGAAACATAACTTGCTTCCTTCTGCTTCTCTTAAGGTGGATTCTGTCACCCTCTTCAGAAGAATTGATTTCTTTAGATTAATTTCCTTTACATGCAGCACAAACTGTACTAAAAAGGCTCTGCTCTGTTACAATAAAAATATCTACATCCAGAGTTTCTACTGATATAAAAATTATGTCTTTAAATATATGCCTTAGATCACAATGGGAAACAGTGTGATTTCTTAGGGTAAAAAAGACCTGGTTTTATGGTATGACAGAATTTAGGAATTAGGAATTTAGAATTTAGGAATGTGAAGAGATCAGGCAGGACATGTTTTTAGTGCCTGACACTGGAATCTTGGAGGTCCGTATTCTGTTTTTGGTTTTGCTATGGCTTTATTACATGCCTTCTGACTAGGGAAGAAAACAAAGGCTCTCATCTCTCCTTTGACATGCTTGCAAAGGGAGTCTAACAAAACCATCGTAGCTGAATCTTTGAACGTGAAGTCACCTGTTTCTAAGATTGCTGTGTAATATCAGGGAAGGATTATGTTGATGCTTGTGAATGGCATTTTTATTTCAGTTAACTTTTATGTGTGTGAAGGTTATTGCCTTATCCACCTTATGATGTGTACTTGCTAATGACAGTTGTCTTGAGTCATCAAGTGCATGATCTGTTTTGGGCATCTGCTAACTGTGACTGCTGGGCAAAAGCCGGTGAGAGAGATCAGCAGAAGTGATGAGAGTGGGAGGCAGTATGAGATAATGCGACGTGATAGACACGGGAAACACCAGCACATCAGAGGTGTGGCTGGAGGGTCTGAACACTTTGGAACAGCTTTGTGTTCAGTCTTCAAAAACAAGGCTCTAGGCTGACTGTGATGCTCGAATGGTTCCTTGGAATTGAGGGTAAGTTGCTGGTTTGATCTTTGCAGAACAAGGGTATAAGTTAAAAGATCACTGAAAGGGATGAGAATTTTGTGGTCATTTTTGAGATGGTATTACATGGATTCCAGGCATCCGCAGAGGTATCTACGTTCTTTGGAGGATGTTAGGAAATGGCTATACTCGTTAATCACATCAAGAGGCTACGTTCCCACAGGCATCTTGGGCGAGTTCCCCATTCTCAAAGCAATGTTTTTGACTTGCTCTTCTGAATGACAAACTCTCTCTCTCGTAGAACAATGGTTTTCTATTAGGTGTGTTTGCATTATTGTTATCTTTAGCCACGTACCTTGGATTCTGATGAAGGGAGTAGTCAGCTTGAGGGCTTTATGGTCTCTGGGCAAGTCTCAGTATCTCTTAATATGTAGGCATTTTCCCACATATGTGCTCAGAGCTTAATCTTGCAAATCAAGATGAGAAAAATGTCTGGGTTTTTCAGCAAGACTTGGCTTTGTCCTTTGCATTTTCTGAAGTCTGGGTGTTGAAGTACTTCTTGCATCAACACTTCAGAAAAACGTGCTCTGAACAATTGCAGGCAAGGTTATATACATTCAGTGCGGAGCCAATATCTCAGAGACGTCCTCATTCTTGTAAATGCTTCTAAAGCATTTATTGACTCTAGTTTCAAGCAGTATTGATCAATAAGCTTTCTCTGAGATGATGAAAGGTTGCTTGAGGAATACAATAATTTTCTCGAAAAGCAGAATTTAGAGTTGTTTATTTTCATTGAGAGGAAAAAGAGACATTTTTGTCCCAAGTGTGAATGTGACTTTGGGAAAGGAATTAACAAGCAGAGTAGCAGAACAGTTCATCTGGGTTCATCTTGAAAAACTCTGAAAATATAGGTAAAGTAAGGATCAGCCAGAAGACGTCTGAGAAATTATAGGAGTGGAAAGTGGCAGTGAAACAAACACCACCAACCCCACACTGTAACATGTCTAGTCCAGGGTCACCAGTGCAGTGTTGATTTCTGCAGTGTACTTGAATAGTGCTGTAGTCAGCACTATTGAACCTGTCAACACACAACCTGTGTGGTTTCTGTCATTTGCCTTAGGTACTGGCTAAGAGAGATCACACAGTTATATAGGGAAGCGTGGGAGGCAAACTGTCTCCTCTGCAGAGTTTTGAAACTGGGGTTTGAACAGATTTGTTAATGAAAATGCAGCAGGCCCTGCAGAGCCTTTAAAAAAGCCATTGCTGCTGCAGTGGAGAGCTCCAGCAGGGCTGCTATTCATAGAATCCTAGAAAGATTAGAGTTGGAGGGGGGACCTTAAAGATCCATGGGCAGGGACATCTCCCACTAGACCAGGTTGCTCCAAGCCCCATCCAGCCTGGCCTTGAACCCCATGTGGTGTATGCTATTGTTAGAGAAAAAAACTTAAAAATATGTGAATTTCAACTTGGCAGGAATGCTACAATTGCCCTTTGGTACTTTGTCCTATTTTATAATGTCTGCTGATTTATCAAAATAGCTGGACCTTTTCGCAACACAGAGTTGAGTACATTTCTAAAGGATCAAAAGAGGGCTTTGTTTTCTTGTGAAATAAGCTTTGCAGTGTGCCACAGTCAGGTAGACTGCTGTCTGAAGTCATGCAGAACCTGGATAGGTATACAGAACCTGGGAGTCCCCAGTACACCTGAAGCCAGCATCATCTGGGATTCATAAGGAAATACAGAAGTACCAAAATGCTGCTGAAGCCTACAGAGACGTGTGAGAATAACTGCAGGGCTCAGTGTAGTTAGATTTTGTTGTGATACTGGGGGCCTTACAGCTACTTTATACGTTCCGATCTGAGTAGTGGATGTTGTGTGTGCCAACAGTTGTGTTCAGGAAACAACTTTCAGAGTTACCCAGAGTAATGCATGCAATAAATGCTTCTTGTGGTTTTCTCATTTGAAATGCCTAGGGTGTGATGAAAGATGTTGTGCTGAAAACTCTGTAGACAGAATCACAATGTGTTTTTGCAGCACTTCAGATTTCCATTTGCTGCCCTGCCCGTGTGCTTCAGAAACACCACCTGGCAGGAGACAAAGGAAGCTCTTGCCTTGTGGTCTTCCTGCTGACACTTTAATGAAGCAGCCTGTAACGCTGGTTCTCATGTTTGTTCTCTTTAGTGTGCATGCTTTATTGTCTATAAGTTTGTCACATTGTTAATTAGTTGCTTTACACCTGACACGTTTTGTGTTTCAAAGTGTGTTCTGTGCTTCTGGTTCAGTATGTGCTCAGGTACTTCAGTGAGGGGCAAGAATTCCCTTCGCTTTTAGGTTGTCGCTACTTTTTAGATTTGGACCCTCACTATTTGGCTGAGATGGCTAAATTAATTCTTTTAATTGATCATTGGTAACTTTGGCTGTGAATGAGCAGCAGTGGACTGTACCAGAAATGTGTCTTACCTGTTCTTTCCTATTGGAAGATTGTAATGAATGTAATTTTTCCTTAATATTCCAGTTGTTTCGTCTTTGTGCATCAATGAAAAGTCCAAATATGGCTTTGTTCAAGCAACAGAAGGTGGAAGACGTTTACGAAATTGGGGAAGAACTGGGAAGGTAAGTTTGTACTGATGACACCACACTATACTAAAAGCTGATGTGGAGATATTTGTCACATCCTAAAACAATGACTCTGCATGGTAGCCGAGATCAGTGCAATATACAAAACCAGAAACTCATCCCTTTACAAAAACTGCACTTTAGATTTCTTTATTATTATTTTGTTGCAGTTTAGTGTGCTAACTCTTTTTCCTTTGTTTCCTTGCAACTACGACATAAAAAAGGTATGTTTAGATTGTCTTTTATAGATAGGTCTCATCTGTGCCTGTGCTTCAGGCTGAGTTCACCTCTCCATTTGCAGAACCAGCTGGGCAACAGGAACCTGTGGTGCTGTCGTTATGGCCCTTCAATTTGCCTGGCTGCTTTGAGCAGCGCTGCGCGGTGCTGCTGTTGTCAGCTGGCACTGACAGAACACATCCAAATCTGCCTGTAAAACACTGTGTACGTATTCCTGAAGGGATTTACCTGTCAAAATTTCAGCTGGACTGGTTAATACTTGTATATAGCTTTTAATCCATAAGGGTTTATCTGCAGGTATTAATCCTAGGTGGAGTTAGTGGGCTATTTCCATGCTCAACCATAACTGCTGGGTTTGTGAGCTGGATGACAGAGAGCTCCCCCAGTGACCTAGCAACGTACAGTGCTCTCAGTGAGGATTGCTGGTTTCCATTCAGTGTCCAATCCTCCAGTGTTTTTCTTTTTAATATGCAAATAGCTAAATTAGGGCTGTACATGTGTTGGCTTCTTTCCCCATGTCTGGCAGTTGGTTTTGATAAATGACTGTGTATGCGCAATTACCCTTTGTCAAGGACCAATAATGTAGTTACATTAAAACACTTCAATTGAAGTTGTTTCCTTGCCAAATCTTATTTCTTTTCACTCACAGCTGTTTCATCTTTAGAGTTGTTGAGAAGATTTCTCTAAGGGGCAGATGTTTTTAGGGGTTTGGTTTCGTTGGGTTTTTTTTCATTTCCTTCCCTCTCAGGAAGGCCTCAACTACTAAATTTTCTCTAACTGCTTACTTTGGAGTATTGGCTGGTCCTGAGAATATCAGCCTGAAAGTGAAAATCTGACAACAGTGAGCAGTAAAGAAATTCAGTATGTGTTCAGGGTGTAAAAGATGTGCCTTTTTTCAAACCTAGATGGCCCTAATATGTACTACAATAGTCAAACTCCTAAAATGGGAAAGTGGAAACTGAGTACTGTAATTTTACTTTGGTTCCTGAATTGGATTTGGAAATTCAGTGTCTTTTGACAAGATGAACTTCATTCTCCTCTTCAAGCTGATGATGGTTATTAGGTCTTTTGAATGGAGTAGTTGAAACAACCCTTGCTGGTTTTATTTGCCTGAGCGGCCTCAGGCTGGAGGAGGCTTGTGTGGTCCCAGCAGCATGGGGGGACCTCTTTTCCTGGCTGCATGTCCTAGAAACAGGGCTGGCCCAAGGGCTATGCTGTGGGGCTGGGACTAACTACACTGTGGGTGATGGGCTGGGTTTAGAGGAGACTACACTCGGATGTAGCATCTGAAATTGTGGCCTTTTTTAATGGGTGTATTCTCTGCAAAAAATACTTTTTCTAGATAAGCCAGAAGAAGGAGGTATACACAAGGAGGTGCCGTCACTTCCATGACAGGAATATTAGACTCTACTGCAAAACCACGTTCTATACTGTCACACTGTCAGTCAGTGTATTTTCACTTTCAGATTTTTCAAGGAGCTCTGCAAATCTCGTTTCAACTGTGTGCTGCATGTGGGGCGTCACTGGGTGGTTGTGCCTCTGTGTCTCTGAGCAGTAATTACTGATTAGGACCAGGAACAAATTATATCTGCTGGTGTTAGAAGAAAAATCACACGCTTGACAGCTTGTGGTGACTGAAACACCAGACCCTTTTCCAAAGGTGACTTGGAACCTCTAGGTGCATTTATTAGTTCAGGATGTTTGCAACAAGCTGTTGGTTGCTGACAAGCATAGGCAGGTAAAAGAATTAATTTATTATCTTTCTGGCAACAAAAGTCACTTAGAAAATAATGGTTTTCAAACAGTGTCTGTGACGTGTCTGTCCTGTTCATGTTCTCCTAGCTGAATTAGTAATTTCTTGAGAACAAAAGAAGTCATTAATACAGACTTAACGCTTTTGGAATGAAAAATGTTACTTAAGAGTAAAAATACACATAAAATAAAAGTAGTGCAGCTTACCACTGGGCTAACAATGATAAAACATTGGACAAATTACTGCCACCTTTTGCAGAATGGGGCTTGCAGGCACTTGTCTGATGGTCAAGCTTAATTTAGCCCAGGTGACACTTATTAATCATTGTTAAAACTCTACCACAGCATTTTTGAACTGGAATGAAAGCCTGTTGTAATTGCTGAGCATGACGCACAGTGATGCTTTGGTGAGGAGAGATGTATGAAGTCACTGCAATGGCCACACTTGTTCTGTCTGGCACCAGCAAGGTGAGGTTGGAGTCCCAAACCTGCTTGGGGCAGCCACTGCAGATTCAGTAAGTGGGTGACTCTGTACCCTGAAGCCAGGACTTGAAATCTTTACTTGCTACAGAATCTACAGCTTTTGTGAGAGAGTAGTTAACACCAATATCCAAGTTTTGTGGATCTATAATCCTCACACAGAATTGCTACTGATCTGTTTCATATGTGGGAAGAGTGAAGGGGACAAATAACGTGCCTTTTGTGTTGTCCTGCTGCTGGAAGAGATTGTTTACTTCAATATTGTGAAGATTAAATAAAATGAAGAGGTGTAACTTTTACTTTTTATTTTGGCAGACCAGAAGAATCCACAAAGAGCAGTGAAATGGGAGTTTTGACAACCCTTTGTGGATTTGGATTTACAGATTATTTCCAAAAATCTTGATTTAAATGCCAGCATGGTTTTCATCTATTTCATACATAGGAGAGGAGAAAAATAATTTAGCCATAGCACTGCTGCGCACTTAAAACTTGCCTGCCTCCAGGTATGCTACATCCAGTGCATATCCAGCTGGATGTGGACCTTCACACGCAGAGGTGCAGTGTGCTAACCTTCTGTGTGCATATTACGTATGCAGCGGTGTTGCTCCACATAACAGAAGGAACAACTTATCGAATCGGCTATTCCTGCTGAACATGAGTCAGCTTTGACCTTTCCTAGGTCTCTGCACTCTGTTTATTACCACTCCGAGAGCTGATATTCAGTCTAAAAGCTAAGTGTGATAAGTGGGGTAAATTTTTTATCATGTGAATTTTATTCTTGTGCTTCAGATTACGTGAAACACTTGCCAGGCTATCAGGGACTTGCCAGAATTGCTGGGCTTGTGCTGTATCACTGCAGACTCTGCTCCTCCAGCCTCAGGAGCTGATAAGGGCCACATTGCTTGTCACTGCATGACTGGGAAGTTTCCAAAAGCATTGAACAGCTTTGGGAGATGCTGGTGGTGATGCACAGTTTCTTGTGCCGCAGGGCTGGTGACCCAAAATGGTGTTTTAGGCAGTAAGTGACTGTAGTGCAGATAACATGTTACTGGTAGCCTGTAATAATTCACAGCATTTTTCAGAAACATTGGATGTATTAAATCTTGCTTTGGATTTCAGATGGTTTATTTACTCTTTACTTATTCCAGTAAACCAGATTCTTCTACTTGGGTCCATCTTCTTCCACTGTTCTGACTCTCCTCTGGCAGTGGGTACAGAGATGGTCTTTGGACCAGGATGTGTTGGTTACCTTTGTGTCAGCTGTAAAGAGAAGTGGATGAAAGGTCTCAGACGGTGACGTTGTCAGAGACAGCGCATGTCCAAAGGTGCTCTGTGCTCTGTAAAGTCACAGTGCTCTGCAGTACTGTGCTATCAGTTAGCAGTTTGTCAGTTGGGAGTGAAAATGCCAGTGTATTTAAAAGTGACAGCTAATTTTTTTTTCCTCTTTCTGCATAAAATAGTAAAGCTCATTAGTTTTAAAAATTAGCATACTGTTAGAGTAGTGGTATTGTAGTACTTTATTCCTTAACATTAACTGGTTTGATGAGAAGTCACCCTGACACGGCCTGGACACTTGGTGAGCCTGAAACGGAGTATTGTTAGTTATTTCTCATATAATGAAAGCTTTCTTCCACTCTATAAATAATGGGGCTGTGCTGAGTTAGGGATATTTGTATGATAATCTTGTGGAAGGTTCAAATGGGAATGATAGTATGTTGTGAACTGGATTTCCTTCTCTATCTTTCACACGTGAAGAATTTATCTACTTTTTAGGAGCCAAGCAAAATTCCTGTTAAGTGCTCTATTAAGAAGTTTTAGCTCCTTCTGTTGGAATCTGGCATCTACCAAGGTTTAGGTTCTGTGCAGGTGCTTGAGGAGAGGTAGTCAATCTGTTTGCGTTTTCTTTGTAAAAAAACATGCAAACTAAAATTCACTTTCTATTTGCAGCTTAAACAGGAAGGTACAGTGACGTTTGGGACTTTTTTTTTCTAAAGCTCTTTATGAAGTTATAAGAGGTGTCAGCAGAGTATTCAACAGATTAAGGTTTGGGGTTTTCTTAAGTTCATGTCGTGAAGTCTTACAGAATCAGTGAGATACTTTCCCTTTAGTGACCTTGCCATGACAGGATTCCTGGTTTGTTGTTTCAGCTATTGTACTCTAGTTTCTTCGTAAATACTGTGTTGTTGGGCATACTGTTTGTTCACTTAGATTAAATGTCTGCTGTATCAAATCCTGTTTTAGTCTAAAAAAAAAAAGCCCAACAGATCTATAAAAAAATAAAACATGCTACAAATAATTGCTATAGGCCCATTTGCAGAAAGCTTCCAGTTCTTTATGGCTGTGACCACAGACTTCCTACCCGGGAAAGTGCTTTTATGCAGATATTTTGTGAACCTTGTATGACCTTTGGTTGAGCTGTGTTCCGTAAAGGAGCTGAGAGCACACAGAGATTGCAGAAGTTACCAGCAGAGACCTGTCCTCTTTGCTGGGAAGAGCACACCAGTGCAGTCACAAGGAGCAGAAGCCATCTCTGAAGTGTAACGGGAGAGAGAGAGTATCTAGCTTGGTGAGATTACGTGTATTAGAGCATTTGCTCTAATCACTTAAATTTGAGAGGAAAACAGCTTTTACGGGCTTGAGATTTTTTGAGGCAGGTGTTCAGCAAGAGTTCTCAAGGGCTTTGCTTTCAAAGTTAACAAAAATGCAACCATGAAAGGATAAAACTATTAGTGTAGTTTTTCCAAGAAAAAGAAATAGGAGTGAAAAGGGAAAGTAGCAAGATGCAGGCTTTCTAAGCTTGAGATTGCCGGTTAAAACCAATCTGAATTTAACAGGGGCAAAAAAGCATGATTAGCAAAACTGTTGACATAAAAATAATTGCTGTAACCAAGAATCCTTTGTTGAAACTCAGTAAAGCAACCTCCTGAATCCAGGGAAGTCTTGCATTCAGGCTAGTTGGACACTACTATATGTGATTCTGTTTATGTATATTAATTTAAGAATGTGCACTTAATGATTTTGTGATATTTTCAAGATTTTTACTCCCCTCTGACTGTAGGGGATACAGAATCAAAGGAACAGATGCTCTAGGCTCACTGACTGTGGAAAGGGCAATGTTATGCTAACAGAAGGGGAAGCTGACTTGGCTTATGATATACACTGTAAAGGATCTGATGGCTGTCAGTAAACATAAATAAAATTGTTTTCAGGGCTAAAGATATCCTTTTGACTCACAGCTCTGAGAATAAATGACACTGGATAGTGTCTTTTTTTTTTTTTTCTTGCTGTCAAGAGACCAAACATAATTTATCATCCAATTGGAGAAAGAGAGCCAATGACTGGCAAACTTTGTAAAGTCTAGTAAACCTAAAATTAGATCTCTTGAGTTGCGTTTTGACTTCTGAAGCACAGGCCAACCACCCGTGTGAATTACATCCTTTGGCTTTGTTTGAGATGGGTTTTGTAACAGCAAATAAACTTTTGAGCTTGCATTCCCACAACTGAATGTCTGAAATGCAAATCAAAAAAGGCAGAAATTAAACTTACGTTTTTATTGAAAATGTTAAAACCTATTTATGTTATGAAAGCTCATATTTTCAGGTTTTTTTTGAAAGCTCCTTCCTGTAGTGGGCTGTTGTGTTTTATGATATAGTGTCTTGTGTATGTTTTTGTGCCCCAAATCATGCTTTTGAATACAGAGAGCACGAGTGGGGAAGGATGCTGTGAGACTGAAACATTTACCCTGGTCTTTTATAATAAATCACCTTAAATCAGAATTGTGTGTTCGTAATTGATACAGACACAAGTCCGAACCATCTCGTTCTATCCCGTGGGTATGACTGCCGTTTCCAGGGAATTGCTGTGGGGTAGATGGCTGAGGTGACATGCCTGAGGCAGCCCTGCTTTCTGACCAGGCTGAGCTCAGCACCCGGGTGTTTCTGTGTTCCTCAGTATGTGCAGAAGCAGCAGTTTAAATGTGGAAGTTCTGCAGCGTGTCTTAACCTTCCCAGTTACTAATCTAATTCTGAATTGTGATCAGGCTTGAGTTTTGCTGTCTTCCTGCATTGTATGGCGCTGAGACTTCTGGTGTGAGAAGTTTCCTCCGAGGCCCTTACGTTATCCAGGAAAACCAGCCGCCTGGCACAGCTGCTGCAACTCGGCTGCCGTCCGGAGAGAAGGGCACATCTGAGCCAGAGCTGAGGGAGCTTGGGAGAGCTCAGCGTAGCCTGCTTAAAACATAGTAAGCAGCAAAGCAACGTGTGAGGGAGGAGATGAAGGGGGATGGAAGGTCATCTCCACTTCCTTTAAAAAGCATTTGCTTGTGTCTGCTGTAGTTTCATGAACTTTTCATGAACCCACCAAACCTGTGTGGAAAAAGTATTGCTGTGCTATACTCGCTGCTGTAGGCTGTGATTGCACGCTTCCAACAGCCAGGCCATGTACTGCTGGCATTGCTGAGCCCAGCAGCTTCTCATGGCAAACTCCAGCCTCAGGCAAATGCTTCCCAAATTGGAAACGAAAGAATCCCAGCTAAATGCTCAGATCCCCCACTGGGTTTGCAGGTGCTCTGTGAAAAGAAGGGTAAAAACATCTTGCATTTGTGATAGTCTGTGTGTGAGTCTGGGGAGTTAAAAGACTGGTTGGGATGCTGCTAGGTTTTATTTTAATCTCTTTTCTGATCACGTATACTTGTGCAGGAACACATAGTGAATAAAAATATGAATTAGTATAATTGCAATTCTAATAATGTCTGCAGACATGAAATTAGGTCTAGCTGTATGCTTACCCCTTATAATTTTATTTTGTTTTTCCAGTAGCTTTACCTGTGTTTTACAGACTTTGGGAAATTCAGTACAGAAAGACTAAGGTGTTATTTTCCGTCAAGTGGGTAGGAGCCTAATTGCTGGTAAAGTCAGAGGGAGGTTGCTGCCTAAAATCCCTTGCAAATCTGCTCCACAGTAAATTGTCCTGGCCCATCTAGGGAACTGAGTGTCACCTCTTGGCCAGCAGAATGCCAGAGCACTGTCCTTTGCCAGGTTCACTTACTTGTCAAAGAGCTCCTTGAAAGCGTATTTCAGTGTAACGTGTATCTCTCAGCATGTTCTAGTGTATCATCTGTTTTATGGAATTTCATGTTTTAACAACTACCGAAAAATGATAGTGACGATCTTCTTTTTTGAAATTCTTTAGTGAATGAAATTAAGATGAATGTGGAGAGAACATAAAGAAATAGGTTGAATGTGCAGAAAGGGAACATATGTTTGGTATTTGGGGAAGAAATGGTTTGCTCTTCTCAAATGACAGACGGCATCAGCTTCCTGACTTCTCCCCAGTCTGACCTCAGAGGGTCTGACTGGAGTCAGGTAACCTGTGCTGTCATCTCAGTATTTGTTTACATATTTTCAGCATTTCGTGACAGCTACTCAGCAATGTGGTGTTTCTGGAGCATCAGAGGAAGGTTTGTGTAAACCCATACCTACACAAACAGTTGCTTAAAGGCTCTCTTCCTCCTGATGCTCTGTACAGCACCACTGTTAGGCAGGGAGGCGTTTAGAACTGGCAGGCTGCACTTTTGTCCTTCTCTGGAGTCAAATCTTGCCCCAATACATTACCCTCCACAACTTGTATTAAAAATAAACTTTGAAAAAAGAGCGAGAAGTTATCCTGCTATTCTGGATTGTCCAGTTTCTCTTTCCCACATCCTTTCCACATCCTCTCCTGAACTGCACAACAATTAAATAAGATGAACTTGTGTGACTGTAAAGCCCGCTTCTGAAAACAGACTCCCAAACCACCCAGTAATGTTGTTTCCGTGTTCTTATTCAGTGACAAATCTTGTAAATGAGAGCAGCAGTATGAATAATGGGTTGTCTTCATTGCTAGGATAAATTTCCTTATTAACAATGGACAGATTTGATGTATCTAATTGTATTGTAACTGACAGGTTGCAGCTGCTATAGTTTATACTCTTGAGCTGTTACCATAATTAAGGACAGTCTATGCTGAATCTGTGACAAGACTGCTGTACAGCCGTCCAAAATATTTCTGAAAGGGACCAAACTACATTTCTTTTGTTTTTTTTTTTTTTTTAAGGAAGAATCAGTCTTTGAGCTTATCTAGTGTGTGTTGTAAATACTGCTGTTTATGATCCAAGTGACCTTCATTTCAGCAGTATACATGAGTTTTGGTGAAGTCATTCAGCTAAACTTGGACATTTGAGCTGCGAAATTTAGCTTCAAGTCTAAGGTCAGCCACAGACTCCCCATGTGAAATTAAGTAAATGTCTTAATTTCTTAGTGCTGTCAGCTCAGATGTCAGAGACATACTTTCCATTCTTCTATTTTTTTTCCTAGCCTTGATCAAAATTTTGGGGAAGCTGGCATTGTTTGATTCTTGTGTGCTCAACACAGATGCGTTGGGAAGTGCAGAAATGCTGTTGTCTTGGTCTCTGACTTTGCAAGCCGTGTAGTTAAAAAGAAATCCAAAGTGTGTCAGGCTGTGATTGTAAAATATCGATGAGACACTCTCTTTTTTCCATAGCTGTATGGGCCTCCACATGAACTATTCCTGGTGTCTGGTAGGAAAGTGGAACAATCTGCTGTGTCTTTAACACTTGTTCAAAGACTCTTCTCCCTGCCTGTCGCTTCTCCAACCCCTAGCTCTTCTCTTAGTGTGCTTCAGTGTGTCAGTGCCTGGTGAAGCACTGGGTTACTTGTGTGAGAGATGCACCAGCGGCAGTCTTCGTGGTGGATGGAAAATACTTTAGCATTCCCCTGTGATGCTTTAATAAAGACCCTGGGAACTTAGGAGCAAGCAAGGGCAAAGCAAATGCGCTCTTCAGTGAGTGCGAAGAGGGTAAGTGTGGGTTATGGACAGTATCAAAATGACATTGCAACTGTCTTAAATGTCCTAGGCTGACAAATTGTGCCCTGGTGTTTTTCCCTGTGGCCTGTAAGCTCTTCTACTCAGTCACAAACTGTGTCAGTAGAGTGTCTGCAAAAGTCTGTTTCTAAGGGGTGAAGGAAATGGCATGAAGAGTGGGACAAGTGTTGAAACCTCAAGCCATACAAGTTTCACATAACTTCAGACTAACAAGATTTAATTATCTTCATTGATCAATCTAAGGAGTTAATATGTATTTAAATCTATATGCCCACTACTCTTTGCTTAATTTGAGTATTACAGATTTAAATCAAACCTAAAAAGCTACAGGTGTTTAATTAAATCTGCCAAGTAATACTTCATGCAAAGAACTGTGTTTCTGTTGAAGTGTGATTTTTGCCTGCTTTTTGGAGTCACTTTGGACAAGGGCCTGTTGCATCCCCTGGTTTTCAGAGCACTGCTGGTTTTCAGTATTTCTGCTGCAGAAGCAGCAGACTGAGATAGACACCTTTGTGCTGAGTACCATGCAAATATCTGTAAACATATTGTGTGCAAGAAAGTAGGCATCTTTCTTGTTTTGCTGATGGTGCAAAAGTGAATTGCTAAAGGATATATGGTGTATTTCTGGCAGAATTCAGATTGCTTAAATCCCTGCAGTACTTTAGCTACAGAGTGTCCTTTTCCCTGAATTTTTGTAAGGTAGAAGTAGCTCTCTTAATGCGTCCTGTGCAGTCTAAATGCAAACACATGGTAATAGCTTATGCTTTAATTTCCTTGTTTGTATCTCTGTGAAGATTTTAGTGTGATTGGGCATTTCTAAGATACAGCACAGTGCTCCTTTTCCCTTCCAGATGGGATGCGCAGAAGGATCCTCTGAGTAGTCACTGTTTCATTCCACATTCTTACCTTATCTGTATTACTCAAATTCTGCTTTAGCTGCAGACCACCTTTCTTAATTTTGACAAGACATCTCTTGGCTTGATTACAGTTATTTTTTCAGAGGAAAACCAAGAACGAGGGAACATCAACTGTGTGGGGATGGTGCCTTCTGTAAATTCAAACTGCCTTTCAAGCATGAAGAAGAAAGAAGAGCTCACACAAAGAAGAACAAAGCAGGGTCCCCCACTTTCCTATCCAAGAGTCAATGACAACTGTCTCATCTTGACAGATTCCCACCACTGGCATAAGGTTGCAACCTGCATGGTTGCTGCAATTTGGGTTAATCATCTGACTGCCAAGTGTTTCCCCCTTAGGAGATAAGGGAGGAATATTACAGTTGGACTGAAACATCTTATTTTAGGAGCCACAGTGAGGAAAATTGTATTGACAAATAGCAGCTGCATACCTTTCAAACTTTAATGCAGCTATTTTACTACTTGATACAGTGGGAATTTCTTTATCCTTGAAGTGCAGTGAGAAAGCTGCGATTGCTCTGGTTACATTTAGAGCTAAATTACTATGCGAAGGGCAGAAATCTGAATAAACCATTTTCCTATTTGAAAATTGGTTACTGGAGGCCAGTTCTGCAGTTCCAAAGGGTTTATCAGTCCTTTGAGTTCTTTTCTGAGAAATTACTCCTAGGGGAAATACTCTAATGCATGCATGTCTTTTCAGAACATCCAGTGGTGTGTTGCAGACATGAATGCCGTGAGCATGACCCAGTGAAGGAGTGGTAATTTGAACCTTTTGAGACAGATTTATTCATGTAAACATGGGCTGTTTTTCAGAGATGGTAACAGCTGTCCTCCCTTCCAGTCAGACACTGCTTGGTTTTGCTGAATTTCTAGCACAGCAGGAGGCTACCTTGCTGTGCTCTAGCGACTTCAGCTGCGGGATTCTGCCGGCCCTTGCTATTGTGCCAAGAAGAAGCTTGTGTGGTTAGCACTGTTGTGCAGGGGTTGCAGGATCAAGCTTTGTATATGGGTGACTTATTTGGGAAGCTGTGATTATATGAAAGCTTTAAGCCAGTTTTTGTTGTTGTCTTTTCCTTGCAGTGGCCAGTTTGCCATAGTGAAGAAATGTCGAGAGAGGAGCACGGGTGTGGAGTATGCTGCCAAGTTCATTAAAAAGCGTCAGAGCCGAGCCAGCCGTCGGGGAGTGAGGCGTGAGGAGATCGAGCGGGAGGTTGCTATTCTGCAGCAGGTTCTGCATGCCAACATCATCAAGTTGCATGACATCTATGAGAACAAGACGGATGTGGTCCTCATCCTTGAGCTGTGAGTACAGGGGCTTCCTGTCCTCTGGGAGGATGAGGTAAATAGGACCCGGAAAGGGCTGCGAAGGCTGCCAGAAGATGGAAGCACGGTTAAAATGAAGCTGTTGTGTCCTCATGCCTCGCAGGTCTTGGCAAGATAACTGGATGAGGTTGCTGGTAAACAGGCCCCTCAGTTCATCTGTGTGCCCTGGGGATACAGGTGCACCTTAACGTCAGCTGAGGCCATTGTACTGAGCCAGGGAGTGCTGTCAAACTTGAAAACAGTTTACTAACAGAGGCATTACCTCATGTCTGCCTGCTGCTGCCCTGACATGAACCTTTGCTGAAGCACAAATGGCCACTGAATGCTCGTTTCATTTTTCTTTATGTTTTCACCTCTTGCAATGCTTGTAAAGCCATCAAGTCCTTTGCAAGATTGATAGCAGTTCTCACTACTCCCATATTTTCATCATTTAGAAGAGACGGGGGGGGGGGGGAGAAAGAAGGCAGGCAAGGCAAGAGTTATTTTTTAATCCTTAGACTTTGAGTATTGAGGATGAAAAGCAGGAGGGTGGGAGTGAAGGTACGTTGCTAACTCTTCTTTTGTTCTGTTGTGTAATGAGGAAAAACCCCTGCCATTTAGGTCCAGTTGACAAGTGAACACCCCTCAGCCAGGGGACCTGTGAGCTGTGTCCTCACCCCTGCTTTGTGACCAGTTGGGTAGCCTGGTACTGCTTTGGGATGCTGTCACGGTTTAGCCTTGGTGGCAACAAAAGGACATTGCAGGAGTTATCCATGTTTATGTGACTTCAGCTTATATTGAACAGGCTAAAGTAGAGGTTTTTTGAGAAGGAACTAGTCATATCCCCAAAAAACAAAGGGTTGCTTTGGCAGAGATAAAGTAGGACATACAAACCAGTTGTAGCTGTTTTCAGGATTCCTGGTGTGCAAGGGAAGATTAATAGATTAAGTAACTGATCTGTCAGACAAACTGAATGTACTAACGTGTTAGATGCTACAGGAAATTGTCATCACTCTAGGTAGGTCATGTAATTTATTTCACCTTCCTCTGCTCACACTAGGGATGCAAATTCTTCACTGTGAAGTCAGGACAGGAACGAAGTTGCCTGCTGCTGCTTGGCTTTCTGTTCTCTGTACTATTTGGCAGCCACTCTGATGCATGTTAGATTTGACCTGTAGTGGCTGCGGGTCACAAAGATCGGTTGCTTCTCTGCATTGCACCTGCAGCTGAGTCCTGGGGGTGTCTGGATGTCACCAAATTTAATAGCATTACTGGCAATGTGTTAGTTTGAGAGTCATTTCAAGAAAGCTTTGCAGTTGCCTAATGTGAATTACCAGCTAAAAAAAAACTATAGCACTTTTCAAGGCAACTAAAAAGGGGGAGGCACCAAGTGATTGAGTCTGTTTGTTTATGCCCAAACTTATACTGGGATAATGAATTTGGATGAAACTTGGCACCTGACTTGTTGCCATTCCAGATGTTCCATGGCTGAGGATCAGGATTGTAATAGCAGTGAGTGGCTCTGTGTGCACGGATGATCCTATGGATTTGTGTCCAAAGCATTTCCTTTTGTACAGTTCGTAGTGTGTACTGTTAGTCTGCCTGAAGGAATTGAAAGGGATGCGAGTTATCTTAGTGCATGTGCAGATTTTTGTCTGCATGTGTTTGTGTGGCTCAGCCTTCCTAATCTCCACTGAGAACCACGGGAAACCTGAACACTGTCACAAAAAATCGAGGGTAGAATTGTGTGCTTGTACTGATCAGAGCCAGGAATCAAAATAACTCTTCTAATAAATGGAGCTTTGCTGGTCAGAATGTATGGCCTTTGCCTAAGGGATTGAAATTTGTCATGTAGTGATGGAAAACAGACGTCAATTTAAGCTTTTTTGGGCTGCATCTTGCTCTCTTGTGGAATCAGTATTGTCTAGTTTACAAAGCTCTGAGTCTTAGAGGAACAGTGCAGAAGATGACATATCCTTCACCTGTCAATTCATGGTACTAGGGTAAAGCTGTAAGCACGGAGACAGCCTGAGGTCTTCTGCTTATTACAGCTTTTAGGTAATGAATAAATGATGGAGTTTTACTGTGTGTATGAATCAGGAAATAGAGACACTGTGGCTGGAGTTATGTAGACCATATGTTCCCCAGGGCACCTGCCTCAACCTTGTGTATGGAATCCAGGCAATGAAGCTTTGATCCCTGAGTGAGATGAAGTAACCACTAGCTTTCCAGAGGAGGCAGAATTTAGGCCAGGGAGCATTCCTGGAGATTAGTTTGACCACTGGCAGATGGCATATGCACGATGATAAGCATCTGCTAATTTTTAAGGCTGTGTCTGTGGCCAGATGTTGTTCTCTGTAGCCGTGCACTGGCAGACAGGAAAGGAGCTCGCTGCTGACTGGCAGCTCCTTTGTGCCAAGACAAGCTCTCATTTCATTACCCTCAGCTTTTTCCTGCCCTTACGTGGCCTGACACATTTTGTGTGTTCTATTGTCAGTCTGTAGATTATTGCATTTTCAAAAGGCTGGGTGCAACAGAGTTTTGACCTGACTAAGGTCACTGCATTCAGTTGCTGTATACAAATTGAGGATTATGATAATTGCTAATAAAGATAATTAAATTCTCTCTGTAAACAGATGATCTCTCCTCCTGCCACTCTGGCATCAGTCTCATACTCCCTGCAGTTTATCGAAGTAAGCATTACGGCACTTCTTGGCCAAGTAATCTTAGTGTTAAACAGCAGCGGACTTCAGCTTGAAGAGAGCATAGCCAGTATTCATAACTAATTGAAGAAGCTACCCTGGTGTTTAAAGGAGGCTTTGGCTAAAATGTTGACCCTCTCTCAGAGTCACTGTGCTGGCTCAGGCAAGACCATCCCCTCTTTACACGGGAGTTGATTCTACAAGTGCTGTTTCTGCTAAAGAGCAGGCAGAGCGCAGCCAAGTCTGGTGAAGTGCAGTTTGGCAGGTACACAATTTACCCTTCCTTGGGCACATGGATCAGGGCTGTGCTGCCTACAGCTCTGTGACCTTGCTGTTCTCTGTCTTTTGGGCCCTTCCTTGAGGCTGCTTTGCCCAGACAAAAGCAGCATAAAGACAGGTGTGACTGATAAGACACTTGCCTCTACTGGTAAGTGTCAAGGCTGTGTACACAAAATAGACAGCTGTTTTCAAGAAGTAAGGCAGCATTGTCATTTGTCTTTTATTGGACCTTGAAGGAAGAGCAAAGGCTTCATTTGTTTACTTTGTTTGTCATTGGGAAAGGTGACGTGGTAAAAGGTAAAGAGCTGGAAGCAGAGGAAGGAATTCTTCTGTACCTCAGGTTCTTTTAGAAAGAAGCATTTGCTCTTTTACAGGTGGTGCTTATTTAAAAGACACACCTCCTTGGCTGTTCAAATGTAGCTTGTAGTGCAGTGCATGAGTGTTTTACTGCGAAGGAGCTAGTGCTGAACTGCTTTTTTCCTGTGATTCCATGGTGGCTGGCTTTTGGGATTGCTAAGTCTCTTCTGCCTGATGGTTTCTCTGAGTTCAGGTGCATAACTTGGGTAAGAATGATCCTGCGCTAAACGGCTTACCACTTCCTTTGTGGAATTTACTCAAATCTGTTTTGATGCCTGAGTCTTTGTTAATGAGACATCATTACAGATCTTCTGCTGAATTTTCCTTTAGATTACTGTTTTAAGTTCTCTGGAAGTTAAGCTAATGGCTTAGGCAGCACCACAAGAGACTGGAGATCAGTGTACTGTTTGTAATGCATGCTGATCACTGACCTTCAGAAAATGAAATGCTCATGTGGTGGTTGTAAGAGGGAACCTTTTGCTGATAAAGTAACAGAGGAACTTCAGACTCCTTGAATCTTTTGTTTTGTTTTTGTTTCCCTTTTTATTTTTATGTAAGATTCTGTACCTTGGAAATTCCCCCTGCCTAGCCTGATTCAAGGTTAGTGTGAACTTAAAAAAAGAGGGAAAATGCAGCAAGGAGCTAGCAAGCAAATCTACTGTGATCCTTGTTCTTGCAGGCTGTGCAGTTTTGAGTGATGCCTTCGGTGTAGCTGGTTGCCCAGGATGTTGCTGAGGTTGCTGTTGGTGCAGAATCCCTGGTGTGCCCTGAGCAGCAAACCCAACTGCTTTAAGCGGCCACTCTTGAGGGTAGCAAGAGAGAAAGGGAATTAAGTACCTTCAGTCTGTACCTTCACCTGAGCAGTGTTCTGACATCCCTTTGTGTAGCAAAGGAGATTCCTCAAAGGAAAGTTGCCAGCTCCTCCAGGCAGGAAGGTGCTCTCTAACATCCTTGGCAAGGCCTCTGTGCCGGGGAAGGTGAGGGGAATGGCTTTCCCAGAGCGGCTCAGCTCCTCTGCTCTCCTTACCCCGTACCTGCTTTTGCTGGTGTTGGAGAAGCAGAGCCTGGGCTATGTGGGCTGTCGGGCTGGCCTGAGAGAGAACTTTTTTATTCTCAGTCCTGGTTAAAGAGTTCACCTTAAGGAACAATCGCCAAAGAGATTTTTACAGGGTAAAAGAGGACAAGAGAGTAGTGTGCCTACATGGTTAAATTCCAGGAAAGTAGAATAAAGTGTCCCAGTACAGCTGCTTCCTGATGACCCAGCCATGAGCCTGCCAGAGGTGATTGCTTAAGTGAGGTTTGAATAGAAATCATTAAGGAAATGGGACCTGCCTGCTCTCTGTACACACATTTCACCAAGAGACTACCAGGTTTTTCTCACAGATTTCTTTACTAGCTTGTCACAGACAGCTGTAATAATTTTTAAACTAATGAACAAAGGTCCCTAAACCTACTACAATACAGAGACAGTGTTCGCTGGCTTCTGAAATACACAGGCTAAATCAAAACCTGTCCAGCCAGGCTGGTGATAGTGAGATAGAGACCCTTGGTGTGTGTCACCTGAAAAGAAAATCAGAGACCAAACAAGAGTCTCACAGGCTGAGTGCCTGAGACTAAAAGAAAGGAGAAGGTGGCAGCTGGAGGCAGCAGTTGCAACGTATTCCTGGGTCACAGGAGTTTATTTCTGTTTGCCAACCATTTAGTTATAACAAGTAAAACATCTAGTGACTTCTGCCCAGGTGAAGTGAGATGATTTCTGCCCAGGTGCAGCGTCCTGCCTCGTGTTGCTTAGAAAGTTTCCAAATGGGGGACCTGCAAAAAAATATGCAGTAGTTGATGCTGAAGTCAGTAGGCCCTGTGTGAATCTCTGCCTGTGGAACAGCGAGGTGTGCTGTCACCCACAGCAGCAGCAGAAGCTCAGAAATAAGCCTGGTGTCTTTGTGGCTTTTGACATGTTGTTCTTGTTTGCAGTTGGCTTGTCCTTGTGGTTTTTGTAGCTGTTCACAATAGCTTACTCTGAAAGAGGCGAAGTAGGTAATCACCATCTTATCAGCACTGATGGTGTGCAGGGTCAGAGGAGTGAGTGCACAGTGTGATCCAGCCTGTCTGGGAGTCACAGCTCTTGGTTAAACCGCCAGTTCTTTCATAGGTACGTCAGACAACAGGGCCAAAAGCTTGTTTTCCAGAGTGACTGGTGGATCTCTCCAGGTTTGTGCTTGCGCTCTGGGTGGTGACCACAGGTGGATGGTACACCTGAGCCGGAGAGCAACAACCGCTTTGTGGGTGTCTGCAGCAGAGAATTTGAATGAGAACAAATCAGTAGTATCCATAATAGTGTGAACTGGAAACAATAAATGTAAGCATAACTATGAGTAACAATTGCAAACAATGCCTAATTCAAGATCACCCCGTTTCATAATATATATAAAAATAGCACCTGAGCCCTCAATACAAAAATGGAAATTGAAGTCTTATGTACTAAATATGTATGGAATGCATTTCAGTTTTGATCTAAAAATGCATAGTAACTAATAGTACTTCCTTGATCTGGGGTAAAAAATTTAGGTACCTTCCAAGCTGCTACAATCTGCTTTCTTCCTAAAAATTTGGCACAAAATAAATATGTTCCTGTCAGTTTTGTCAAGCAAGAATCTGTATTAGAACAATGTAAAGGCTGTTCTGGAAATAAAAGAGATTCTGTTGGCAGATCTTACTGCCTCATGTTTCTGGCAACCAATAAGTGAAGTAATTCTTTAACAGTTGTTGACTGTTACAACTTGTTCTATTTCCTCTGTCTCATCCAAAATGAACATGTTGAAAAATAGCAGTTTGTGGTTAACATCGAAGTCTACCTATTGAAATATGCACACATCTGTAGATTCATCAAACTATGTACCCTTTTTTTGCTCCTTTAGAATTGTTGATGAACCAAACCTTGCAGCATTGCTGAGTTAGGGAAAGCAAACCCTTAAGTTACAGGGGAGAGCGCTGAAGCCAAAAGGAAGTTTTGGCACACCTGGGACCAGACAAAACTCTGGATTGCCTGCAAGAGTGACCTCTTTCTAGCTGTGTGGAGGTTTTTTGCTACTTTAGGTTTTTATGCTTATGTTTATTTTATATCTTACCATGCAGTAGATAACAGGACATTTTCTGGTGTGTTTTGCAGTGTTTCTGGAGGAGAACTTTTTGACTTCCTGGCACAGAAGGAGTCTTTGAGTGAAGAGGAAGCAACCAGATTCATCAAGCAGATTTTGGATGGTGTGAATTACCTTCACTCTAAGAAAATTGCTCACTTTGATCTAAAGGTAAAGGTGCTGATTTAGTCTTATTGTTACTGTTGCTTTTTAATGACAAACTGTGCCTTCCACAATTCATTAGGTATCTTGTGTCTAAAATAGCAGGTGAGACTGTTTTAAATGCACTTCACAGCTGAGTGCTCCAGGGAAGACCATCTCCTTTAATCAGGCCTCTGGAAACTTTTGAATGGGCTTATATACTTAGTGAGAAAAAGAAATTGTAAATCTTCATCCTTCAGCTGTTTGCTTTTGTAGTATCATCCAAAGTGTACTAGGTAAAAAAAAAACAACAAACAAACAACCCACAAAAACAAACAAACAAACAAAAACCCCACGATGTACAGAGAAAATGCATTTTTGGACTGAGGAAGGCCAGATACCAATAACTGTTGCTGCTTCTATTTCCCACTGTGTTTAGAATTACATGAGGAGTATGTGTCATCCAGTGCATTTTGGTTAGCAAAAAGACTTCTTGCTTTCTGAAATGCTTTGGGCTGCTTCAGAAATATGTTCAAAATGCACTTATACCCTAGGAGAAAGCAGAATAAACCAGAGGGAACTGTTTTAAAATGAGGGAAAAATGAAGAAACTAAACTGCTAGATTACATGTTCCTTTTCCTAACTTTAAATCCAGGTTAGTTTATTAGTAATTACATGTGTGCTACAGATAGACTCCTTCCAGATTCTTAGGATATATCTGCTGATTTCTTGTGCTAAATGTGTGCCCAGTTGTGTCTCTGTCTTGAATTTCTTGGTCTTGAGTCAGTGTTAATGGCATATATGTAGTCAATGCAGATGTTGCAAATCACATCTAACCTAAGAAACTGGTTTGCAAACTAGTCTCCACATCTTCATGGGGCACATGTGAAAAAGCGTAGCTGATGAATGAACATGAATCCAGAAGCCAAAGACTGAGTTTTCACTGTGTATTAGAAAACTGTGTAATATCCAGTGGCATGAAGTTACTGTGAGAACATAAGAGTGACTTTTTCTATACTGATCTCTATTTGCTAATTTTAATAATGAGTAACAGTATTGTCAGGTGGACCACGAAGATGTTACAAGAAACGCAAGACACAAATCAGAAAGGATAAGTAAAGAATCATCTCACTCCTAGTGAACATTAAATAGGGTTTTAGGTAATTTGCAGAATAACTCTACTGGGTTTTACAGGACTGGGTTCGGAGTTTTACTAGTGTTAAGTTAGACATGTATTTTTAAGCAGTGATCTGATTAGAGGCAGGATGATTCATAATTAGCTCATCACTTGACAGGACTCCATCGACTCCAGTGGAGCTACAGTAACTTACACCACTTAAGGAATAAAACAGTCCAAGAGGTAGTGAGTGTGACTTTTTGCCGTTTCAGTCTGTTCTGTCTGCTCTAAACAAGCTTACATCATGTATCTGGGGTGAACACACATGCCCTAGATCCATGAAAAAAAGCCAGACTTGTTAGCCTGAGGCTAAAATACTCTTGGTCCAATGACTGTGACAATAAATTATTCATATGCTCTTTCCCAGTGCAGCTCTGACTGGGCGTGTGTGTTAGCACGAGCTGCTTCCACGTTAGGATCTGCTGTGAAAAGGCCAGGCAGCTGCCAGCAGGGAACCAAACTGGCTCACTGTTGCTCTTAGCCTTATGGTTAAGTTATGACAAATTAATGCATTAAAGCTCTTCATGGGAGATAAATTGAAGGCCACGGTAGGGAGCAAGTAAGACTGAGAAATTTAGTTGAAGAAGTAAATTAATATATCCATTATATCTGGTAAAGTCCAAGTCTGAGAAGTTAGCTGTAATTTTACAGTTCTACCTTTGGCTTTTTCCTGCAATGCAGTGAGAAATGCTGCATGTTCTTTTAATAGCTTGCTATCATATATTGAGCTAGGACCTCTGGTCCCAGCTCTTCCCGTTTTCTGGACTGTTCGGATAGTAAATCCTAGATCTTCCTTGGCCTTGTTATTGCAGCTGTGAATTTAGTTTCATAGGGTAGAGTATTTTCCTTCCTTAAGTAGGTTCAGATGTGACTAGAATCCCTCAAGAAGCATTTAATAAGACATCTTCCAGTAGGTTACGGTGCAGCGTTAGGACAGCTGGGTAGAAATAGTGAGATTTCCCAGTGTCAATTCTAAAAGGAGATCAGTGAGAGTGCTTTCAGTCAAAATACTCAGTGGTGCAGCTCTCCCTCGGGATCAGGCAATGGCACTGGCTCTGCATCAGGTATCTGCAGTGCTTCGTCTGCCTGCTAGCTGCTGTTGAGTGGGCGCCAGCTGTAATGGGGGCAAATCCATGGGCTCAGGGTGTCACCTCTTCCCAGGAGGCCCTGTGGGCCAGGAAGATGTTTTCCATTTTACGAGGGGATGAGATAAGCCAGGCGGCCACTCTGTGTTGTGTCACAGTGTTGCTGGGCCCGTAGTCGAGTGGCATTTCTTGTCAGGTTGGGGAGCTGCACACAGTTGCCTGAAAAAAATCTGTTGTACTGTGAAAACAAGGATATCTTGTTTTCATGCTGGCAATAGCCATCATTAAGACAATAAGCTTAGGAGTGCTAGCAGGAAGATAGATAAAGGCAGCAGATTTTGCATGAGATAAAATTAAAAGAATAAAAGTGTTACTCTGATTAGATTTGCTTTGCTTTTCTGAAGTTCTGACCCATGCAGTGATGTCAAATTTCACAGTTATCTTCCCTATCTCAAAAGAATGAGTTGTAAATGATTAGCTACAGGTATGCATTTCTTGTTCTACAGGGTTGTATATGTGAAGAAAAAAAAAGGCACCTGAGAACTCTGTTACTTTCCCAATATATTAGTATTACAATAATGAAGATCTATCTTTTGTTATTTTTAGCCTGAAAACATTATGCTTCTAGACAAGAATATCCCTATTCCACACATCAAACTCATTGATTTTGGCCTGGCTCACAAAATAGAAGAGGGAGTTGAGTTTAAAAACATTTTTGGAACACCAGAATTTGTAGGTGAGTGACCCATTCCTTTGTTTCATGTTGGAAGCTCCATGAGGAAGCTGAGACATCTGTTCAGAGTTAAGAAGGGAGGGATGGAGGTAGTTTCAATATAATTTGTATTGAGGTGACCTAAAGCCTAGAGGTTTACTTTATTTTTTCTGGAATAGGCAAAAGATGCTTTCTTAAACCAGCTGTCCTACTCTTGTAAGAGTAGGTTGCTGCCAAATAAATATTTAGAGATGTAAATTCAAGAGTGAGATTGTGAAACCTTGCAAACACAAGTTATAATTGTTCAGCTGTTGCCTGGGGCAGGTGAACTCTGTTGCAGTAGGCGGGCTCACAGTTACAGGGGAATCTCTGTCGTTGCTTTTTATGTAAATCTGCCTCACGCTGTGTACCTGTTGAGTACAAACCTCTTATCTCCCCTTACATTTTTCCACCTGCTTCTCCTTTTGTTACTCGCTCATCATAATTCTGATCTCTCTTACTTGGATTTTGCATTAATCTTACTCCTTTCTACTAGTTTCAAGTAGAGGTTTTGGGGTTGGTTGCTGGTGGTTGAGGGGCAGGGAGAGGACTGTAAGTCATGTTCCAGTTGAACACAACTGTTACGGACACCTGTTTCCATCTTCTTACCTCACCTTGGTCTTTTCTCTTGCATGCAGTCTTACATGTTTTCTGAGGAAATGTTTCTTATGAAGACAGCAGGGTTTGACACAGACTGGCCTGTGATTTCAATCCCTTGCTGTTTCTGACTGGCCGTTAGAAGCTAGCTTTAATGGCACCAGTGAAAAAAAAGCAAAAGCTCAGATCCTTAGAGGTAACATTATCCTTGAGAGGTGAAATAATTTGTTATTTGTTAGAATTTGCACCATAGTTTAGTGTACAATATCTGCTTCACCCTTCTTCTTCAGTTGCATTATGGTCCAGGTTCCTCTATCTAATCTCTTCTGGACACCTGTGAACTTGAATTCCTACCAGAGCTCTAAAAGGATAAACACTGCATCCTGAACTACCTTTTTTCCCTTTTGGTAATTCTTGACCTGCTGCTCAATACAGCCTGGTAAAAATTTGTTACCTCAGTTGCTGATGTTTGATTAATTTTTTTCTTACAGCTCCAGAAATTGTAAACTATGAACCACTTGGACTAGCTGCAGATATGTGGTAGGTTTTTTAGTATTTTTTTCCCCAGGCTGCTCTAATATTACTTTTTCCCAATTTTCTCTGAATAGAATCCATTCTACTGCAACAAGCTCAAAACAAAATGAAAGAAAAAACTTAAGTGCAATTAATCACTCTTTGTTCCGTCTTTCCATTTCTTACGCGTTCTTTTTAATGAAAAGATAAGCATTTAATTTCTGCACAATTACAATGAGAAGTGTTAATGATGGCAGTTACAGAGTTAACAGTTTACCCCTGTCCACTGCAGAGGAGCACTGTAGGAAAACGTGTTCCTGCAGCACTTGTGACAGCTTTATTTATAAGCACACTGCATGCAGAGGAGACCTGCCTACTAATCTGAGCTGCCGAGGAGGCAGGCAGAAGAGGTCACCCAAAGAAAACATCCTTGCTTCTGTTTCTTTGTGTTTCTGATATGTGCTGTAGTAAAAACCTGCTAGGATAGAAGTATGTAAGTAATGTGGGTATTTGAAGTCTCTCTGAAGTTGTAAGTAAAATTCATGTTTTCATCTTACGCCACGGCGACTCTCCTGCCTGTATAGCAGCTACTACTGACTTTTTCCTGTTGTGTACTTTAAGAAGAATACAGATCTTGTAGAACCCCTGCAATTAATCTCCTTTGTTTTTTAGGAGCATAGGAGTCATCACCTACATACTGTGAGTACAATGGATTCATTCCTGCAGAAGTGCTCCTAAAGCTCTGTTGCACTAGTACAAACCAGTTCTTCCCTCTAGCCATTTACGAGGAGCTGGGTGGGCAGGGGTTTGTCTAATGGGCAAATATTACCCTGCAGCCTTTTAACTTAAAAATAAGGGGTGAAAGAAGAGGGGCATTCTGAGCAGAGAAAGGAAAAATGCCTGTAGCATCACTGGGCATTCCTGCTGCTTTGGGGACCTCTAGAATGACTGAGTTACCAGTATGTGGAGAGAATACAAACAAAGTGTAGTAGTGCCGTCTCCAAGGTGAGTTTTTTCAGGTGAAAACAGAAGTTTTAATTTCTTTCTAAAGGCAGCAGTCTAGTTCACTGTGCATAAACTTACCCATACTCAGAGGTGAATTTAAACTGGGATAGGAGCAGAGAACTTGACCCTGGGAACTGAGAATTCATCTTACAGCAGGGAAAAGGGCTTGTTAAAGCTAGTAAAGCAAAGGCTGGTTGGGAATATCATTGCAGTCAGTAAGCATGGGGGGGAGAAACAGGTGCCTTTAGAAGAAAAGTGTGTCGACTGCTGATGAATAAGTAAAAGTAGGAAATTATGGCAAGCTCAGATTCTCAAAGAAATTAGGTTCTTTGGGCATCATGGAGACAGACAGTCTAGAGAGACTGTTTCTGTACCGTATCCAGTGTAGGAGATGTGATTTACTGGTTGGCTAGTAACAACTGACATAGAAATAAAGGTTGAAAATTGCCTCCTTACAAATGATCAGGAAAGAAGAAGCATGCTTTTTATGATGGGAGGGATCAGCTTACATGACATGCTACGTACTAGAAATTTATATGCCTTTAATTAGTATTGCCTGTTAAGTCATTTGTTCTGAAGAATTCCGAATAGATGGGGTGTGTTGAATGACAGTGCCTGCTTTAGCAAACGTGGCAGCAATCGGATGGATGCCGTCACCAGGGGTAGATACCCAAATGCCTACACATCCTTAATTCAGTAACCAGTGGGGTGATTCACGGAGTGGTAAGGGCAAAGCCTGTTACTGAGGTCTGCTGGTAGGTGTTTACAGGCACTGAGTCAGGATATGACAAAGCATTTGCATTAGGTGCTAGGATTTGAGAATCTTCCCATTTCACAGACCTCAAAACTGAGTCCCAAGGAGACAAGAATAAAAAAGTCCAAGGAGAATAGAGGACTGTTGCCTTTGGCTTCCAGTGAAGGGCCAGAAGGTGGAATTACAGCTGCTTTATGGCAGTTTTGGGAAAGGGAAAAGAAACCAAGGATCTTGGGCAGGTTTCCAAGCCGTAGTTTTGGAACAATGCCCATGGTCTGTGGCGAGGTGTCTGCTTGTAACCTTCTTTGTGGCTAACAGAAGTGGAACAAAAGCTTAAGAGGGAGTATGTAAAAACTGTTAAGAAGTAAGATTGACTGTGTCTTATGGGGTGAAAATTTACTGCGTCAAAGATAACTGGAGGACCTTGCTCATGCTGCCTGGCTGTGTCAGCTGTTGTGGTGTGATCACAGAGGGAAAGGAAACACTTTATGCACTCAAATGTTTATTTTGTGGATAAATCCACATGTGGAAGCTGAGGACTGGGCTGAAGGACCCAGCTGGTCCCATCTAACTTTCTACTTAACCCCAAATTCCCTGCCGACACGGCAGTGGCAGTACAAACAGGGTAAAAGATCTGTTGAGCAAGATCACGAAAGCAAGCAGTTTAGTATTCAAAACCTCATTTTAGATCCCAGGAGTTTGCTGCAGTCCTGTTTTGAGCCTGCTGCATCCTGAAACTGCTATCAAAGCTAGACATAATAGATAAACATAGTAATAGCCCAGAAGATTTTTTTAAAAGGAATGAGATCAATTTCTTTGGTGTAAATAACATTTCCTGTAAACCAGACTTTTGCAAGTCAGCATCCCTGTGGATTGGGGTGGGAGGGGCGGAAGGAGGGAGGGGATGGGAGGGAGGAGAAGGCAGGGCAGGAGGAGTCTGCAATGAGTCTGTTCTGACACTTGAGTTTTATGGAGTGGAGGTAAATAGTCATCAAACATCAAGGTCGTCAGTCCCAGTTGATAGGCAAAACAGAATGAAAGCTTTTTCTGTCTAAGGGAAGATTGCTGGATAGCGTTTTATGATGATGATGTCTCTATTACACCCTTGCAGGTGTAGCTGAGTGCCAACAGAATGAAATTTTGCATTGTTCAGAAACAGTTGGATTTTATTGCAGCCAAAGTCCTTTGGTTTGTGGATTCCTCTCAGTGAGCTCTGTGGCACTGCCTCTCTGGTGAAGCTGGCCCCTAGACAAGGCCACGCACCTGACTTCTGATGACACGTTGTGTTTTGGTTCCAGCTGAGAAAGGTCTCTTGGCTGAACCTGCTGTGCCTGGAACTTGTCAGTGGCTTTGCAGACAGAAAAGCAGTGAGGGCAGAGCTTTTCCTGAGGCCTGCTCTGCGAAAATCCATGGAAACGCTACTTTATCTGCTTAAAGCTGATAGAAGCTTCTGCCTGTAGAGTGTTGTGGCTTAAACCCGACCTGTGACTAAGCACCACACAACCACGCACTCACTCCTGCCAGGGTGGGATGAGGGAGAGAAGCAGAAAAGTGAAAGTGAGAAAACTCGTGGGTAAAAACAGTTTAACAAGGGAAGCAAAAGCCCTGGGTTCATGGGGATAGAGACTCTCCTCAGCTGAAGCTTTTTCTACTTTGATTAGCAACGGCTTCAGTGATTCACCCAGGAGATCTGTGCATGCATTAGTGCTGCGCTAGAGATTTTCGAGATGAGTCTGACTCATAACCACAGATGTAGAAAGCCGAAGCTGGACCAGTTATTTCCCACATGGCTGCTACAACACAAGATCCACAAATGTCCTGAGAGTACATTACACTGCTACTGTAATTTCATTAGGGGATCTCTGCTGTTTATTTTTCCAATTGATTCTTCCTTCTGTCCTACCTAGGCTTAGCGGTGCGTCTCCTTTCCTTGGAGAAACTAAACAAGAAACGCTTGCCAACATCACAGCTGTGAATTATGAATTTGATGAAGAATTTTTCAGCAATACCAGTGACCTGGCAAAAGATTTTATTCAAAAGCTCCTGGTGAAAGATACACGGTAAGTAAAAATTCAGAAAGATCCATTTGTCTCTAAGATAAACCTGGGGAAATAGCCTGGTAAGTGATCTGCAAAGCTTTCCCTGTAGTGTGCATTGCCATTCAGGAGCTAGGCAGGTGGCAAACTTCTGCCCCTAGTTAATCACTGCCCCCTAAAAAAAGGGACTAAAGTCTCCTCAGTTAAATTTCAGTTTCAAGACTGAATTCTCACCTGAGTCAAGCCTCGTACAAGGTGTAGGTGAGGGCTGGAAATGGTGTGCAGAATCTCTAGTTCCAGGTAACCACCACTCAAACATTTCAGTCTTGAACTACTTGCAAGGTGGTGACACGATCCTGGAATATGCTTCCAGCGGTGCAAGATGAGGAAAATCTTCACATACACTTGTAGCAGAATGGTTCCTTAAGTCTCTGCATCTGTTGCAATCACCTAGAATTTGCACGACAGCTATGCAGATCTTTATTCCCAGTTCATAGAAACCACAGACAGTTTTTTAGTTTTTCTTGGTTTCAACATAGCGCACACAGAAGTGACATCTCCTTCCCCATAACCCTATTCGTCCTGGAGGAGAGTCAGGCCTTCTCGTTCTTTCGAAGGGCTTTGCTGGGGGAGAAAATGGGTATTAGAGGCAAACTGTTCGCTCAGAATTTCTGTAAATCCTCAGGCCCTAGAATAGGTCAGGGCAGGTGGGGTTTGACGAGAGGTTTGCACAGGTCTAGCCACCTCCTTTTAAGAAAGGACAAGTCGGTGATGCTGGTGTTTGTCCCACCTAGAGACAGTCCCTGTGCAGTGCTGTCTGTCTGCTTTTGGTTCTCGGTGCTCTTGAGGTGCCATTCACTGAACTGCCACAACACAAAAGGAAGTTGAGACTGAACAGATTTGATTAGGTTTGAAGTGCTCCTCCCAGAAGTGTTGCTTTTGGGAAATGGCAGCTCCTGCAGTGCTGTAATACTGTGTTCCAAAGGGCCGTTTTGGTATCATTAATGTTGTATACCCTCATCTAGACACAGTCATATTAAAGGTGTATAGAAAGGATTTATTTTCCAAGCATGTAGGATGAAGAAAACAAAGTAATGCTTTATTGCTTTTAATGGAAGAATACACAAAAACGCAGGTAGTTTTGATCGAGAGAGAATTGAAATTGTGTGGAGTGAGGGAAGCTCCTTACCGAAACTTAGAACAGTTACTAAACTACACACAAACAATTTGCCTCATGGGGAAACATAACCCTGAAATCTGAGAGTCAGTCCTGGAATTATCTTGGTAGATGCTTCCTATGGAGCCTGGGAAGTGGGGGTCAATGGATTTATGTACAAGCTATTTCTTATTCAAGTCTGTGCTGGGTTTTTTTGTATTGTTTTTTAGGAAACGGCTTACAATTCAGGAAGCTCTGTCTCATCCATGGATAACGGTAAGACTCAATAGAAAGACAGATCTTGCTTCTTATCATGAGCAAAGCAGAGATAATATTCTCACTCTTATTCGTGTGTTAAATGGAAAACTCCCCTCTAAGTACTTAGAGACCCTGTGTGTCTCCAGGAGATGGAAAGGAATTGGTTGAGTCTCACTAAATCCTTGGATTTCTGCAAATGACTTCTTTTATTATCATAGCTTTCAAAGAGGGGGACAACACTTTGGTGTTTGTTGCACTTCGTGTCCTACGTTAGACTGCTTTGCATTTTTCTCTGTTTGCATGCAAATAGGCTACATCTTGGGTTTAGTGTTTTTTTGAGTTGAGAGTTGACAGGAAAATGAGGAAAATAGAATTTCCTTCAAGATAAAGCTGCTGTACCAAGCATGTTGATTGGTGTGTCTGTATATATTTTTTTCATCATAAGCATTGCTTGCTTTTTTGGTTGTCTCATTGCATTTAGCTAATCTCAGCGTGACTAATAAGGGTGTTTGAAATTCAGTTTTTGCTCTGCACTGCACAGAACATTAACTGGAGTGTGTTCAGGATTGTTGTTTTTCTTCTTATAAATATCGATGGCTTTGAGACTGTTAACTGCTAAAAATTAACATGAAAATAAATTGTGGCCCTGTTATTCACACCTATCAGGTTGGAATGAATGCACATCACTTGTCACATTCATTTTTGGGTTTGAGTGTTCGTCCTTTTTTCCTTTTAATCAAATGCATGAAGGAAAATCTGTGGGAGCAAAGAATCTCCCAGCACTGTGGAAGTTCATGCTGCATCCTTTGTGTAGATTTTTTGAATGACTGCACTGCCGTGTAAACGTTCAGTAATACTGGTTCCTCTGTCTGACAACTCACCAGCTGAAAGAAGAAGCAAAAGTCCAAGAAAACAAGAAGGTTGAGAACACTCAGCTGAAGACAAAACGCCTGAGAGAGTACACCATAAAGTGCCACTCCAGTATGCCTCCCAATAATACTTACGTCAATTTTGAGCGCTTTGCCCAGGTAGTAGAAGACATTTCACTTACGGAGCGGGGTTTCAGCACTTTGGCTGCATCCCACGATTCCTTGCAGGAAGACATTGATGCTCTGGTTTCCATTTATAATGAGAAAGAAGCTTGGTATAAGGAAGAGAGTGAAAGCGTGAGGCACAAGCTCTCTCAGCTGAAGTACGAATACCGTAAAATTGAATCCCTGAAGAGACATCTACAAGACGATATCAAGACTGTAGGTGCTAGTCTTACAGGCATAACCGGGAAATACGCTGATCTGCAGAGTCAGTATCAATCTCTCAGTCAAGAACTTTCTGAGGAACTCAGGTGGATACAGGACCTAATGAGCAGTTTTCGACTGGAAAATGAAACCCATGTGAATGGAAACTTTGACTCTGTTTTCAACAAAGATGTTAATGAATCGCTAATGGAGCTGTTAAACAGATCTCGCTGCGAAGAATTCCTTGCAGGACTGAACGCTGGTGTAGCAAAATCAAATCAGTGATGTTGTAGATCAGGTTAGGTGCAAGGTTTGCTGCCTGTTTCAATGTACAGCAGTGTAAAAAGTTTTCGGTGCATAGATTCTACAAAAAAACCTTCACCTAGAACTAAAAGAGAAATCCTGAGGGATTGTGCCAGATGCTGACCAAAACCAAAATCTCCCGGTGGTTTGTAGTGTTAACGTGTTTAGGTTTTTCCCTTGTGTTTGGTGTCTGAACTTACCAGGAATTCAGTTATCACAGTGGTATGGACATACCTAACCCAGCAGTCTTTTGGATTGCCTGTATCATACTTCATCATGTATTACAATTCTTGAAGAATACCAAGTAATTAACTTGGAATGAAGAGTAGGTCAGTCTGTGCTTACTGGAACCGGGATGCCTGGAAACTAATTAAAAGCATCTTTGGCTGGATGAAGGAAACAGGCTGTGTAGACCTGCTGTGTCCAGGCATTTCTGTAAGACCATATGAGAGAATTATTTGCAAAGGTTAAATCTGTGCTGTAAAACAAAGTAAATGGCCTGGTAGTCTAACATTTAACTAGTACAGTGGGAATCCTCTGTGAAATAGGTGCTGAGGAAGAAAAGTTAAGATCATTTTTTAGGCCAGTTATGCTGGGTGCAACTTTTACCATCAGAGGTGTCAGCTGCTGATTGATCCTTCAGTTTAAAACTCAGCTAACTTTCTTGTCCTGTACCAAAGAAATCCTGTTCAAACGGCAATTGAGAATTCGTACTGCATTGATCAAATAATCGTGTATGTAATTTTACAGTACAAATATTAATTTGTGAGTGGTAAGTGATAACATAGACCTCTGGCTTGCTTTCTACATAAAGGAGATGACAAAGCTACAACTAATTTAATCTATGGTGTGCGATTTGAGACTGTTCTTTCTGTAGAGATTTTTTTTCTTCTCAAGTTTTAAGAAGTAAAAGAAAAGTTGGCCCAAACTTGAATGATGCCCTGCTGTCTTGCATTTCAAAGAAGTGATTTGATTATACTGTATTAATATGCACAGATGTACCCATCTCATTTTTGAACACAACAAATGGCTATTTATGCAGGATGCAATTGAGCCTAATGGTGTCGTTAGTGACTGAAAAAGAGATGTCAAGCTGCTGTGTACTGCCAGCTGTACTTGCCAGCTGAGGTTCTGCAGCTCATCTACAGCCCCTTTGCCGCTTAGCTGTATGAGGCTGCTGCAGGGTGACTCTTAGGCAGCTACAAGAATCAGTGAGATAGTGGCCAGGCATCCCTGTATCACTGCTCCAGTCCTTCTAGAGTGGATCTTGTATATAGAGAGAGATAAAAATATACATCACAGTATGTCTCTCACTGCCCAGCCTTCCTACTCCTTTTCCAAAGAAGTTAATGACCCAACTAAATTGAACTGTTGCTGTTCATAGCATTATTAAGAATGTTTCCTACTTTGGGATAAAGAGATAAAAGCATACACTCACCTGATTGTGTAGAGGACCCATCAGTGCCATGTCTGCGTAAAGATGTGCAGAGCCTGGTGAAAATTCAGAGTTCTGGAAACAGTTACTCAGTGGGGATATTGTTACACTTGTCATTGCTCTTGGTGGAAGATGGGAACTGGATGTGTTCTCTGGGGCATCTTTCTTTGCACAAGTTGTAAAATTTTCAAAATCTTCAAAGTAGCGTGGACAGCCAGGAGATGGAGATATCCGTGGCCAGGAGATGTCCGTGGCCAGGTGGTGTGGATGGTTGGGGAGAGCTGGGCTCTGCTGTGACAAATTGTATTGAGAATTTTACTTAGGCAATTTTTATTCTCTGCGAACACTTCAGCTTTCACTTCTGCAGGTTCTTTTGAGCTGGAAAAACCACAAGATACTGTCCAGGGGAACCGTAACATGGGATTTTTTTATGAGGAAGAGAGTTTTAATTCTTAAAAAGTAACCGGAAGCTCAGTGAGAGTTACTATCTACAGAAAAAAACTCCCAAGAAATCTGCCTTCCCTCAGCCATGATCTCATATTCTCTGTTCATGTAGGTTTTCATTATGAACAACTCATTGGTGCGATGAGAAAGAAGGCTAAATGAGGCCACTCTGTTCCTGAGTGTGTTTGGGAGAGGTTAATGTTGTTGTGACCCAGTCCTTGAGGCAAGTGCTCTCTGAGCTGCAGGAGGTCACTGACATACTGCTTTTGAGAAGATACTCTGATTGAAAAAACGACAAGGTTGCTGGTTTGCAGGCTACTTAGAAATAGAGGCAGATACTAACAGTCTGGAGTACTGTAAAGTGAGCTATTTTGATTCAGTGATGGTTCTACCACTGAAAGGGCACTCAGAAAATTTTCTTAATGATTGTACAGCTGACATTTAGCCAGTGACATTTTTTCTGCTCCAAGTTGATTTCTACTTAGTTCTTTGTTGCACCATGCTAGCCATTTGCAGCACGAGGGAATGATATTTAATGCTTAAATGTCCCAGTTCTGTTGTATGCAAACCCTGTGTGCATCTCAGTGAGAGAGAGGCCTGGCTGCCAGCTTGGCTATTTGAATTAGTGCTGAGATAGCAGCACAAATGCTGTACCTATGGCATTTGATGAGAAAAGTGAACTTGTTGTCTCATCAATGTTATCAATTATTCTGGGGAAAAAAATGTTTAAATCCTCACTGATGTGTTTTCCTCTAGTACTCTTGCTTCTTCAGGCGTCAGGCTTGGTTGCGTTCTAGTCTAGTTCAGTATAAATATTTCTGGGTTATCCACCTCCTACATACACAGATCAGAGCTGCTGGAATGGTTGTCACTCCATAAACTCTGTAATCCTTGAAGGGTTGATTTCTGCTCTTTCTCTTTTTTACTTTCACCAGGTCTGGTTTGGAACTTTTCTTCCCACGATCTGTCAGATGCAGTTTTCTGCTCTGTGGAAATTTTGATGTGGTTTTGGTGTTGAAAGATTTGAGAAGGACACTATCAGTGTTTGTGGAACATCTGTTCCTTAACACCAGATTGGTACCCAAAAATTTTAGATACGTGTCTGAATTCTGATATATATTTTTTTCTTCCTATTTTTCCATACTCAGGTATTGCAATTCTTTCCTCATATATTTATTGCTAGGTTTTAACGTTGTGTGCTCTCATAATATGGTGTGGTTAAAGGACTTAAGTTTTTTCGGATATGCTGTAGCATGTGTCCTCATCACTAATACTAAGTAACAGATAACTTTTTCCCCATTTTATTATGGTGACATCAGCAAAACAAACTGGAGTGAGTTTGCTGGAATGCTGTGAAAATGGTGAATGGATTGGAGTGTCTGTCAAAGGGGGAGAGGCTGAGAGAGCTGGGATTGTTTAGTGTCAAAAAGAGAAGGCTTGTGGGACATCGCAATCTGCGTGGATCTGTGGTGGAATGGAGTCAAGAAGACCAGAGCTCAGCTCACCTCAGTGGTATTCAGTGACAGGACGAGAGGCAATGGGCACAAACTGAAATAAAGAAACTACATTTAAACACAAAAGCAAACAAACTTACCTTCTAAAGGAGCTGTCAAACACTGGAACATGTTGCCCAGGGGAGCAGTGCAGTCTCCATCCAAATGAGATGTGGTTCTGGCAAGCTGCAGAATCTCACCCTGCCCTAAGCAGGAGGTTGGGCTGATGATCTCCAGAGGCCACTTCCAAACTGAACGAATCTGTGATTCCGGGCAAGTCCAGCATTGGCCAAAGCTGGTCATGGATTTACTTTTCTCAGGTGCCACCTTCTATTTTTGGTTGGGATCTGTCAGACTCAGACTAATTGCAGAAGATTATTTGCAGCAGCAGGTTAGCTGAGCCTTCATCAGATTTTGGTAAGCAGACAGGGTTTTTATCAACCAGCGTTGTGAGACACAGGAAAAGGGGTACTCTCTGGGACTAGTTCAGTATTAGGGTTGTAGAATAAGCTGGCGCTGTCTGAAGTTATTCCATATTTCACATCCGCATGCACTCACAGGTTCTTCCTCTTCAGATCTGAAATGATTGCCTCAGACTTACCTGTGTACCCTTCAAGCCTCTGCAGCACAGCACAGCTTTTTAATTCTTTCCTTTTATGATGTTTAAATCAGACTGTTTTAAAAAAACTCAAACACACACCCTCCCAAAAAACCCCACCCCAAACCGACTGTAAAACCACAATTTAGGAAAGATGAGCTAGAACAAAATGAAATTGGGAAAGGGCCCTAATGTATCCCTGGTTTTAAAATATCCTTGTGAAGGGCAAAACGTGCAAACTTCCATCAGAATATGTGGCAGGCAGCATGGGAGCCAGCAGGGTGATGATGCTGCGTTTAGTCCTGTTCTGTCATGATGTCTGGCAAGCAGTGCTGCCCCCAGAGCAGCAGCGTGCTGCAGGGCTGTTGATGTGCTGACAACAGCTCCGTCTCTTTCTGTCAGGCCTCTGTGGAACCTTTTCATTGCTCTCAACACCTTTCAGAGAGAAGGGGCATCAATAAAGGACAGCTTGATCTGGAGAAAATGGTGCAGGTGTGCACTGAGAAGCACCTCAGCAACCTTACAAAATGAAAGCATTGCCCTAGCACCCTCTGGCATCCCCTTAGTTATCTCTCCCTTTGGCTGGTAAAGCTGTTCCCAGGCTTCCTGCTTGTGCGTTGTGATGGTCGTTATGAAGCAGGAGGCAGGAGTGGTGGCTGGGGCAAAGTCTGTGCTGCGATACACCTTTTGTGCCAGGTTGAGTGGCCAGAAAGGGGCAGCAGGGAAGCTTCTCAGAGCAATGTTGTGCACGGGGCCAAGTGTGACCACTGACTGTACGCTAGTTTTCATTTGAGATCAAAGAGGTCCTGTCCAGGCACAGGGTGGACTAGATTTAATTATTTTTATTGTTCTTTTACCTGTATGAATCCATAGCTTCCCCAGAGAGCATTCTCTTCAGCCAGCTCCAGAGCACATGAAGAATCATATGTATTTTAGGCACCAAAGGGAGCCAAGCAATAAAGTTGCTCTCTTATCTTCCAGCCAGTGGACAACCAACAGGCTTTGGTTCGGAAAGCATCTGTTGTTAACATGGAAAACTTCAAAAGGCAATACGCTAGAAGGCGATGGAAGGTATGACAGCGAGCCTCTAATCCTTCTCATGTAAGGCTTCCCAAGCCTGGTGTGATTGGAGGGCAAGATAGAGCTCGAATTTAAAATTGTAATACACAGTAGGTAAATGAAATGTGTTTGTATATGTCTTCACTGCATATGTGTGGTCAAATTTTCATTCTCCCTTCTCTCCATAGCTTTCTTACCGTATTGTCTCATTGTGCAACCACTTATCTCGTTCGCTGGTGAAAAAGGTCCTGATACAAGATGAAAGTTTGGTAGGTACTTTCCTAAGGGGGGAAGAGAAGGACTGGTTTTTGCTGTCCTTATATGGATGCACAGCCCAGCAGGGTGGCTGTGAGAAACCAGATGGGACCGTGGCATCTCTTGTGTACCGTTAATGCTGCTTTGTGTTACTGTGATAGAAATGCTGGGCAAGGAGAGCCAGTGACTTCCCAAACCCTTTAGGAGCCAGCCCCATGTATTCTGTAGAGGAGCGGCACGGATACCGTAGCGGTCTGCACTGCTGCTCTTGTGCCCGGCCATGTGATGGAGGGGGGACCCCTGCCATGCCTGTGGCCTTCTGGAATGAAACTGAGATTCCCAGTAGCCAAACTTTTCTCAATAGATGACACACTAATAATATTAGAACTTTGTATTTGGGAGCATGGTACCTCATTTACGTCACTGAAATGTTGTGGGGTTTCTATTTCAGAGAAACTGTGAAAGTGACAGTGAGGATCTTTCACAGAGAAAAGCCACTCGTCAGAGGAGAAGCAGCGTATCCTGATGCAGTGAGAGTTCACGGGCAGGAGACAGAGGAAATGCTCATCCTTGCTGAAAAAAGCAGCCTTGACAGCAGACTTTGACTTCTTGTCTGAATTCTTGGTATGATGCTTCTCACTTCTCAAACTACGCCAGCAGCTGGATGATGTTATCGAGTGCCTTCTGAGCATCTTAGAAACGTGGGGATCCAGATTCCCAGGAAATGCCACAGCACAAGCACTGACCGAAGTGCTCTTATACGTTGAGTTTTTCAGTGATACTGCAATCTATTTGTGATACCAACTGCACTCAGGACATAGGGCTTCTACTGATATTCTTTTACTGCAAAGTAATCTGCACAATGATTAAGACTGTGCATTATTATTTCAGTCAGGGAAATCGTTATTGAGTCTCAAGGAATTTTTTTAATACAGTTTTTCTATTTGTTAATAGCACAAATATCTGATGACAGGTGTCTGACAGGTTTTGTCATATGTGTGCAGTACTCTGCTGTTGTCGTTGAAGAGAAAATCATAGTGCAATTGCATGCCATAACCTTGATTTCACAATGCAGCAGTAAACAGCTCTGTGCTGCAGGAAGAATTGTGCTCCAGCTGTCGTCTTTGGCTGAAGACTAACACAACTGCCATTGTCAATTTGAGTACAACTGATTCTGGCCACTGAGAGGAGGAGATGGGCTATTTTTGGATGAAAAAGGAAAATTTCTGTGGTAACTTACATGTACCCAAACACAGGGTTTTTACAGAATGATGGCAGGATGCTTCACCAAAACAGGGCGCTTAAAAACCCAAGTTATATGAAGAAAGAGTCTTTATTCGACTTTGTTATGGTCTTAATTTATTGCAAGCAAATTGGAGATTCATTAGTACTCCTTTGTATAGGAGCTGTTTACGTGTAACCCAGACTTCAAACATCTGTGTTTTTATTCAGGGGGTTGTATCCAAAACTGAGGAAGTAAGCACTTTGACAGTGATGTAACTTCTTTGTGGTAGGAAGTTGCATCATGTTAACTATATTGGTTTCTAAGTCAGTATTGTTCAGTTGGTACCAAAAAATGTGCATAGACAAGGTTATTTTTTCACTGAATATATTAGTTGGTAGATGTTGATATTTATTTTAACATTTATTAAATTAAAATTCAGAAAGCAAGCCTACTAGAGACAGCTATAGATTGGCAAGGAAACTGGGTTTGTTTGGCTTTATGGTTGTCATTTCTAGGGTGAGGTTTTAGAGCTGATGGTGTGAACTGGTGTTGAAAACTAGTGCCAGGTTTATTTTGCCTGGCTTTCAGTTTCTAAGAAAGAAATTAAAATATGCTATTTTTGTCTGTAGCTTTGTTATCCTTGCTTAGGCAGAGACTAAAATGCAGTTGACAAAGTGTTTCTACGAAAGGAAGGAAATGTGAGAGAAGCATTGGAGGAGAGAAGCAGAAAGTAGGATTTGAGGGAAGAAGCACAAAGTGAAGGAGGTGGTGGTGGTGTTGGAAAGCAGTGGAGAGGAATGAGCATGAGGGACATGCAGGGAGCGGAGGAAGCAGGGAAGGTTGAAGGAAGGTGAAGAGAATGTAGATGTAGGAATTGTGGAGGCAGGAGGATGAAAGTTTTGGCAAATATGGCACTGCATTTTGATAGTACTTATTTAATTTCCTTTAATTTCATGTCTTGTGCTGCTATAGCCTGTGACATGTTGCCTGGTCAAGGGATAGGGAGCAGGGCACGGGCTTCTCTTTACATTCAATCAAAAGGTGTATTTCTGAGCTTTCTGTGTAATGTCTGAGGCAGAGTCCTCAAAATGTATAGTGTCCTATAGTAATATATATATTAAGAGGGACCAATAATGGGGAAAAGTATTGTTTCAGTGTCTGGAGGGAATCTCTCATAAATAGAACACTAAATATATATATTTGGGAAAAAAAAACCCAACAAGCTGCCCATTTTACTTAACAAATCTGCTTCCTGCTTTCCCTGTCCTACGCTTTACTGTTAGTTCATTCCCTGGGCTATGCAAAACCAAATAAACTCACAGCCAGTGATACTTTTATGAAACTTGGAGTTTCAAAACACCTTTGGCTTCCAAATTATACATTTCAGGATGTGTATGTAAATCTCACTTGTGAAAATTAAGCCTTGGTTAAAATAGCTGTTGGGTTGTTGTATCAGAATTGTGCTTTCCTGGAGACGAGGTCGTTCTGAGGTAAAATCCCAGCAACTATTGAGCGAGCCGGGTGGCAGCAGAAAGGCAGACAGAGGGAGAGCAAGGTGGTGCGAAGCTGTAAGCTCCAACTTGTTAACTCTACATTAATAAAAGGTATAAGGTGGTGTATTAACAAAGGCATTACAGACAGCTCGTGGCGTTTGGTTTTCAGTCACCTTTTTGCCCGGACCGACCAAGGATGGGAGCGCTGCCATAGTTATAGGAGAGCAGCAGGGCTGGCCCTTCTCCTCGGCACTGGTGGCTCCGTGGCTTCTCGCGGCTCCCGGGTGATGTGGCTCCTCTCTCTGCACAGAAACCACAGCACCCGGCGCTCCTGCCCGGCCACGGAGTGAGCTGCCCCTGGGCAATATCTTGTTCTCAGGACTCACGTTTGTGATTTACTAGGAAGTGTTACTGTGGATATTATTTTTTTTTTTCCCAAATGTGTTTTTCCTCTGTATTTATCTCCCTATCTGTTCTGGTAAGGTGGAAATTCAGCCCTGCTTCAAGGAGGCATAGTCTAATTAAACTGTTTACAGCACTGGAGGACACCTTCTTGGTGCAAGGCTGAGTTTTGTTCTTTACCGCTGGTAGGTTTTCAGGAACAACCCAGAACTTCCTTTAAGGACAAACAAAACAAAAATGAAAAGCATGGAAGGGAGGGAGGTGGTGGTGGGAAGAGAGATGTGTCACCATCCTTGGAGGCGTTTAAAAGATGGGTAGACACAGTGCTGAGGGACGTGGCTCAGCGACGGTTTTTGTCAGTGTGAGGTTGATGGACGTGAAAGGTCCCCTCCAACCCAGGCAATTCTGCGTAGTACAAATTCAACACAACAATTACGTTACAGAGTTTACTTTGGTGAGGGATTAAAAAAAAAAATATTATATTTTCTGTGTATTATTTTGAAGCAGTAAGGAACCTGGACATAAGTAATAGACTGAAAAAAGGCATTTATTTTTATTAAAATAAGACTATTTTTATTGTTATTTTACTGGTAATGTTTTTAAATCTGTATGCTTCTATTTTTATTAATATTGATTTTTGTTATGTATTTGGAAATAGTACAGGCTGTCAAAAATAACGAACATACTTGTTATTCTGATTTGCTAATAAAACTTTGCAAAGCAGGGCAAGTGGTTTTTCTTTCTTTCTTCCTTTCTCTCCACCCCCCCGGGCCCCTTGTTCTGAAGGAGACAAGCGGGGCCCGGACGGTTTGTCCCCGCAGGACAGGGGCTGCGGCGTCTCCCCGACAGGGAGCGAAGGGCCCGGGAAGGGGTGTGCCCTCAGCCCCCACCGGCGGCCCGGCGCCAGAAGCACCCCGAGGACAGCCGGTACGGGGGTGGGCGGCTGAGGAAGGGCCGCATCCCGGTGCTGGGGGCCNGGCTGGTTGGTGTGCTGGTAGCTACATGCTGAAGCGAGAGGGAAGACCTGCTGGGCCATGGTGAACCACAGTTCCTCTTCAGGATTGGGGTCCCCACACTGCGCCCTGGTGTCCCGCAGCCTCCAGGAGTGAGGTGAGCTTGGCTCCTTTTTGGTACTGTTTCTGTGGTAACTCAGATCTGCGTTGACTTCATTTGCTGGGCATCTGGTCACTTTGTTCTTTTAATGAGAGGTATTGCTCCTATCCACATTTGTATGTAGATCAGGGAAACTATGTGACTGAGGGGGAAAAAAAGGTACATATTTAACTGGGTGCAGTTGAGAATAAAGGGGACTTGGTGGCATTTCTTCTACCTCTCTTTTATAGAATCATAGAATGATCCAGGCCGGAAG
>VXBW01004972.1:582504-597592 GCA_013400375.1 Thinocorus orbignyianus
AGCACCCCGAGGACAGCCGGTACGGGGGTGGGCGGCTGAGGAAGGGCCGCATCCCGGTGCTGGGGGCCCCAGAAACGGGCTCAGCCTTTGAAGACAAAATGGCGCCGCCGCCGCCGTGAGGGGCCGTCCTCGTGCTGGGCGCGTGGGGGCTGCGCGCACCGCCCCTGCGGGCGGGGCGGGAGCGGCGCGAGCCNTGCCCAGGGCCTCATCCAGCCTCACCCTGAATATCTCCAGGGAAGGGGCCTCAACCACCTCCCTGGGCAACCTCTTCCAGGTTCCAGTGTTCCACCACCCTCAGAGTAAAGAAATTTTTCCTAATGTTTAATCTATATCAATTAATTCAATCAATTTCTGTAATTAACATCAATTAAAATACTTAGGACCTGCTGTGATTTGAAGTGTCTGTCTTTGCCTTCAGCAGCTGTTGTTACTGCTCATCTATGCTTGATCTTTAATAAACTCTGCAGTGCGTGATCTGCAGGAACTTTGAAAGGCCCTGGGCAGAACAGTTGTTAACAGATCAGCAGTCCAGTCCCGGCAGGTGAATTTTAGAAAGGAAGATGGCTGACCTGACCTTGACAGTGTTTTTGCTTCCTTTGCTTTGGGCCTTCTTAGAAAGCATGCTGAAATGCACGGGATTGAGTTCTGGGCATTGCTAGGGGTTGTTCCGGAGTTGCTCTGTGTATCTCAGGTAAGAGGTTAATTGCATACAGCTGAAGCTACTTCATGCCTTCAGTTTGAGTGGTGCTTGTTAGGGAGGCAGCAGTCTCTGCCCCCTGAAAGGATATAGAATGGACAGTACGTGTAAGGGGAAGTAAAGTTAGCTGACAAGGTATTACGTACTTGAAAGGCAGTATTTATCGGCAAGTGGCAGATAGGTACTCTTTCTGAGGTTCTTATTGCTGTGTGATAAAACTCTTACTGCTCCAATGGCACAGTCCTGTGACAGGAGGCCTCCAGCTGTGGCACTTTCAGTTCAACCAGGTAACAGGACTGACTGTCTTGAAGGGAATCCTTCAGGTTCCGGAAGGGTGGCTGTAGGCAGATGGGCAATCTCCAGCAGGGTTTGGGCTATGTTTGTGGCTCTGCAAGTCTAAATAAAGCTGCGCCCCCAGGTACCAGGGAACGTGTGAAAAGAATTAGATTCCTAGTGGAAGAATCAGTGAAGAATCCTCCTCTGAGGCTGTGGCAAGCAAGCTTCCCTCAAGAAAAAGTGGACCAAAAGGCACCTCCCAAAACAAGTAGTCTAATATCTTTGTTCGTGTCTCCTACTTGGGCATAAAATGAGCTTAGTGAGGCTTTCCTGGAAAGCTGATAGAACACGTGGCCCCAAATGACTGTAAATCAATCTCATTCCATTTCACTCCACTGCTTATGAGCAATACAGATGGTACCAACTCTAGTAAATATATCTGACATGACAGCGCTTGCCATGCTATATATTATACCTGTACTAAGACCTGGTAGTGGGTTGTGAGAGGTGCTTTCCCTTTTGAATCTCAGCACCTGATGAGGACTGATAAAGCAATTAACACATTTTAAAAATGTTCTTATTAGTGTTGGGGAGTTTAATTAAGTCATTGTATATTAAGTATTATTATGAGATAGCTAAAATGTTATTTCTCTTGGCCTTGTGTAGTATCCGTGTCTTTTTCAGTCTACTTTGAATTAGGTCTGTTAGAGGTCAGTATACAGAAGAAGGGTACGTCAGATTCAGACTTATTAAAAGGTCACTTGTTATCAGAAGCTTCATATTAGTACAACTCAGTGTATTTGGATACATTAATAGGCTTCACCTGTGAGAAGATTAATATTTTCTTAATGGTCTACTTCCTTACACTTGTGTACTTGTAATGCGTGACCAAAAAAGTGTGCTTTAGTCCTTATATTATGCACAGTATTAGAGAAAGTGTTTGTGCGTTGGTGTTGCGCATCATAAGTGAGTTCTAATTCCCTAATTGGGTGTCCAGTTGAGAAGGTTTTTCTTTGGGACACTTGTTTCTGAATTCTTAAAATAATTTGTGCTGCAGTGGTTGCCAACATTAGAAGAAAGTGTTCTAAAATTTCAAGCCTCTTTTCTGCTTGGGAACCCAAATGTGTGGATTGCTCAGTTTGAAGGAAAAAAATGAATAGTGAAAACAAGATTAAGAGCAGTTAGGAGTCTCATACTGTGTATGCACACGTGCTCCTTTTGTTATTGTGAATGTTAAGTTACCTGTTTTTCAAGTGTGATATTGGATTAATGCTTCTGCATGATCTCTGGACAAAACATGTTCAACTTGCTCTGATTTTTCAGAATAGAGCATAAAATTTCTCAGAAGAAATGGGACCTGTTTTGAAATTGAGAAAAACAAACTTCCAGCATTCTTAGGGGGAGTTTAGAATCGGTTGAAAAGCAAATTTTCTGTATTGAATCAAGGTTTTTAACTCCTTATCAGTTTTTCTTTCTAATGACTACTTGGAACTTTCGCATGTTCTGATGAAACAGTCTGTTACTTAAACTTAGGCATTAGAGATCATACCAGATTTGTGGTTTGTACTTGGCCTCATGCTAATTCTTCAGTACTTGGGAAGTGACACCCTATTTACTTTTGATTTTTGCTTAGTAAAAAATGTAAATAGGACTGTGATTTTAAGGGCACATACTTCAGACACAGCTATATGCACAGCCACAAAATTTTAGTCAAGATCTCTTTTCATCCAAATGCTAAAGATCAGCAGAACAGAGACATAATAAAACATTTTCTCAGCTTCCAATATCTTCGCTACTTAAAACATAAAAGAACATAGCAAATTTGTTACAGTATTGTATTTAAAATCTCATGCCATGGCTGTAACCATGGTATCTGAGCACGTTTTAGTCACAGACAGCTTTCATAATGGTGTGCAATATCCTCTAAAGGATTAGCAAGAAACTGATGAACTTGACTCCTTTTGGTTCTTGCTCAGAAAAATAGCTGATGTTAATGAAAAATAAGCATTCATGCTTTTTTTTTAAATGTAGGCTTAAAATCTTCTTAACTTCTTACTGAGCTGTAACTTAGGAGATATCAAGCATCTGATCGCTTTCTAGCCAAGGTACAGAATTCACTGCTATGGGAAGGTGCTGGTAATTTGCTAGGTGTTATCTTTGTTCTTTGATTCAGTATCTGAAAATATTCTATGACATTGTGTGTTTGGAGGTGCTCCCTCTTTGAAACAGTACAAAGCTGCGGTCCAGATGCCCTGTAGCTCTCTCGTAAGGATGACTGTTGGCTATGCTGGGCTGGCCAGTTTCCCATTTCAGTAATTGCTTTTGGGGTGCATGAGATGTGCCCTGCTGCTTCAATGGGATGCAATGTCTTTCTTTTGTTTCCTGCCTTATACAGTCCTGTAGTCCTGTTCCCATGTCATGTTTGTGTGTGAAAGTATTGTGCAGCACAGCCCAATTCCTCATGCTGTAAAAACCATTATTTTTAAATAGAGAAGAACATTTAGAATTGAATTAAAAGCCTGACCTTGAGCTCTCTGGAGGAAGGGAGCATGCATCTGTTCCAGATGCTCTTCTGAAAGATACTTGACCTATGCTGCTCTGTCTCTCCATTTAGATCTAAGTATCCCTGACCTTCTCTGCAAAGCCTGAAAATCCTTCTCAAGTTGTCTGCTTCAAGGGAAGAGCCCCTGTCTGTGCTCTTTCCGTTGCTGTAGGCTTTTCTGCCTGTCTTGCCTTGATATAGGCATGGCTGTTGATCCTGAGGCACGTTAAAGCAGCTAGGAATAGGATGAGTGCTGATTTGAGACCTCATATGTCCTACATTGGTGTCTGGGAAGATGGACAAGCAGGTACCGTCCCTCCTGCTCGCCCTGTTATTTCAGGGGTTAATTTTTTGTCTTTCATAAAACCTCCTTACTGAAATTTGCAGGGTGCTGCGTAATGTAAAATGTATTTTGTACTTAGTAACAAATGGAACTAAACTAATTACAGGAATTGCAGACTACTCTTTGCTTGACACCCAGAAATTGAGAGCTCATGAGCTTTCTCTGATATTAATTTAAATGAAAGTATTTCAGAAATAGGATATGAAGGAGAGGAAGGGAGATCCAGAAGGTATACAGGGAATTTCGAAGAATGACATGGTGTGTTAAGGAGTGTCTTGTGTTCTCCATGTGTGTGTCTTAAGAAAATGGTATTCAGTGCTCTTGAAACGAGGAGCACAGGCCTGAGGTTTTGTTTTACTGCAAACTGTCTTCCATTGACAGAGTTTCACACTTGGGATTTTGTGAATGTTTATTATATTTATTAATATTTATTATAAAAGCTTCTTTTTTTCAGTCAGTGATGAAAACTGCAGTTTTAGCCAGCAGAACTAGACTCTTCTAGTCTGAATGTGAATGACAGTATGTCTGGTGACTTAACTGATAACTGATGTCACGCCAGTTTCTTTGAGGGTATGGGCTTGAAAATACCTAAACATTTATTTAGTTGATACAACTTAAAGGAAACTTCAAAACCGTTTGAACTGTTGGAATACTTGAGGAACCACAGCTTTTGAGCGATGTTTTCTGGTGAAGTGTCACCTTATGAAAAGTTACATTGAATGTACTAAGAAAATAGACTGAAGGGAGAGTTTTGGTATTTTTCTGAGTTTTTGGAATCAGTTAAAAAAAATAATGATATTCCATGCCCGTAAGTTGCATTATGCACAGAAATTTTATTTATTAGCAATTCATTAACATGCCAAGTACAAAAATGGTGTCCAGAAAGTTCAAATGAGGATAGCTTAGGCTGCATCCTAACCGTGCAAATTACCCAGAGGGTGTATTGATGGACTGGTCCTCAGAACATCACATTTATGTATCACGGAACTGCTTTTCATTTCAAAGCAAAATGTGCATTTATTTTGTGTGCGTTTTTTTCTGCTAGAAGAGTTGCAGGCTTGTGGTACGTGGAACCCCCCAGGAAACTACTAAAAGTAAGGTGTTGTGCAATAGTTTGGTTCTCCTCTTGTGGAGTGAAAGGTTTTTAAAGCTGTTTTCTGTGTGATCATGGTTGGCATTGATTTAGCATGATCTGCCTAGAGCTTTAGATAGCACATTTGCAGAAAATTCAAAAGTAAATGTCGGATGGGGTTTAAACCAAATTTGTTGTTGTGTATTTGTCCTGCTCTTTTTTCACTTGTTTTGCTTTTTTTTTTCCCCTGCTAGTTTTACCAGCTCCTATCTATTTTTGTAGTTCTCTGTGTGGAATCTTTACATTCTGGTTTGTTTGGTTGGGGTTTTTTTTGTTTGTTTTTTAGCATTGCAGCTATGTTTATAGCAATGCTTGAGACCAAGCAGCACAGAAATTAAAGAACCTATTCTAGCCATGTTTGGATTGTATGAGATCAGACCTTTGACTAAAGCTGTTCTCTTCACATGCAAGTGGCTGAATTTCTCGAGCTGCTGCTGAGATCTGATAGGAGGGGCCGACTCTGGAGGTGGGCTGTGGCTCTGGTTTTAGCACACTGAATCTGGCCCGTTCTTTCTCTGAGGTTTCACTCTGAAAAGAAGGGGGAAAGCTCGAGGGAGACTGAAGCTCCCTGAGATGGGCAGCTTGTCCCCATGAATTGAAGGAAGAACTGGCACAAGAAATAGTTCCCCCTGGACCCTACGTATTGTCCAGTAATATGTTTCTGCAATCTGCCTGGAGGTTGGAGGGGTGGGTAGATGGGAGCAAGTGGGTCAGTAAGGGTATTTGCCGGGACATTGTGAAGGCTGTGAGGCATGGCTGGGCCCTCTGGCCTGTCTGCTCCCTGCCTGCTGCCTGTGGCTGGGGCATGGTCTCACCTTCAGGGCTTGCATCCCAGTCAACAGCACCCAGCAGCTCTTGAATATTCCTGCTGTTTGGCAAGGAGGAAAAATAGGCAGCTTGAGGGAATTAAAAATAACAGCAAGAAAAACCTGTTCAGTAATCAGCTGAGTGCTGAGGGAGGGGTGAGGAGGAGGATGAAATGGAGTGTAGCCAGCTATATGTATTTGCCCCTTAGCACAGCATTTGGGTATGGGGATTGATTATACCAAATCCTGAATGTGTGACCAAGCAAATCCTTCTTACAAGAAAAGAAGGAATACAGTTAAAGAATAGTTTCACCATTTACTTGCTATACCTACTTAAAATTGTTTATGATCAGATTTTATTGGCTTTTTCACTACTAGAAAAATTGGGGAAAAAAATTCTCAACCATCAAGTAACCTGTTCACAGGCATTTGGCACAGTGTATTGACTGGCTTCTTGCCTCTTGCTGCTTATTTCTCTCTCTCACAGCCTGGCAGAACACTTCAGCTCTCTGGTCACATACTTCAAAAAGTAATACCCATCATGAGCAGGTATTGCAGTTTAGCATCCCCAGCTAAGAGGACAGAATAGGTCTTTCAGAGCGTGCGTTCTTCTTTTCCAGGGTACATCCACAGAAAGTTGTCCCTTTGGCTTTTCCTGACCCAAACCCATTATTATGAACCACTTGAATGTGCATTTGCTGTACATCCATAGCACACAGAAGACCAGAAACACTTAACATATACCCCCCAAAATGCACCTCGACTCAATAAACAGGCCCCCAGGTTCAATTTCTGATGTTTTTGGGAGCTGGATGATTATTTGGGCTTGAGTTAATTCTTTAATTTAGATAATTGAGGACAAAATAGAAATAGCTGCAGGTAGCTATGTGATCAGTTCCAGAAAACCATTTTTTTGCTTTCAATATTTAAAAAGTGAACTAGTATCTTCAAGTTGTGCATGGCACTGCTTATCTTGACTTCAAATTGTTGCCTGTCTGATTGTAGAGCAGAGTAGTATTTTGGTGGGTTTTGGGGGATGGAGTGCTTTTGGTAAGTGCAGGTACAAAGACAACCACATAACCAGTAGTGCAAAACCAGAAGATGTAAATATGCATCTCTGTGTTGATGCCAATCCTAGTTAATTCACCAGCATAAGTAAATTGGGACAAACAAGATTACCCCCTAATCAGTACAGCTGTATTGGTCTTTTACTAACCTCTTTACTTGCTGAAGTGTTTATTAGTGTTTCAGAATATGAATGTTGCAGCTCGTCTCTCATCTGGATGATTTAGGGCTGAATTTGGCAAAGAGGAAATGTCTGTTGCTTGCTCTGTGATCCTTTCTGTCAAGTCCAGGACTTCATGACACATACAAATCCAGGTGCCTGTTTACAGGACTTTGGGTTAAACCCCAGTATTGGCTTGCGGAGACTGGAGCTGTATTCCTGGCTCTGCTCGAAGTTATACCCTGGAACTCCAGAATAGCCTTGGAAAAGTTGCTTCATCTAGCTGTGCTTCATTTTTTGCCTTTCTGAAATGAAGATGTGGATAGTGCTCCATGTGAAAGATTCCTTTCCTGTATTCATTTTGCAAGTGACATTCCATGTCTCTTTAGTAAATGGGAGTTTTCTTTCTCCAGTGGCAGTGAGGTATTGTAGTGGTAGCAGCCCAAGAAGCTGTGTGGGACAGAAAAAAAACCAGCAATGCTTGAACTTTATCTTTCTAAAAAGACCAGTATGAGCAGGATTTTTCTTGTGAAAGTAGAATATTAGGTAATATGCTGCACCGGAGCGTAACCTGTAGTAGACATACTGAGATGAGGTAATTATCTCCATCTAGGGAAAGTTCAGTTCTTTTTAAAAAATATTTTGAGATACCAAAATGAAAGGCGTGGGAAGGTATTATTTGTGTTGTGGTTCTTGCTGGAAAAAATTGAATGCAAGAACAAATGGAATGAGAGGAAATGGGAAAACAATGGGAAGAGAAAAAACTGCTTTTAGCCTCACAGACTAGTCATTGATTCACGAAAGCAGGAGGATAATTCCTCATTGTAAAGCTTTCAGACAACAGTTAGAATATTCACTTCCAGTTAAAGACTAGAAAAATATCAATGAACTGACAGAAGACAAAGAAAAGTCACTAAAAATATATATATATATTGAGAGGCTGAGGGAATAACTAATAGTTAAAGAGGAAAAAAAAATATATCTTAATCAATTGGTAGAATGGAGCATGAGCAAGGAAGTGACACTGCTACCAGTGCTGGAAAAGATGATAAACTCAGAAAAAAACTTTTGTAGCTCACATTCAGGAAGAGGAATTCTGGGGTAAAAGTAGAGGTGGCGGGTATTTTTCCCTGAAAAGACTTTTTTGGGAAAGTAGTTTTCTCTGAGGAATGATCTCCTAGAGAGAATGGAGGATGTCATAATTTTCAAGAATGCTAAACAATGCATTAGAATATCCTGTACAGACATCATATCTTACAGTATCTTTCAGGCCTTCAGGCTTCATGTTGCATGGGTCCCTGAGTATTGTGTGTAACTGGGGTGCTTGAATGTTGCTAGTTTGGAGGATAGCTTTAACATTTTTATGCATCTGTATTCTGCAAATAAAAACAAACCCATCACAGCTATAAAGAAGTGCTTCTTTTTAGGCTTAATATTTATTAAAGACTTTTATGAAACTAATGCTGTATTCTGATTTACAAAACTAAATGCTTCTTGCTGAAGGAAATCATGCATGAATCTTGCATGGAATAATTATATTAAAGTATAGCAATATTTTGCATTTGTGCAAAAAGATTAGAGTGATTTCGAAGCAAGTTATACATCTAACTGGTGGCGTTATGCCCATTTCAGAGAAGAATAAATAGGGAGGGGACTTATTCAAGGTCAGATGGCCTCAATGGAAAAAATGGAAGCATTCTGCTTAACCAAAGCCCTTTAGATAAATTAGTGAAAGTATTACTTATTTTCCTCTAAAGAAAATGGAGGCTGGATTAGTGCTGCATGAACTGCATAAACTTTAATATTTATTTCTTAGACTTTTTTACCACTCTAGAATTTCCTTGAAGCAAAGCAGAGTGCCAGTGCTTGCTAGAAACAGCTTGAGCGTTATTTTGCTACTGAGTTCAGTTTCAAATGATGCAATTCTTCGTAAATATTAACTCGTGAAATACTGTGGCTACTCCTTTTTGGAACAGCAGCGAGTTTACTGTGCATGAAGTTGATGTGTACAGGCACACATCTCTTGCGTACTACATTTGGCAGCCCTCCAGTATGTCCCCCTGTGTCCTGCCAAGACTAACCAGTCTGTTTGCTTCTGTTGCTCCAGGGCCATGATAGCTGGATAACCTCTCTGTTTTAAATGCAAAGGGACAACTCATCTCAGTAGTAAGCACAAAGGTGGTGGTAAAGCTCTGCCGTGTCTCTCTTTCATGTTTCCATCCAGCGGTCTCGGTCTCGCTTGCCCATGGTGGTGGGGTAGGGGGTGAAGTAATTGTGACAAGTACTTTTCCTAACTGTATTAATAAAGGATACGAAGCTGGGACATAACAATAGGATTGTAGAATAGTGGTTCTTAAAGCAGAAGATCAAAGCTCACTTATAAGGCCCTAAAGGTCCTGTGAAGAACTGCTAAGAGTACCATTCCTATGAATGGTACTTTGACCACTGGTCATTTATTGTTTAACTCTTTCTGGTATCTTTATGCATATATTTATTATTATGACACAATATTTAAACTTCACTTTTGCTGTGTGCTGGATGGTATCATATTGAGCTGATGTGGATTACTAATTCTTTTGAAGTTCTGATAACCTTCTTCCTACATATGCGTGAAATGTTTTGTACCCATACATAGATTAGTTCAGAATTAGTCTTGTGTATGAATTTTAATACTACTTTGTTGTTCCTGTATAATCCTTTTATTCTCCCCTTTGTGGTCTCATTCATTGTCTTCCAGTGTGAACTCCCCCTGTTTTTTTCCCATTTGTTCTCTGGTGTGTTTCCTGTTTTAGGCTGACCAAGGGCATTTCTGAGGTGCAGAATGCTGTTTCAACCAGACCACCTTAGAACAGTTTCTAGCTAGCTAAAGAGAGAGAGGTGGTGGTGGTGGATTAAATCAGATCTTAAATCTGAGGTTATTTCAGACTGGTTCCTACTCTGCATTTCACAATGTGCTGGGGTCCAACAGTAGAAGGAGGGAAGTGACAGAGCCACCTGCAATCCTGAGCTCTGAAGGTGGTGATTATGTAGCAGTGATGATTTGTACTGGGGCAAGAGCCAGCTGGCTGTGTGGATGTGGCTTTAGATTGCTTTCCAATAAATTAGTATGGCTCAGCTTGGAATGAACAGGAAATGCCACGCAGAAGAACTGTCACTCCAGAACATGATTCAGAAGCTTAGTGACTGACACAGATGCATGTATTTCAGTGCCTCCACATTTGGCATCCTTGCACAGGCAAAAGCTCCCTTCCATCTACCTTGGATCCAGAGAAAAAGAGCTAGCGTTGTGATGAGTAACATGAAGAAGACATAGGTGAATAGTATTTTTAGCCTAGCAATCAATTTTTCCGTAGGTTGGTGTAGGCTGGCTTTAGTCATGTTTCTTAGTGTTTGCAACTGCTTCTTCCACACCTGATGAGTGACAGGCTCCTTTCCTTATCTTTTAATTGGTGAACTTGCCTCTCTAAGATATTTTTCTTTTTGTCTCGTAGATTTTGAACCCATTGGCCAAGAAAAGTATCTTGCCTTCAGATGAGCCTTCAGAAAGAAATGATTGTTTAAAGACCTTTCTTTAATGGGATTAGTATACAATATCAGACTCTCCTCATGTGTTTCTTAAACATTAGGAACAAGATTTATTTGGGCAAATCCAGGTCCTGCTCTAGTTAGGTAACTGCACAGGCAGACCATTGTGATTTTAGTAGTGCCTGAGGGCGACAAAGCTTTACCCACACAGCCCTAAAAACAATATAGGGTCGCAAGTAGCAATTTGGTGTTTTGTACCCGATTGAGGAGCTTATGTTCAGTGTCTTTTGTTGCTGCTTTGGGCTCTTTCTTTTTTTCCCCATTGGCCATTTATTAACTGATGGCACAAAAACGTCCAGTGTCCGTTATTCTAATTGTTGTCCCGTTTCTGTATAAAATGATTTCTGAGTCACATCCAAAACCATATAGTCTCCTTTTATTGCCATGACAACAGAAGGCATGCCAATGTTAGTAATGTCTGTTGGAAAAAAAATGCCAGTAAAAGCAAAGCACAGTTAATTGAGGTATTTCATGTATAAATCCGATTCTCTGTAATGATCCAAAATTATCCTGCATTGTGGAGAAGTAGTTAAGAACAAGCCTCAGATGAATAGCATAGTCTACTGCTGAATGTTGGGTCGTGTCCTAGACACTGCATTCCAAAAAAAGATCTTACAAAAATAGTGAGAGTGGAATTGGTCATAGTCCTGGTATAGTGTCTGGATCAGAAAAGGATAAAGAGTTAAATGGAGTTACTAAAAATAAAGGATAATTACTAATAGTTATAGAAAAGGTAAGACTTGATGTTAAAGTGTGCATTGTTCTTTCATTATCGTATCTTTCTCATCATTGCCTAAGATTAAAAGTACTTTTGATGGGATTACGTAAACAATACATTTAACACTAGTAAATAATGCAGCAATTTGTATCAAGTAGTAGGAAATAATTGTTGTAAAACAGGTCTTGTAGAGTCAAATGCTAGAAGAAATCTGTCTTAGTTCAAGTGAGGAAGGAAAGCCAGGAGGTGGGACTTGAGACATCTGTAGTCATCAGGAGGGATTATTTCTCCTTGGAAAAAGGGGTGGGAGCACAGAGCTCATGGAGGTAGTATCTGCAGCTTCCTCTCCCTTGAAACATCCATGGTTGTATGGGCTTTCTCCTGGCCTCCTTCTGAGCTTGGAACCTACGATGGAGACTGTCTTGTTAATAGAAACAGAGCATGAATATCGTTTGGTCAGGACACTACCTGCTGAACTCCAGAGATTTGTATGTTTTGAAGACTTCTATGTATGCTTAAAGTGAAGGAAGGGAAGAAGGTGAATGATACTGCCTACTGGGGAGCTGTGGTTGAGGTTTTCCTGGCCCATGACTGAGGTTCTCCTGTAAAACTTTTCTCAAGATTGGGGTTTTTTGTGTATTTTTTTTTTGTTATTTTTTTTTCTTTGTTTGTGGTGGGGTTTTTTTTTGTTTCGTTTTGTTATTTTCACCCTGTTAATACTTAGCTGCAGATGGCTGAAGGGATAATCTTTCTTCTGATACAACCTCGGGGTGCCCAAAAGAGTTTCAGGAGCCTCTGCAATTCCCAAAAGGTGGAAGTGTTGTGTTTTCATTTAATGATAGTTTGACTCTCAGATGAGGTGGCTGATTTCTAGTGACAGCCTTAGGCAGCGTCAGAGCAAATGTACATCTTGCTCCCCTTATTTATAGCCTTACTTTTAGACCTAATGGTACCACTGTAGACCAGGATGCTGTTGGCTTCATTTGTGTTCTCAGGAATTTTTACAATACTTGCCTGCATAGTAGGAGGAGATGGAATAGACCTCCTTGTCCTGCATCACTTGCCATCCTAGTTGGAGAGGTCCCAAGTGCCGCCTTGGCTGGAAGTGCAGACAGCAGCCCCTGAGTGAGTGGGGGCTCCAGCTCTAAGAGATCCCACCTGGACTCCCAGAGAAACTGGGAAAGTCACTGGACTTCTAGATGCTGTTTGAGACTCATCGAAGATTGCCATTAGTATCAAGTATTAACAATTGCTATCTAATGAACAAGCTTCATGTAAGAATTCAGAAAGATAAACTGTAGTGGCCCATTGGGGGATGTTGGCAGCTCTCTGTGGGCTGAAAACCTTATGAAGATTGGGTATGCTGAACTGAATTTTCCTTTTTTTTTTCTTTTTTTTCCCCCCTGGCCTTCTTACCCCAACCTTTAGTTGGCAGAATACTGTTGTGCAACAGTAATGACTGGAAATTACATGGCAGTGATTTTCAAGGCATCTTGGAGAGTTAGCTGCTTTGGTTACAGCGATCTTTACTGTAGTAATCGTGTAAGTTTAAAAAGATACGTATTTGAAAATGATAGGAAGATTTTCAATTTAGAACACTACTATTAATTTTCTTCCTCAGTTCTTCTGGTTTTGGCACCTCTGGTCCCAGTCTGGAGAGTGGCTTCATAACGTCTCCAGTGTAATTTAGATTCTGAAATCAATGAGCTCTGTGGAAACAGATGCATCTGCATAAAGCCAAACTGCAAGAGGCAAGTCCTAGACTCTGGGTGTTGCAACGTGATCGATGGGCTGTGTCATGGCTTGATAAACAAAATGAGAAAACCTTGCAGCTTTATGAACTTAATATCTAAATGTACATAACTTAAAAGCATTAAACCTTTGCAAACCTAAGAATTTCCCTGAGAATTGTGCAGCACTTGGTTGCTGGTGGAGCCCCCAAGCCATAAAAACCTGCAGTTAATGATAAGGTTTGTCTTCATGCCACGGTTAACTTAAGTATGTGGGTGTGGGGCACGTTGAGGAGTACGCAGTGTCTGTTTATTCTGCTTTCTGTTCTGTGCTATGGAAGATCTGCTGGACTTTTCTGAATTCAATGTATTTTGATGCATCTGTTGAAATTTTAAAGTTGATTTCTTACACAGCATCCTTTAACTGGTGTATTTTAAATACCTAGAGTGCTTTAAAATGTTTTTATAATTTACCCTGTTCTCCGTGGTGCTTGGTCTGTGTTTTTTTTTAGTTTGGGTGGGTGAAAGACTATTTTCAAAGCAAGGTGTTTGGGTTTTATTCTGCTGCAAAGAACTGTGAATCCATGAGTAGTCTTTTAGGGGGACAGAATACGAGCTGTGAATAGCTGGCATCTGCCTCCAAAGCTGCCAGTGTAATTTCATCTCATTTGTGTTGGGATCTGTGTGTGAAGTGCGACAGCCCCTCTGGGGAGCTGAGCTCTACCCTTAGCAAATCCCCTAACCACTTTGTATCTCAGAATAAACTATTGAGGGCTTTGGGCTGAGAAGGGACTGCACTGAGGAGAGACGCAGTAAAGATGGGCTGTAGGGTGAGGATGTAAGGATGGGAACACTGCTCCCTTGGTACCATGGGTCTGAGGAGAGCCAGCAGCAGGTGCCTAGGGAAGAAAAGGCAAGAGTGAGAACATAGCAACATGTCCCCAAATACTCTTTGGCCTTCAGCTGTCTGTGACTAAGGGAATTTTTCAAACAGAGGTGTCTGGTAATGTATGGATTTTCTTTCTTGTTTTTCTCTGGTCCCTTTTTGGTTGCAGGTAAACTTTTGCTACAGTATCCTGCAGCAAAGGGTTCTACAGTGAAATTATGTGTATATGAAGAAATAATCTCTCTTTTGCTTGTTCTGAATTTGACATCTACTAGTTCCACTTGCTCACCTCTAGCTCTTCTATGGGAAGAGACGTAACCAATTGTGCCACATCACCAACCTTTGTAAACTTCCATTATATTCCTGCCTTAGGCTGATGTGTCTAAATGTATGCAATTGCTTCTTCAACAGAAGTTTTTATCTTGATGTGGGGTTTTGGTTTGTTTTTTTTTGGTCAGTTTTCCCATTTATTTAACGGAAGTCGTTAACAATGTATACTGATTCAGTCATGACATCGCAAACACTTGTATGGACCATAACCAGTCAGCATGGGTGTAACTGAAATTTGTTTGTTTCTTGCCAGTGTGGCCTCACTGAGCCTACTTGGCACGCTCCTGGCCTCTAACTCAGTCTTTACTTTTCCTATTTTAGACCCAGAATTTCAGTCCCCAGTGACACTTACATTTCTTATCCTGTTCATTTTCACCCAAAGCTTTCTTTTTCAGTACGCTCCTGCTCATCCACCACTGTGACCTGTTTTGCCTTTCCTGCAGTTTCTATCCCAGCACACAGCATCCATTTCTCTCCCTTTCACTGACGTACCAATACATCTGTTCGATCAGCATCCTCATCTAAATTACGTATTTGATTCCTCTGACCTGTGGTCTTTTTAGACTGCTTCTGTGCAAAAACAGCTGTCTGCTACTCCCTGCACTTTAAGGAAACTATTAAATAAAACCCAGTTTTGATAAGTGTTTGGATGGATTCCCGCTGCCAGCAGCCTGCTTCCCTTTTGCCCGAGGAGCTGCCCTCCCTGCTGCACAGGCTGCTCCAGCAGCGCCCCGCAGAGCGCCCTGGGTTTCCCCACGACTTTGGCCCTGGTGGGGACCCGCTGGCCTCGCCCGGCTCCCGCCCGGAGTGGGTTCCTC
>VXBW01004972.1:597626-749176 GCA_013400375.1 Thinocorus orbignyianus
TGCCTGGGGGGGCGCAGGGAGGCGAGGCCGCGGCTCCGGCCATGGGCGGCTGGGAGGGGGGGAGTGCAGGCAGGAGTGGAGAAAAAGGGGAGGCAGGTGGGGCCGGTCGGATGGCAGTGCCCTGTTGCTGGGGGTCAGAGATCGACAGGCGTCCAGCAGCTCTTCTTCCTTTGTAGGGAAGGGCGGAGGGGGCTTTTTGTGCCTTTTCAAAGCAGTATAAACTGTGCAAAAACCTATCCTCGGAGCCTGTGCTTTTCCCCTTGAGCCACATGAATGCGATTGTAGCATGGCTGTGCATTCTTTCTCTGTGCTAAATGCATCTCTGGCCGTGTGCATCCTAGATGGATGTGGCTGGTGTCACAAAATTCCATCTGAGATTTGTCATGTTGGCCTTTATCAACCACATATGACCGTAGGTGTTCCATGTATCTGCAGACCTGTCATCTGAATCGCATCATCTCCCTGTGGCTTATTTTCTGCTTATTTGCAGTATTGAAAAATTATAAATATGCTTTTACTTAAAAATGACTTATTTTGTATTCTGAAGTGATGTCCTAGCAGGTGGCAGTTGGTGTTTGTTTTGTTTTATTTTTTTAAACTGTGTACAGTTAATTTCCTTTAGAAGTTACTTATACAAGCTGCTTTTCACATTTTTTAGGGACAGAAGCCTATTGTTATGCTCTCTCCCTTTCACAGTGTACACAGGAGAGGTTTACATGCCCCTGGTAAAATATCTTCAACTTCTGTTGGTTTAGACCTGTTTTTCATGTCATATATCTAAGCTGATTGTTCTTTATGGACTGCTTGATTTGCTGTAGCTGGGACCTCGTGCTCTGTATTCATGCACACGTATTACATGTGTATGTCTGTATATATACATGTGGACATACGTCTCGTGAACATACGTACACATGTACATATGTCTCGTAGTTTAGCAAAACGTTGAACACTGTTACTTGGTAACAAAGCCTCAAAACTATAAATTAATACATTCTGAATTTGATGCTCCTTGTTAGAGGTCCCATATAAACCACATCTTCTCCATTGCATAGGGATGTGGGACCGCAAAGGACTTGGATCTCAGGATTGAGTCTTATGTAATTATGGGAAAAATATAATAGACATTTAATCTGGAAAGGTAGTTTGTATACTGGTCAGCCTGCTACTGCTTCCCAATATTCTAAGAGGATTCTGTTAATTTTGAATGATTTGGAAGATTAAGAGCTGCACAATGTTAGTATGCTACAGGGTAGAAGAAGGGCATTGCCAGTCTCCTGTACCCTCGCACTTACGAGGAATTTGTTAGGTGGCTTCATATGTAGTAGTTGTCTCTCAGAATGAAACATGTTAGGGCTCCAAGTATAAACAAACTTGTATGTGTTTGAGGCTTTCCTCTCAGAGCCTGTGATCTTCTTTAAATATATTGCGTATATTTTGTTCGTTGTCTTAAGGGTAACATTCAGGGTTTTGTGGCTGGAAGTATATAAGTTGAACGGTACATGGAAGTGTTGATGTTTTTTTCTGCAAGCTGTGTAAAGCTTGTATTGATACTGACTTGTTAATAAAAATAATAGGGATATAAAGCCTTTGCCTTATTTTTGCTGAAAGGCTGCTTGACAAAGTAAAAATATAACATCGCATTTTTTGATTCATTTAATCCTTGAACTTAAAGATAGTTTACCAGTGAAAGCTTTTTCTTCTGTTATTTGACAAGTGAATTAAAATGATATAAGGTGATTTGGAAAGGGCCTAAGGGGCATAACTAAATATCTCAGTTGTTTTTTATCTTTAATTTGCCAACTTCAGAGTGCCACAGTCTTCCTTTTCGGAAGATACCAGTGCAGGAGTGCTCGACGCATTTTAAAGTGTCAGTAATGACTGGAGTGGGACCACTTTACAGATGGGAAAATGCACGTGAATTTAGTCTTTGTATTTTGGTAGTAAAATTTAAAGTATATTAATTTAAATTCTTTCATGTAAGACGCACTCTCAGAATTCCAATCTTTCTTTCAATTTTTAATGTAATTATTCTTGTAATTATCATGGGATAGAGAAGCACTTTTATTGCCATTTTAGAAATAAATAATGGAGGCAAAAATGCTATTTATTTTTGTCTTGCACAGTATGTTTTAGTTAAACATAGGGTGCATTTGTCTATAGCTGATTTGACTTCCTGATGTCAGTCATCTTGGTGAATTGTGACTGCTGTGTTGGTTATGTTTCTTTCTTGTGATTGGTTCTCAGAAGTACTCAAACTCTGAAAATGCTGGCAGGTTTTCTATCTATTTCCCTGTAGTTGGCAGTCATGTGGAACGTTCAAAACTAGTAGTAATTTTCCCTTTAAAAATTTCTAAACAAAGCTCTAGGCTTCTTCCTAGGGCTGCTGAAGTAACTGTTAGCTGCTTAGGGTGCATCATAGTAACTTTGTAGTAACCCTTGTAACTTGTGAAGAAGAAAAAAACAACACTCCAAAACCAAACCAGCCAGAGCCCAGTGGCTATGGAATTTGCCAGTCAACAGCAGGAGTAATTGTGGCCTGGGAACTGGCCAGCTATATTCTTTGGCCTTGGCTGCCTGTTGTGATGGGCCTGCTGTCATCAAGCTAGTTGGGAGTATGTTCAGGTGGTTCAAGCAATCCTATTCTCTGCTGGAAACTGGAATTAATTTACTCTTTAAAGAAAAGCATGAAGTTTGAGTTCACCTTACTAGTCATATTATTTGTATTTGCCGTCAGCACAGCATAATGCAGAATTTTCATCCTTAAAGGTTTCCTAAAAAATTCACAAATTTATCCAACAGAAGTGTCTTGTTCAGATAGTTATACTGGAAGTACTGAGTCAAGAAACGGAAATGTTAACACAAAGTATATGCTCTTCTTACTTGGCTTGGTGTTTAAGTTGCAGTCTAGCCTTTGAGTACTTTTTTTTTCCCCTCCTCTCTGAAATGAGGAAATGCATATTAAAGCAAAAATAGGCTCAATTGTATTTTTAAAGTAAAATTGCCTATGTCTTATTCACCGTGTTCCAGAGGGAGAAGTGATTCAACAGCTTGCTAAGAGGACCATCAAATAATTAGGCTGTTAGTCACCCCTGGAGGTCATACAGCCGTAGAATGGTTTGGGTTGGAAGGAACCTTTAGAGGTCATATAACCCTTTATAACCCCCTGCCATGGGCAGGGACATCTTTCACTAGATCGGGTCACTCACAGCCCTGTCCAACCTGATGTCAAATACTTCCAATGATGGGCCATTTACTGGCTTCCTAGGCAGCCTGGTCCAGTGTCTCACCACTCTCATTATAAAAAATTTCTTCTTAATATCCGGTCTAAACCTATGGTTTTTTTCAGTTTGAAACCATTGTCCCTTGTCCTGTCACTAGAGGCCTGGATAAAAGGATACCCTTCGTCTTTCTCAGATGTTCTTTCTATATAAATAGAATGGCTGCAGTCCACTTCTCCTCTTATATCAGAGCTAACTTGAAAGTTACATGAGATCACTGCTCTGGGTGAATTTTGAATATGTATATATATGCAGATTTTGCAGTCTTCTCTCATCGACATTCTCAATTATGATTACTAGTAAATACATGTTAATAATTTTTCCAGTTTTTACAAGAAAATGTCTGTTCGTGTGTCTGGTGGTGGTTACAGATACTACGACTGCATGGTTAGTAGTAGTACAAATGAATAGAAGTACAAGTGATTGTACCTTTGGGAAAGAGTGGTAATGGTAAAACCTCACCAGGGTTTTCAGCCCTTTCCCAGTGACCAAGGCAAGGTCAGGCACCTTTCTTCCCTCAAGTTGTTGGAACTGTATTTGATGCAGGAAGATGTCTGCTTCTCTGCTCCTCTTTTCACTGCCTGCTTTTGGTGATTATGTATGTAGACTGTCTCCTACATTCTCTGCTTTTGTTTCAGTGGGCTTTTATGCATCTGAAGAAGTAATGGATTAAATTGATTTTTGTAACTTTTCTTTGCTGAATAGTAGTAATAAAATCGTATGTCTCATCTGCTTGGGTAGGTTTTATGCAGCACCCAAGGATGTAAGAGTTTACATTCACAAACTATGATTAGGTTTTTGTTTCATTTTCTTTATAAACATAAGGGCAAGAGAGCAAATAGATTTAATTTCTTAACAACTTAAAGGTAACTTTTTCCTCCTTTTGTCTGCCCCCCAAGCGATTTTGGGAGTGACTATTTGTGACCAGTTGAAAGCATAGGATTATATTGGTTTCAGTAGTAGACCTGCTAATGAATAAATGATCCTAAAGGAAGCTAAAATCATATAGAAAGAATAAATTTGGAAGAATTACCAGTAGAACCTCAGTATGGCTTACCTGGCAAGTATTATGAAACTAGGTGGCATTCAAGGTTTGGAAAGAAAAGTTGATAGCTGGCTGCAGAATGAATCTGAATTAGGCTGTCAGTAATTTGGTGTCCGTAGGATGAGGAGAAGGCTAATAGAAGGAGGAAAGATGGTGGTCGTTGTGACCGACAGAGAGAGATGTTCACGTACATTCATTGATGTTACTGTGTATTTCGTTGGAACGTTTTTCCTACAAGTGAAGAACAATCTGCTGTAGCTGCTGTTCTTGCTTGTTCGTTCTGGTGTAGTTCCTTTTGCTTGTTGTCTTGCTGTTCCAGATTTGCAGGAGACCATGGCTTTTTTTTTTTTTTCTGCATTGTTTTACTGTCCATCTCCTGTTATCTACGACCTCTCCCTTTTTCCTTTTATTCTACTTAAATGCCTCTGTTTCTTGAGTTTCAATTCTCTGTTGATTTGTAGTATTTTCTCTGCAGTGTCAGTATTTATCATGTTGTCTTTTTCTTTTCCCTGACTGTTTTGTATAGATTCCCATTCACCTCACATTTGTCACAACACTGCATATGGACTAAATGTCTTGGCCAAAAGAACGTTTGAGGAACATTACCTTGCACAGTGATGTACAGCGCTTTTTGGCATGAGTGAAATAATTGAACAAATAACTCATGTAGGCAACATGTCTTGTTACCATTGGTTTCACCTGTCACAGTTTGTCCTAGATGGAACATCTTGCAGGTTTTGCCTTGCTTGTAGCTTTTACATTGTTGGCCTATGACAATGAAGGGTTTTAATGAATTTTATCTATTCCTGGTTTCTAAGTTAACCTTTCAAGAAGACTGCTGTAAATTTTGTTCATAGCCCTGATATCGGTTGCTAAGTCATATAGACAACCCTTTGTTTATGAAAACGTGAAAGCAAATCAGTGTGCTTTTCTTTTAGTTGTACTTTCAGATTGTAAAACTTTAATAAGGATTGCAAGAATCGCTGCATTCTAATAGTTCATAGCATGGGAAGCATGGGACTTTTTGCTGGGACTTTGCACCTCCTTTGTAAAAAGTATGAAAGACTGGAATGGTAAAAGTTCAGGAAGTATGTAGTTTTATGGAATCTTAGGGCCAGAACTCAGCAAAAATAGGAAACAGTCCTTCTGTTGCACAAATTCAAGTTCCATCTGTATCTTGAATTCTACATTTGGTTCTGGAATCAAAATACAGATACACATATTGCAGCTACAGGTATGTCATTATATTAACATAGACAATCAGATAGCAATAAAGGAGCTAGGAAAGAGGTAGAGCAGTATGGTCTAGGTGATTGGAGGTATGCCGTGCTGCTGTGGAAAGTTGATGTGTCTTTCGTTTCAGTCCTGCAGAGGAGAAATAAAATAACCATGCTTTTTTGTGTGTCATAGATGCATTAGGAGTTGGACAGAATATTAAGATAATAATTTAGTAGAATTAGATACAGGATAAAGACTTTGTGGTGTTGGTAAGAATGTTACATTTATGCGAATTAATATAATAATTTATAAGGCTTTTAGTGCTTATCCTATAAAACTAAAATGTTGCAACTATGCGGAGATTCCACTTGTATAATGGAACTGTAGTATTATCATCAAAGTGAGGCAGTAAATAGAAACATATTGCATCAAGTTTTCAGTCATACTTCAGATAAATTAACAGTTCCAGACCTGTGATCAGCTATGGATAGAGAACTGCTTTCTTAAGAACCTATATAAAACAACATCCGCCGAGAATAAGGTTTTGAATAGTCAGTTTTGCTTGCAGTGAATGAATTGAATTATATTCCTAATGAGCCAGTAGAATTACTTGATTATTTTGATTGTGAAGTCTTTCCTGAGTTTTGCATAAGCCACAAAAAAGCTTGATTTTTCTGGCCCGTCTGCAGAAATGATTTCTCACCGTAGCAAACAAAGATTTAACTACTCTTAGCAATATTGAAGAGCTGTAGTGCGCCCTGACTGCCATCTGTTTAAATATTAAATTTTCTAAACCTTTTCAGAAACCACCCGGGTGACATCATGCTTAAAGTACCTCTAGCACAGTTTACTCTAGGACTACTCATGTTGAAAATAGTAAATGAAACTGCTGTGAACTTGAGAAAGATCGCTGTCAGTGAGCACACACCAGAGAACTCTGTCCTTTAGAAATACAGAAATCTGCTTATTTGTTAAAGGGTTGGTGGGGTTTTTTGTGTGTGGTTTTTGTTGGGTTTGCTTTTTTTTTCTTTAACTCTGCTTAGAAATTATCTTTACCTACCCATTGGGGAAGGGTGGTATAACATTACTGTGACACAATAAATAGAGTTCAAGTGTGTGAATTTCACAGCCTGTTATTTGCGTGTTCTTCAGTTTTGCTATTTCCTGCCTTTGGTTTGGCTGTGCGGATGGCCACCTTCTTGTGTTAAAAGCTTTTGTGATGAGGTTTCCATAAAATAAAGTTAGATGTAGTCAGTGGTTTACAAAGGTTGATGAAATTGCTCATTGCATAGAGGAGAGTGAGTGTTTCTGAGGTTTATTTTTCCTCTGAGAAAACTACTAATTTTTAGGACGTGTAACTTTTGTAGTTTTATAGGTGCAGTTTGTCAAGAGCTTTGCAGAAAATAGAGCTTTCAATTACTTTTCTAGCAGTGCTAAGAGTCTGAGCACTTAGCTTCTGTCAGAATAGTTGCTTCTGTCTGTGCTTGATTTCTGCTGTAGTCAGGCTAAGTGAAAGAAAAATGAGGTAATGTTGCTTCCTTAAATTCTGACCTTGTTGGTATCTTAAGTCTTTGCGCTAGAGTCACTGGTTTAAGGAAATGTATTTTCTTCATACTGATTGCAAATACTGTATCTCATTTGGTGCATATTGATTCGCAGATTGGGGTTCTTCAGGTGGTGCTGTCTTCACGGTTCCAGGTTGCAGAAGCTTCTGGATCATGCTTAAATGCTTTTTTCACTATCTTTCTAATATATATTTTCAGTTTCCAAAAATTAATCCTGGTTTTGCTACAGATTATCATTACTTACCCCTTTGTAAGTACTAAAGTAATTTTTTAGCTCTTTCCACGTATCCTCTAATGTTTGAGGTAGACTGTTGAAACTGCTTTTAATTGCTTCATACCCAATACATTATTTATACGGGGAGTGAATAATTCTATGTTTTATACAGTTGACACTGTAGGGAGAAATTAAATTAGCTAAAGTAGAATTTGGATGGAATGTAAAATTTCATTCTTCTGCTATTCTAAGGGTTGCTCAAATCTAGTTAAAATTACAAGTGATAATGTTTTTTTTTCTCCAGAAACATTGTACTAACTTACTGCTGAGTCATAGTACTGCTTCCTACAACACACAGTTCTCTCCTCTTATTTCTCTGGCTGACATGTCATGCTTTTTCTGAGTAGAAGAACACAAGTGTGTTCCAAAATTTCAAGTAAGAGGCTCCTGTGTTTTGTATACAGTTATAGTTGGAGTTTGTGGCGATGACCTGATAGTTGAACCTTCCTCGGTTGTATAACTCGTGATGAGATACTTGTGCTAGAGATGGACCTTGTACAAGACACAGTGTTTCTAGTCTTTTTGATTGTCCTAAATAAATATTTGCAAAATCTCTTAATCTGGTTTTTATTTTGAAACAACCACCACCAAAAGTAAGTAGAAGATTCGTGCTCTGCTTTCTGTTTGAGTGTCAGATGGCAAAAATGCAATCAAGTAGGCTTATCAGGACATATTTATTATTATTTAAGAGAAAAGCAGCAGAGAAATAGACTTTCATGAGTCATAGAAAACTTTGAAACTTATGATTGTGTTAGTTGAAGAATGATTTTCTTTAAGTTTGCACATCTCTGGGGACTGACAAGTGATGGCTAGTGATGACTAGGTTAAGATACATTCCCCTTGTTTACTGTTTGATTTAACCAACACTTAACAGCAGTTTTGCTTTTTTATCTCTGTATTACAGTGTTTACTCAGTGGGACTTTCTACACAGGCAGGAGAGCACAAAGTAAAATAACAGTTAAGCAGGAAGATTAGGGTACATACAGGCAGCGGGAAATCACTGTACTTTGAGGCTGAGTTACATTTCTGAGTTGCTTGTTCAGTTTTTTCTTTGGCAGTGTAGGCAGCAGTTATATATTCTTCCTTCTTATCTATGAACTTGTATTATTACTGAAATTCTTGATAGAATACTGAGGATTACTCGCATTTGGCAGTGAGGTAGCGTGACAGTTGGAGATCATGATACTTAAAAAAAAACAACAAAAAGCACACTAAAATGATCCTCCTTTCCACATTTTAAGTGATTTCTGTCTGTTGATAACCTCAATGTATATGCTGGGGACTGAAAAATGCAAAGCATGTTTTGTGGGGAAACCGTGCTGTTGGATTCTCTACTTTTAGAACTAGTAAAATAATGATCTTGTCTTCTGTTTTCTAGTGATCATTTAGAGTTACCTATTTCGAGTTGTCTAGAGCTGTTCATTATCTTCCCGTTCCTCTCTCAAAAAGAAACTACAGTGTGTGTTGTAATTACTTTCTATAGCTTCTGTCCATCTCTATCAGCAGTCTTTCTCTTAGATTTATGCACCGCACATTCTCAGTATTATTTGTTTATGTATTTATTTATTCATTTATTTATTTAATCAGTCTAAACCCTAGGAAGGGAGCTTGCTGTTTTCTTGTATTAGAGTAAAGTTGTCAGCTGCAGGGAGACGTTTCTTCGGTGACAAATCCAAATATCTCCCATAATTTCCAAGATGACATGGAAATTCTTCTGGGAAGTTGTGTGTACTTGCTGTCCAGGCCCAATCCTTCCTGCTAAGCTCAGAAAAAAAGATCTTTGTAACCTTATAAGCTTTGACCTTCATTTCCATGCTAAAGTCCTTTTAAAATTCTTGTTACTGTTATTCCCACTTGTTGTTATTATTCCCACTCCACCTCACTTGGAATATAGGAATATTTGCTGCACTTTCCCCATTCCAGAGACCTTTGACTGTATTGAAGTTAAAAACTTCTCTTATTGTCCTATTTTATAATGTTTTTTTCCCCTCTAGTGAGTTGTTTGCATATTTGTATTTGAAGATGATCAAAGCTGTCCTGCTTACCTCAAAGTGAGAAGACCTAAAAACTTCTTAGTTTCCTAAAGCTGTAGTAAAAACCTGAAGAAATGTAATTCTTAGAGGTTTGACATTCTTTATGTCTAAGTGAATTTATGACAACTCTTTAGTATTTGCTTTGTTCCCCTTCTAGAAAAATCTACATTCTCCGTAGATAATTTAGGTGGTGGTAGGTGGCTGGAAAACTTAATGTTACTTTACAGTCCCGTTTTACCTTTCGTATGGCACACGATATAAACGCAAAAATACATTTTACATAATTTTCCCTATATTTTTACTTTGATGTTAACTGTAGTTTTGTAAACATTATTCCACATTTGAAAAGAAATAATTGTTACACCGGCGTTACTTGTGCTTCAGACATATATAGATTACATACTGATATAGTGTATACTGTAAATACTGAAATATATATATTTATAAATATATATATATTTGAAAAATGTGGAAAAATTTATAGTGAAATTCCTGTTTTGTTCCATCTCCTAGTCAGTTTTACATCAGGGCATATTGCTCTTGCATCCATTCAGTGGCTTGATACTGTATATATAAAATAAACAAGCTGTGGTTAATTAATTTGATAGGACAAGGGGTAATGGTTTTAAATGGGAAGAGGGGAGATTTAGATTGGATATTAAGAAGAAATTCTTTGCTGTGAGGGTGGTGAGGAACTGGAACAGGTTGCCCCGAGAAGCTGTGGCTGCCCCATCCCTGGAGAGGTTCAAGGCCAGGCTGGATGGGGCTTGGAGCGACCTGGGGTGGTGGGAGGTGTCCCTGCCCAGGTCAGGGGGGTTGGAACTGGATGATCTTGAGGGTCCCTTCCAGCTCTGACCATTCTGTGATTCTGTGAATTACAAGATCACGTTTCTGTTTCTGAGTATTTCAGTTGCTGTGGTGACAGAAGAAAGGAGCAGTATTTATAGTTTATTGCTTCATAATATATATCTGTTTTATGGAAATAACTTGTAAATTTAGTTTTATGCATCTCCAGTTTCTTATTTTATTCTTATTTAAGATATAGGGGTAGTTTTTATGTCCACAGAAAATATGCAGATTTCCTCAGTAAAAGCATTTACTATTTAACCTGTTTTATTAATGATGTAAATCACGTCTTAATTGAAAGCTCATTTATTTCAATATTCTGTGGTACTTACTGATGACTTGCCACAAGCCTTTCGCATTTTAATACATGTGATTTATTAGTTGTTTTAGGTAAACTTGCATTTCAAAAATGAATGCTTTAAGTGATCTGTAAGACGTTATCTGGTTTCAGATGAATTATTTCAGATTTAAGAAAACCAAACTGTTAATAACACTGAATATTCTAAATTCTTTAGAAATGTTTGCAAGGCCACTAAAGACTGCATTCTCTGCCTGAAATATGACAGTTTTCCTCTTTTTCTCAATATTTTAACTCAAAAGGGAACATCTTAAATGTATTATTTATTATTAGCATTTATTCTGTATTGCTGACAGACACTTGCAGGATCTTGGGTTTGTGTTTGATTTTTTTTTCTAGATGCAGCAGACACTGTCTAAATCAAAACCTCTCTAAAATAATCACGTAAGTAAATAGATGAACAGAAATATGGAAAAAGAGGAAAATTGGATTTATTGTAAGCTTTCGTTCACTCTGAGTTCTTAGTCATGTGGAAGTGTGTGCTGGCCTTTTAATTATTATAATTTCATAATGCTTACAATTGCTTGTAAGTTTATTTTAATTCGAAATGCAGCCTATTATCTTCTTTTTATGCGTACTAATTATTGCAAGATGTGAAGACTTCATCCTGAGCTTAGAATTTGAGTGATAATAGCATGACATAGTTTGTATATTTGGTGTTTGTTCGTTTATTTACATAATGAGGAAAGCCCAGAACAGAGCAGAAGAGGTAGCTGGTTTGTCCTGTTGTGCTTGGAAGCAAAGGGAGATGATCGTTCCTTATGCAGCAAGATGTAGCTTTGGAAGATGTAGGTTCCTCTTTGGGTGCATTTTAAATGGTGGAGTGAGAAAAGAGAAAAGAACCCTTGTCTGTGCAGCACGTAAATTCCTTGTTTCTTAAACTGTTAAAGGAGACCTATCTTAAGTATATTTTCCTTTGTTATTTCAATATTCTACTCCCCTCTTAGCCCAGGAAAAAAAACCCCTTGATTATGTTCCTCTTGTTTTCACAGGTTTCAACTTAAGGTTCTTTTCTTCCTATTCCCTTTCGTATGATGTAAGCAAAAGAGTAGCGGTTTGTCCCGGTTGAAGTGAGGGGTAACTGACAGCTTGCTTGGTTATACAGCTCGCAAATACTCCGGTGGAGTATTTGATGGATCTCAGCCTTTTCTTCAGTTTAGTTACTGAGTCTGCAGCACTGTCTGTGACTCACAGAGCTATTAAACATTATTTTTCCCTCAACTTTAATAATAGTTTTGAAGAAGGTGGTGGACAAATGTCTTTTCCTTCATCTTCTGTTCGGTAGCAGTTCTTTTTGGTTTGAACTGTCAGTAGTATTGGCAGGTTTCTGAATCTTCCTCCTAGCATTTGTAAAGGAAAACCGCTTTCTTAGCAGGCATTGAGTTGCACAAGAAATACCCAAATTCTTCTGTCTAAATAATGTTTATATGGAATGCAATTGACCTTTGACCTTGCCCTGAGTTTTGCTAAATGTGTCATGCCTTGTATCTTTGCTTTACTTTATTGGATGCTCCTTGTTTACTCCTGCTGTAACAAGGTTCCTTTGGCTACACTTGATTAGTGTTTCCACTTAAAGGCGTTCCTGCATTTATTTATTTTTTTTTCTCACAGAGGCAGATATTTTCCAGATTGGTTTCTAACTTCATAACTTGGAATTCTGCGTAAGCAAACAAACTCTGAAGGCAGTCTTAGTTACCTTCAGGTTCATTATACTGCAGTTCAAGTTGCTGCACAGCTGTTTTGAGCAAGATCCTACATCCGGGATACATAGAACTTTTTTTTTTAGGGTTTGATATTTTCATGTTGTCATAACTGGTCTTTGGAGTAAGTATTTGAAGCAGGTGTTAAATTTGGTATGACTGTCTCGTAATCCTTGTCCAGCGATGAGTTTTTAGTCCATTTGAATTGACTTGCTGTTCAGCAGCAGTGTAATATATGTGGGCATGCATTGCCCCAAAGTGGCTGTTTGCCAACAGGAACTGTGCTTCTAAAAGATAGGACAAATTAGTTTTCTTGCAAATTCTCGCTACTTTTTACTTTTTTTTTATTTTTACTGAGGAGGGGGAGAAAACAAGGACTAAAGGAATGAGAGCTAGGTTTTTGTGATTCATGTTCTGTTCATGGGAATAGGTTTTTCTCCACCTGGTGCTGGACAGGTACATTTTTAGATAAAGTAATACTTTATATAACATACAATCATAGAGTGGTTAGAGGTGGAAGGGACTTTAAAGGTCACTGAGTTTCAACCCCCCTGCCCTGGGCAGGGATCCCACCCACTAGAGCAGGTTGCTCCAAGCCCCATCCAGCCTGGCCTAGAACCCCTCCAGGGATGGGGCAGCCATCTGGTTCCAGTGCCTCACCACCCTCACAGCAAAGAATTTCTCCCTAATATCTCATCTAAATCTCCCCTCTTCCAATTTAAAACCAAAGTGAAATGTCAAGTCTGAGAGAGGACAAAGTTGCGTTCTGTTCTCTGTGGCATTACGAGCACCAGAGCTGTAGTAATCCCATCCTCTCGCTAGATGGCAGGGAGATTCACCCCCCAGAAATGTAGGTTTAAATCAGATCAAAGAGGGCTCAGACTGTCAAAGAACACAAACCTGCCCTTTAGAATATTATCTCACCTTTTGGTGAATTTGTCTTGAAGGAAGGACTGTGCAGAGAAAATAATCTTTCTCCAACATTACACTCTGCCTTCTGATAGTCATCAAAGAGGGTTTGCAGACTCAGATTAAATTTCCAAAAGGACTGATACTCAGTAATTTAAGCATAACTTTCCCATCTGTTGATTTATTTTAGATTTTGAATTTTAAAACAGTGAACAAAGTTGCTGTCCTGTCTAATTGTAAACCTTGGAACTACTTTTCACTTAAGCCAAGTTATAAGGGGTTTAATACCAAAGCTTTCAAGTTTCACACGTTGGTTTCATACTGGAGGTTTTAGACTGCCTGTGTAGAACTTGGACCGTACTGCGTCTCTTCAGGAAATAAAAAGGGAAAAGTGGATCTTCCAGTTCAGCAAAATAAGCTGACCTGAGTTCAGGTGGAGCAAAAGTCAGAAGAGAGATGTATTCCAGGGGCTAGTACTAGCCAAAAAAAAGCTTTGTGCTTTAAATGTAGGTTTCCCAGGAATTTTGTAGCAATTTCATTGTAGTGTTTTTTTGAGTTTGAACCCATGTAAAAGTGTTGTGACTTGTAATGTGTTGGGCTTTTTTTCCTAAAATTATCAGCAAAAAATGATCTCAAGCTAATTGATGGCTTGCTTTGAAAGAATGTTGCAAGACATCAAGTTGGTTTGGCAACCAATTTGAACTTTCCTGATAAACCAGTGTTGTTGTATTGTTAAATCATCCCTTTGCCACCAGATTGTTATTGATCCCTTCAAAAATCTGTCCTAAAAGCTGTGAATATTTTCAGTGTCATACATTAGACAGTACATTAATGCAATGTAATAGAATACATAATTTTTGATACTGTAAATTTACTTGGAATAGTTCTAATGTGTATGTGGATCTGAGGAGCCTGTTTACCAAATAAATAGGATCTATGTAATGAGCCAGTCTAGCAGTCACACCGTCTGCCCTGCTTTCCCTTTAACACTCTGACATGGATTGTGAGGTCTCTAGTGTACCTTAGAGGAAAGAGTGACTTGTGACAGCAGGACTTACATATGTGTTTGATGGGTTGAGCCCTTAGTTATAGCCTGAATGCATTGTCTTGTTTATTGTGGAATGAAGGTTTGCACTGGTACTCCGTTCTCTGTACATGACAGTGTGTGATCTTGTGCATTTTTGAAGTCTTTGTCCTCAGGTTTGCTGTCTGTAGAGAGAATACTATTTTTTCTAGATAGCATTAAAAGTGTATTTTCATTGAAACAGCAGAATTAAACCTGCTTTGTGTGAATTTTTGTGTATAAGAAATTAAAAAATGCAGACTTACACTAAAATTCTTACATCATGTTAAGGAAGTTGCACATACGCATGTACTTATTTAGCTGAAATGAAGAGCATGCCTTTTTTTATACTACTCTTAAACCCTTCTGTTAGCGTTTGATCTGAATTCCAGATTGCAGCACTTACATGTGTAAAACAGTGGAACTTTGGTAATTCTTGTTGATCAATCTTTTGCTACTTACTTTCTTGCAGGATTATTAGGATTTGTCCTACCTTGAGTGCTAAGTTCTCTAGGTAACATTGTGCACCTATTTACACCTTTTTTTTTTCATTTTCAGGACTAATGGCAAAGAAATAAACCAAGATGGCAGCGATGGTCCCACCTGTGAAGCTGAAATGGCTTGAACATCTAAACAGCTCCTGGATCACAGAAGACAGTGAATCTATTGCAACAAGGGAGGGAGTTTCTATCCTGTACGCTAAGTTAGTCAGCAATAAAGAAGTAGTGCTGCTGCCCCAGCAGGTTCTGTGCCTCAAAGGACCTCAGTTACCAGATTTTGAGCGGGAATCTCTATCTAGTGATGAACAGGACCACTACTTGGATGCCCTTCTTAGCAGCCAGCTGGCACTGGCGAAGATGGTGTGCTCAGACTCTCCATTTGCTGGAGCGCTTCGGAAACGTCTCCTTGTGTTGCAGCGTGTCTTCTATGCACTTTCTAATAAATACCATGATAAGGGTAAGGTGAAACAACAGCAGCATTCACCAGAAAGCAGTTCTGGATCCACAGATGTGCATTCTGTCAGTGAACGTCCTAGGTCAAGTACAGATGCACTCATAGAAATGGGGGTTCGGACTGGGTTAAGCCTGTTATTTGCACTGCTAAGACAAAGCTGGATGATGCCTGCGTCAGGACCTGGCCTCAGTCTTTGCAATGATGTTATCCATACTGCAATAGAAGTCGTGAGCTCTTTACCACCTTTATCTTTAGCAAATGAAAGCAAGATTCCACCAATGGGGCTGGACTGTTTATCACAAGTAACAACATTTCTTAAAGGAGTAACAATTCCGAACTCGGGGGCAGACACTCTAGGTCGTAGATTAGCTTCTGAGTTGCTTCTTGGCTTGGCTGCCCAACGAGGTTCCCTGCGGTATCTTCTTGAATGGATAGAAATGGCTTTAGGTGCTTCAGCTGTAGTAAACACCATGGAGAAAACCAAGTTGCTGCAAAGTCCAGAAGGGATGATCAGCTTTGATTGCTTTATGAGTATATTAACACAGATGCGACGATCTTTGGTAGGTATAGTTTGATTTTTCTACATTGCAAATGCAGTTGCGTTCTTAACTTCAGATAGTTTCACTATTTGAAACACTGAATGCCAGTTTGCTGAATAATTTGCTTAATATGATAAAAAGGATGGGTTATTTGGTTTGTGAAACATTTTTTCAGTATTTCCTTTGTTACCCACCACCTCTTCCTCCCTGCCTGCCCCTTTCCTCATGTATAAAGGAGATGAAACAGCAAAGCAATCCCTGTGTTGTCACTTTTGGTGTTATGCTTTATCCTCAGGAAAAGAATCAGTGCCATATGTGATCCACTTACACTTTACTTTTAAATTCATAGCAAAAAAATCAGAAAGTATGGAACTGGTTTTTAGGCTTGCTTTCCTGAATTTGATTAGTATTCAAAGTTCTCTGGTGTCCCTTGTTTCCTGGTCATAGTTATTTATATGGGACATTCCTGCTCTCCATTTAACCTGGACCTCTGCTTATACATCTTTGGTGAATCAGTTTATCATTTCTACTACTGCTCAGAAATGAATGTAATAAGAAAATGAGCTAAATTGTTTGGAAGTATGGCAGACTTCTTGTCCGAGATGAATAGTCTTTTTGAACTACGAAATCATTGCACAAGATACAGTCAGAAGCTATGGCACTCCTCTGCCTCATGTACTCAAACTGAAACAGCTTCTGATGCCTGCCTAATAACATAAATCTTAAACATTTAAAGAATGGGGACCACGAGAAGAATATGGCAGTGGCAGGATCTGAACTGAATTGAATGTCCTGATGAGCAACTTTATTTGTTGTTGGTTTTGGACTAGCTATATAATAAGAGAACAAATTGTGGAAGGTACTTAAAGACAAAAATAATGATGATTAGTAATTTTTAAATTAAATAATAATAACTTTAAACTAAACACAAGTGATACACATTTCAGATTAAAACAGTATTAGGAGAAGTTAACTCTAAACCTAGATATTTTCACAAAAAGGAATAAATAAGAATGCTTAACTAGCATTTGTCACATTTTTGTTACACTGAAGTGTGTGCGTATATCACAGCTCAAGGGAGAAGGGTAGTTCACTTATGCATATAGAAAGAGCTTTTGATTAAGTTAATCATAAGAACAAATCTCTAATGTATTTTGTACAGGTACACTGGTGCCGTATGGAATTACGTTTCTCCTAATAACAATATTTAAAATTTGTAGGGGTCATCTGCTGATCGAAGTCAATGGAGAGAGCCAACTAGAACGTCTGATGGCTTGTGTTCTCTTTACGAGGCAGCCCTGTGTTTGTTTGAAGAGGTATGTCTTGAAACGAACCCTGACTTTAAGGTAATTGTAGTTTATTTCCCCCTCGCGTATCAGATTTGTGTGTGGGGATATGTATGGTCCAGACTCCGCTGAGTTATTTTAGAGTAGAAGAGGGAGGAACAGGACAATGTAATTTGAAACAACACAGAGAAACAATGTAATTTGGGCAAGGTAATGGTACAGTGATGATTTGTGTTTTAGGCAGAGGGTCGTATTGAGGGGAAATTAAAGTTGCGCTAAACGTCATGACTATATGGAAATCAATGACAATGTTACTATGTAATAAATCTCCCATTTTATTATTGTGATTACTGTTCTCAGGTCTGTCGAATGGCATCAGACTATTCAAGAACGTGTGCCAGCCCTGACAGCATTCAAACGGGTGATGCACCCATTGTTTCTGAGACCTGTGAAGTGTATGTCTGGGGTAGTAACAGCAGTCATCAGCTGGTAGAAGGAACTCAAGAGAAGATACTTCAGCCCAAGCTTGCTCCAAGTTTTTCTGATGCACAGACAGTGAGTGACATTTGTAGTGGTTCATTATGTAACATTTAACAGCTTGATAGTTATAGTATGGAATTGGGCAATAGCACTTTTATTTCTGAGTGTCAGTATGTAAGGGAAGGTACGATGCTCAGAACTAGTCACACGAGTTACGTTACTGAATGAAAGTATCTCACTACTACTTATGTTGGTGCTTGGAAAAAACATCCTGTTGGGTTTTCTTAATGACTTATACATGTAACATGAAAAATTGAGTTATCCAACCTGTTATGAAATGCATTTGCAGATATGAATTTGCTTGCCTGTGGTTATTCGTTTTTTTTTACTGTTGTTTAAAAGAGATCTTAACTCTCAATCTTCTTTTCCATTGGTGGCTTTCACCAAGGTTGCCTGGTTTAAAAGTCCAGCCTGGTCTAACTGCTGGCGCAGCAGCCTCAATTAGCTTTGTGCAAATCAATATACAGCACGCTCTTTCTGCTCTCCATCAGATTCTGCAGTTGCAACTGAGCACTGCTATTGATGCGTGACACAGAAGAGAATAGTTTGCTTTTCTGTTACCATATTGGCTTTGCAGTGTTGACTTAAGTAAAAGCATTTTTTTGGTCACTAGACAATTTAGGTACATTTTCTGGAATTGTTTCTGTTGACGTCACTGATACATTTTATATGCCGGCGGGTTGTGGGACCATAAAGCAAGTTTATGTATTCAAAGCAGTTTGTTCAAGCAAAACAGTATATTCAAGAGTGGAATGAGTGATCCGAGTGAATGAATTACTCTTTACATGGTACTGCATACACCCAAGCAACATATTTATGTGATTACCCACAGGGATGAAGAATTTTTTCTTTAACCTTTATTGATGAACTTTGGAGGATTTGTCAATATGAACAAGTCAATAGGGCTGTCCCCTGCATACACCACCTGCTTTGTGCTGGTTTATGATGTGGAGATGCAGTGCCTTTATGCTTCAGAATAGAACCCTCTTTGCCCTTATGGAGTGTTAAGATTCCCATAGGAAATGATTGCAGAGTTAGTTGCTTTCCGTTTGGTCGTTCTTCAGCTGTGCACTGACTTTCTGGAAGAGGCAGGTTCTTACAACCTTAAAAACGTTTGGTCTTATTTCTTTGGTGTTTATGTGATTAAAATGCATAGTCTGAAATGGTAGTGGGTTTTTAGGATTTACCACATTTCTGTGATGTTACCACTAGGTACTGGTCTAATTTAATCAAAGCTTCTGTTGCTTCATCAGGCTGTTACTTTGTCATTTTAATCTTAAGAAATGATGATATCTTAAAAGACTCTGTTTCCGTCTGTGATTCTGGAGATCTGAAGGCAACCTGAGTTCTGTAATCTGTAGAAGAAATGCAAATACATGAAAAAGATGAATCACTCTTTTACCTCAAGAAAATATATTTATCCAGAATATGTGTCAAGAATTTGAATTTTACTGCTTGCCGAACCATACTTCTTACATCAGATTATATGAAAGGATTATGTAAAGAAACCTGACAAATCTGTTTCGAAATACAGACTTCTAGACCTACGTGTGAATTTTATGTTTATCTAATCCTTCTTTTTTACTCTTTTAACCTATTTGTTTTCAGATTGAAGCTGGACAATATTGTACTTTTGTTATTTCTACGGATGGTTCTGTTAGAGCCTGTGGTAAAGGCAGCTATGGGAGACTAGGACTGGGTGACTCCAACAATCAATCCACATTGAAAAAATTGACTTTTGAGCCTCATAGGTCTATTAAAAAAGTGTCGTCTTCAAAAGGATCTGATGGTCACACTTTAGCATTTACAACAGAAGGGGAAGTCTTCAGCTGGGGTGATGGTGACTATGGAAAACTGGGGCATGGAAATAGTTCAACTCAGAAATATCCCAAACTTATTCAGGGTCCTCTGCAAGGAAAGGTATGTTTTATATGATAGAACGTCTTTTTTTGTTCTGTTGAGCTGTGATGTTGTGTAAAATATGAAATATATGAAATCAGAAGAAAAAGTTCTGTAAGTTTTATGTAAGCTTCTCTTTTAAGCTGGGTCTGCTTTCAGCAAGGCACTACAACTTAGGGTTGCCTTTAGGCATGTGATCTGGATTGTCAGTATTGGATTTCAGTAAACCTCATAGTCTTGAGAGGGAAACTTGCTCCTGTGCTGCTGTTGAACTGCGGTAACATTCCAGGCGGTAGTTGCTTTAGTTGGCTGTAACGTGAGGGCTTTCATGTACAACTTTTTTAGTGGTTTAATTTGAAAAGTGGCTTTGTATTGTCCTACAAGGCCTTCTCATACCTAACTGTCTATGTTTTGGCCAGTGTTTTAAACATACACTGATGCTTTTCTTTTTTTTCCCCTGCTCTAAGACTAGGATATCATTATGTTAAACTTGCTTGCTAGAGAAATCACGACCGATTTTATATATAAACTTGTCCCTTTGTGTTCTGCTTTCCACTTATCAAATACTAAATAGAGAAGATTGCAAAGATCAGTTTGTGTGACTTGCCTCGCACAAGTGAACAAATCAGTTTACATAGAGGCTGTTTCTGAAACCTGACTTTTGTAAGCTTCAAACTTCATACTCAGTCAGTGTGAAAAGATAATTTTTCTTTTTGCCTGGAATGTAGGTAGTTGTATGTGTGTCGGCTGGATACAGACATAGCGCTGCTGTTACAGAAGATGGAGAGCTATATACCTGGGGAGAAGGAGACTTTGGAAGACTAGGTAATTTTAAAATTTCATTATGTGTTTTTGGAAGAATTCCTGTGTCTCATAATAACCTATACATCTATTTGAGTTGATCTTTTATTGTCCTCTCTGAATACACATACCTGTAAAAATAGTCCTGTGGTTTAGTGGCAGTAAGGTATGAACAAGTGTTCTGGAGTATGCCTTAAAATAATAAAACATCAGTTAACCTTACTACAGATATCTTGCAAACTTTACTACATACCTTTCCAAAAAGTGGGCAGAAATTGTAATTTATGATAATTACAATGTATATAAGTTTTGCAAAATGTTACTGAAATTACAAACCAGGAATAGAACTTCAATCTTCAGAAAAATAAAATGTATTTTCCTTTTTTCCATAGGTCACGGTGACAGCAACAGCCGCAACATTCCAACTTTAGTAAAAGATATTAGCAATGTGGGAGAGGTTTCCTGTGGCAGTTCCCACACAATAGCTCTGTCCAAAGATGGGAGAACAGTGTGGTCATTTGGGGGAGGAGATAATGGTAGGTAAAACTAGCATTTTGGCAGTAACTTTTATTTTATTCCATCTGCCTCATAACCTCAGTACTCCTTGGCAGTTTGGTTTTGGGGTTTTTTTGGTCATTTGGTAGCTATTCAAGAAAAGGATTGACTGCAAAAGGTTAACTGCAGAACCATAGACTTCAAAAATCGGTTGTCAGAAGGAGGAGGGGTTTCACAGAGCAGAAAGTTCAGTGAATGCATAAACAATTCTGGAGAAAATGCTTTGCTGATAAGTTTTCAAATAAACTCACGCACTTGGTGTGGCAGTAATTGTATTCGTGTTCAAGAAAGTGTTGCATTTAAATTGCCTCTTGAAGAAACATCTCCCATTTCAGAAATGAAGGGATTCTGAGCTTCATTGGTAGTAGATGCTTTGTCAAACAGAATCATTCTTTTTCTGCTGTTACTGTATTTAGCTAAATTTGGTTAAGCTGCTGGATAAAAGTTAAAACTCAGATTAAAATTGCTGTGTTATTGCTGCTTAGCAATAATAAAAGTGAGAGAAGAGAGGAAAATGCAGGCTACAGAAGTCTCATAATCAATTGGTGGCTCATACAACTGGGTAGGAATTTGAATGTTATCTGAATGCTAGCTCTGACGTGCTCATTTGGAAAATTGTTCCTGTTCCTCTGTCTCCCTCTTTCTGCAATTGCAGTTGAAAACCCAATTTTTAACCTTCCCAGAGTATTGGCACTTGCTCTTCTGTTTCAGTCAATTATAAACAATGTGGCTTTTGGCTGTTAGTAATGTGGTACTAAAATATTGTTGTAGGAAAGGCGAAACAACATGAATCAAAGCATAAGCTTTGATCAGTCTTTGTAATACGTTTCGCATTTGATTCTGGTTTTTCTCCTTCTGTTTGAGGAAGGTTTTTCTGTCACAACACTGACATGGTCTAGTCATAGTCCTTGTTTTTGAGGTCACTGTTTGAAAATGGTGACACTGGGGAGACAAAAAGGAGAAATAAGGGAATAAAAATCCGAATGCTTACAGAAATGCAGGCAGCTGTTAGGAAGAAAATGCAGAAAAGTTGGGGTTTTTCAAGGCGCTTTATGAAGTAGGAAAGAGAAATTTTTAATCCTTTCTTGCCAGATATAAAACGTTAGTGCTTTGGAAGCTCTGGCAGTTAGTCAGCAGGCAATGAATAGTGTTGATACATGTGTTATCATTAGCAGGATTTGTATTCCAGTTTTGGTATTAGTAGAATTAGTATTCGACTTTTTAAATATACTATAATAAATATGTATTTCTTGAAATCTGCAATTACTGCAGTTGAGAAGAGAATAGGTTTTATAAAAGTTGTAATATGTTTTCATTTTAAAAATGTACTCTGACATTTTTGGAAATCCATAAAGAATTCTTTTTGGGTATTTCTAGTTGTTGTAGTTCATGTATTGAAAATACTTTCTTGTGTTTCCTCCTTCTCTAGGCAAACTTGGTCATGGTGATACAAACAGAGTGTATAAACCTAAAGTTATAGAAGCCTTGCAAGGAATGTTTATTCGAAAGGTCTGTGCGGGGAGCCAGTCTTCGCTCGCCCTGACATCAACGGGGCAGGTAAGCAAAAACAAGGTTTCATTCAGGTATTGAAGTTGGTGAAGACGGTGTGGATTCATTATCTCAGCGCTTAGAACAGTCATGTAAAAGGACACTTTTGAAGAGTCTTGCCACAAAAAATGAATGAATTCTTTTTAGGTTAATAAATGTAACTAGTGCAGATGCTTTGGTTTGTTTGCTGTAGGTTTACGCGTGGGGCTGCGGTGCGTGCCTTGGCTGCGGCTCCTCGGAGGCAACTGCTCTCAGGCCCAAGCTTATTGAAGAACTGGCTGCTACAAGAATAGTGGATATTTCGATTGGTGACAGTCACTGTTTGGCACTTTCTCATGGTAAAAAGAATAAGGCGTAAAAATACACAGTCTTGTCTTGGTCAAAGGCAACTGAATCTCAAGTTTTGTTTTCTACTTTATTTATAGATAATGAAGTTTATGCTTGGGGTAACAATTCAATGGGACAGTGTGGTCAGGGAAACTCGACTGGTCCCATTACTAAACCGAAGAAAGTGAGCGGTTTAGATGGAGTTGCAATTCAACAAATTTCAGCAGGAACATCCCATAGCCTTGCTTGGACAGCTCTTCCAAGGGACAGGTAATAATGACGTTGGGGGACAGATAGAAACGTGTAACTCTTTCCTGAAGGTGTTAACGTGTCATATGTTTCAAGTATTCTGCTTGTAATGTTTTGGACTGGAGTCTTCTTGTCTCTCTTCTTCTGTCTTCTTCGCTTTTTGTTTCTGTCTTTCCTCCTCTTCCTTCTCTTCTTGTAAAACTATTACAGTTTATAAGTGAAAATATAGTGGCACTAAGGATTTGGATATTAATTCTTTGTATATGAAGATTTCTTACCTGCTGTTAGACAAAAACTACCTCTTTTTACTCAAAATTGACAAGTTAGGTAGTGGGAGGAGAAGCAACCCAGTATTTTTTATTTTGTGCTTCTGACAGGGTTTTTTTGGCTTAGGCAGTTTCCTTTAGTGTCAGCTAAGCATAGACTTTGGTAAATGGGAGAGCTTAGACAAATTACTGGCATGGATTTGAACACCTCAAGAAATTTCTAAAACCAGGCACCTAAAAAAATAGTTTGGTTGTTAACATACGATAACTGAAATAATACTTCATTACACCAAAGACACGTAAGTAAGTGATTGAAGTCAACTGGTAAACTTCAGGTTTGTATATGGACTAACACAAAGGCATGGAAAAATTTAATAATTGGGAGGTAATTCAGGAAGAATTTCAAATGCCTTGTTTTAAAGGGACCTGTGTTAGAAAAATAAATTAAGAAAAGAGTGAGACTCAAACAGTACTAAGTGGTACTATCCCTTTTGAATTCTCCATATGTTGTGTCAAAGTCTTTTTATAATCTGGCATTTGTACTAAAATCAGCTTTTGTATGAATCAGATTAAATACATATGGCTTTATATTTATGGCATTTTAGGTGTTTTTGTTCATAAATGAAGAGGGATTGGTATGTAGGGACCTTTACAGACAAGACAGCAGAAGATGTGGTCAATGATTGGGAAGTTAGTCTATCTCATTCAGATTAGTTTGTTATAATAAAAAAAAATTGGTCTATCAAGTGTGTATTCAGCCTACTTAAAGTGTTAGTTTTTTAAAGCAGCTGAAATATTTTCAGTAGTTAACTTATTTTTATGTTTGATTCCAGGCAGGTTGTGGCGTGGCACAGACCCTACTGCGTAGACCTTGAAGAAAGTACCTTTTCACACCTTCGTTCTTTTCTTGAGCACTACTGTGACAAAATTAACAGTGAAATTCCCCCTCTTCCTTTTCCTTCATCAAGGTATATACAGCACCTGTATTTTATAGATTTTAAAATTACTTTTCTTTAAAGCAGTCAGGCATGACTTAGTCCTGATTAGTCTTTGCTTTAAGAAGCGTGAGTGGTTTATTTGCTTTTTCAGGTGCCGTTGTTTGTATAGCACAGGAGCTTTCCAGTGCCTCAAATGAAGGAGAATCTTTTGTCTGGAATTTATTTTATTGATGCACTGAATTAAATATTTTCTTTCGGCATTATCCTTTAAAGTATATTTTTCTGTATAGTTGAAATGCATTCACTGTTTTTATACATTATTTCTGCTTTGCAAGTTCTTCCTCCTATAACCAGTTTGAGTGGGTGCTTACTGACCCTCGTCTACTGCTAAACTGAGGCATAAGAAGTTCCATTCAGGTGGTCGTCTGTCAATCCACGGATTCAGTTACTCACTAGCACGTGCATAACACCCAGGCCAGGAGATGGATAGTTGCCATTGCATTTTGAGTTGGAAAAATGCCCTGATAAGCCCCTGTTTCTGAGGAATTAGGCTGTTTTTCTACAAACGTTTTTAGCTAGTGAGGGATGGGCTATTTCCTTCCTGCAGCTCAGGGTCTGATCACCTCTGGAGAAATAGAAATGGTTCAGATGCATGAGAGACTTTTTAAAAAGTCATGGATGACTCTTGTTCTGGTTGCATCAAGAAGAATAACTTTTCTGTCTGAGTGAACAAGAAAGGTACTTCAGTTTGTTCAGGAACTGACTTGTCTGTGAAACTTTGTAATGAGGGGGAGTATTGCAGTTACAGCAGTCTGCTTCTGGTACAGACAGGGGTTAGTAGTGAACAACTAGGTATCATTTATATAGTTCATGATCAGTTCCTTGTGGGGTTTATTTTTTAATTTTTTAGAAATAAGATATTCTGTTAGATTTGAAAATGCAAGCTGCTTCTCACAAACGTGAGATTCACTTGGATTTGATATATATATATGCAAGAAGCGTTCTCCCTCCTTTGGGTTTGGGGAGCCTTTATGCATTTCTACAAGTTTGTCTGTCCTGGAAGGTGCTGCAGCAAAAGCAATGCGGCAGAACCACACCTGTCCTGACAGCGCCCTGTTGCCCAAACCAGCCTCTTGGCAAATTGTCAGTCAATGTTATTGCAGCTTCTGAATTGGGGTCTTTTCACCAAAGGTGCCGGTTTAAATATATTGCTATAAAACACGAAGGCGGGGATGTTTCCTCACTGACATTTGCAGAAAACAGTATAAATATCTTTGAATATTTTGTTCTTGGTACAGAGTTCTTCAAAAGTTTTCTTTTGTAAGACAACTGGAAATTAATATCCTGACTTTTCATTTTTAATCTGATTGTTGTACTCCTAAATCTTCTTGGAGAAGATTACATTTATTACTTCCTACAAAGATATTTTTTCCTTTGTGTGAAGATTTTATTTGTCTATATATTTATATATTTTGGAATGATTTTGCCTCCTAATTTATTGGGCTACTTTTCTAAACTGAATGAATGCCTCTTGGAGCCATTGTCCACAAAGACACTTTTCTGGTTTTGGGTTTTGTCCTTTTAAGCAGATTGACATGAGGTATTCAGAGGAGTTTCTTTAAAGTCCCAGTCCCAATTTACTTATTTTTCTGGTATGCAAAATCAAATGAGAGTTTAGAGCTTAGCGCACAGAGGAGTGCAAGGGAGTAAGGCTAATGGTCAGAGATGTTAACAGGGGTTTCTTTTTACAGGGAACATCACAATTTTCTTAAATTGTGTTTGAAGCTGCTTTCTAATCATCTTGCACTTGCACTGGCTGGAGGTGTGGCTACGAGCATTCTTGGAAGGCAAGCTGGTCCTCTTCGGAATTTGTTGTTTAGGCTGATGGACTCTTCTGTCCCTGATGAAATTCAGGAAGTAAGTAATGCCTTTCTCGTTTACATGTGAGAATTCTACTACTTTCTTCTATTTCTTTCTCTGACTGTGTAACTAGACATTTTTCTGACTTTCTGAAACTGGCACTCTGGCAAATACGACTCTGACTTACCAGTTTCACTTATAAAAGTTTAAAAATTTAATCACTGTCACTATTTTGTGATCTGAAAGCTGAGGAGAACGTTTGCAAGAGAATTTCAAAAAACTGCTTTTATTTTGTAATACTTCAATTATTATTACTTGTAATAACAAGCTAAAATTGTTAATGTTGTGGACTGAGTAACTAACTTACTGCAGTAGCTTGTTCTAAGATGATGCTCTTACAGGCTACAGAAACTTAGCAAGAATTTGTTATTGTTTTGACAATATGTTGGTCATTCACTTCTCCAGTGTGCCACATATCTTTGTATTACAGAATAAAAGATTAGCATAATATTGTCTGATGGAATTCTGCTGGTCAATGAAATTAAGTGGGAATTTTGGACATATTATGTGTGATGTACTGTATTTTTTAAAGCTAGACTGGAACTGATGTTCCTCCTCTCCTGCCCCCCTGCACCCTGAAAAAGTATTTTCTGCTGCTCCGGTTTTAGGTCGTAATTGAAACTCTGTCAGTAGGAGCAACTATGCTGCTTCCTCCCTTGCGAGAGAGAATGGAATTGCTACATTCTCTTCTACCCCAAGGTCCTGACAGATGGGAAAGCTTATCAAAAGGACAGGTAAGGTCAAATAAAAATATGCCATGTATTAAAAGGAGTTGTGTATTAATTACTATTTTTCTAGAGCATTGTGGACAGTGATGTGAGCCTCATTTGCAGAGTGCAAGCATGTTATTGATGAGATGCAGTGCAGAGCTCAGCTTAACAAAATATGTGGCCTGGCTGAATCGAAACCTAGTGAGTTAAGGAGCAGTATGTGTTTTCTCAAGGGAAGCTTGAATACAGAAAGATCAGGAAGTGCTGTGTTAGCATATCTAGACAAGTTTAAAGGGTAGATATTTTGAATAATAGTCTGATTTAACAAGTTTTGCTAACAGGATATTAACTGCTTTCTGGGAACAATACTTGTATAATGCTTTTCCTACATGGGTTTCACTCTACTTTGCAAAGATGACTGGAATATTCCTTTTTTTCTTTTTCTTTCTTGAATTTAAAGAATAGGAGTTAACGCAGGTTGGGAAATTTGCCCAGTGTCCTACAAAAGGAGAGAAAGAAATTAAAGGAGCGTGTGCCCATGTCCAAGGAACTGAAGCTTCAGTGGTAGTCTCAGGTTAAAAAATGAGAGGAACTATTGTTCAGTTCTGTACACGTAGGATCCTGGTCAGATCCTTTATTTTATAAACCACGGAATAGGCTGTTTTACTCTGATACTGCAACTATGAAGAAGAATCTTCTGATTCTAATTTTCTAAAGATTTCTAAAATTAAGGCCCTGACGATTACTAGGATGGAGCAAGGTTAGGGATTTCAGGAATCATAACCAGCAACACTGGAGAACAATACTGAAATTTAAGGTCGTTACTCTGCATCTGCCACCTCCCTTGGTCCAATGTGTGCTTGCCTTGATTTTTACCCTTTTCCTTTTTCCTGTGTATAGATTAGAATTATTCCTCCTCTCCCCCCAGCAAATAATCAGTTAAATAGAACAAACTGGAGAAAGCATTTGATCTAATTTCTCAGTCTCAGATTTTTACTAGCTATGGCCATATAATTCGGTGTGTTTATCTGTTGTCTCATACTACAGATCTGCATCAAAAGCTGTCTGTGTTTTGGTGAAGTCCTCCAGCTTACCTTCACATCTTGTTAGAATATTTTTATTGCGTAACTGTGCCTGGTGCTTTTTTCTTCTTAGCTCATTATTTTCTCTTCGTTAACAAAGAGCCTTTCTTGTATCTAAACGTTTTCCTTTAGAGGATGCAATTGGATATTATTCTGACAAGCTTGCAGGATCACACCCACGTCGCTTCCCTGCTGGGTTACAGCTCACCGTCTGATGCCACAGACACTTCCTCATTGTGCATCAGCTATGGAAACCTCTCTGATCAAACCTACGCTGTGCAGAGCAGTCATCCTGATACTCATCTAGCTGAAATCTTAATGAAGACTCTTCTAAGAAATTTGGGATTTTATACGGTATGTGTAGACCATCTATCTATTCATTTATGTATTTAAAGATAATGAATTTTGAATACTTAGAAAGGTTAAAAGTTTCTCCCCACTTTTGGAAAATGGTGCTGTTTCTGTTTATCTAAAGTAGCATTTCCATATGTATTTGTCCTGAAGTGGACTAAAATCAGTTCAGTAGTCTCTGCCATTATGGTGCTAATGTTGCTGTAGTGGTATTCATTGTTTAACTTGGTTTATGTAAATTTACATGGTTTCATGTTAAACTAAAGTATTTTTTTGCTCTTTGGCTTCAAACGTTTTTTAGAAGATAGATTGTAACACAGCAAGTAAGTAGCTTTTATGGAATACTTTTTGTCAGTACAGTGCTAGTCACCAGGGAGAGCGGGCCAGACACCAGGAAGGTCAGTCTCTGTAACATCACTCAGGTAACTACCGTGTAACAGCTCAGCAAGAACAGGTCAGCCGTCCTGTTGCAGTGAGTGTGTCAAGCAGGGCCTTGTTCCCAGCTGTACAGTGGTAGAGCTGGATGAGAAGTTTAGGGAGGCATAAGAGCAAGGAACTGGCTCCTTCGCTTTTTCGTTCAGCCAGCCAGTTAAACATAACAGCAGAAAGGAATCAGAGATTTCTGCTTCTCCGGCATAGTATCCTTGTCTCCTGAGGGAGGGGATTGGTAGTTTTTTCATTCTCTTCTCTAGACCTCCACCTGTCATGTAGACTGAGCTGTTTACTTGGAGTTGTCTACTTGAAACTAACTCAGTTTTTTTGTAATAGAATTCAGAACAAAGTCAAGCAGCCATCTAACTTCTGCTTATTTTATCGCTCTCCCAGTAATGCAGGGAGAGTCTAATCTGAAACGTTTTATGTATCAGACAGCAATGAATTCTAAAGGGTTGTTATGTGTTTTAATGTATTATGATTTGGGTGAGGGTGGGGAGAGTGTTCTTTGGTCCAGTTGACTTGGTCCTCGGTGAGTTGAAGGAAAGATATTCTGCATCTGAAAATACTCATTTGGAATAGAAATGTTCACTTGACAGTTGCCACGGTCAGTACTGTGGTGTTCTGAACAATTGTCATTTCTGATTTGGGTCCTTCTTTGGTAATCACGGGTGCACGTGATAAAGGTAAAAATGCTTCTCTTTAAAGTGGTAGTAAAGCATTATAGCATTTGAAGACAGACTTAATTGGGTTTTTTGTTTTTTGTTTTTTTTTTTTTAATTATTTTTTTGCCCTTTTTGTCTTAACAGGACCAAGCCTTTGGAGAACTGGAAAAAAACAGTGATAAATTTTTATTGGGTACATCATCATCAGAAAACAGCCAGCCTGCTCATCTTCATGAGCTTTTATGTTCACTGCAGAAACAGTTGCTGGCTTATTGCCACATCAACAGTGTTAGTGAGGTGTGTGCCCTTGTTTTTATCATTTAGTGGGGGGTAAATTAATTCAATAGGCATGAGTACCAGAATGCTGTGATGGTTCCTCTTGAAAAATCTTCTGAGTGTGTGAGCGCTAAACTGATTTAAATAATGAATCTCTTACATATACATTTACAGAATTGTTCTTGTGTTTCACTGTCTGTTTCCTTCTAGAATTCCAGCAGTGTGGCACTGCTTCACAAACACCTTCAGCTTTTATTGCCTCATGCTACAGATATCTATTCCCGTTCTGCAACGCTGCTTAAGGAGAGCTCTTGGAATGGTAGTGTTGGGGAAAAACTGAGAGGTAAATGTTCACAGAAAAATCAGGAATGGTGGCACCATAAGCTTAAGGCGGTTACTGTTTATTTAGATTTGAATAATAAAATACCTTATTTTCCCTATGTCTGCATAAAGTAGATGTCTCAAGCCTCCTCCAAAGGAGGTTTAGTGTCTGCCCAGGGATAGCATCTGGTTCATGTTTTTGATACAACATTTTGCACACAGGAAGAATACAGGATAGAGAGGATTTGTCTCTGGGCGTTACTGTTTCTGTTTTGTCCTGGACTTCTCTTTGTAAAAGTACATTTTTTTGAGATCACGGGAAAGCACGGAAGTAATATGTAAAATGGATTCATAATTATTAAACAACCCCCCCTGTTCAGCATGTGCAGTTAAGACATTTTGAGACAGTTCAGACATGTTTCTGTAATTCTTTCTGACTTGTTTCCTCTGTAGATGTCATTTATGTATCAGCTGCTGGCAGTATGCTGTCTCAGATCGTCAACTCACTGTTGTTACTGCCAGTATCAGTAGCTCGGCCTTTGTTGAGTTACCTGCTGGATCTGTTGCCGCCTTTAGATCGTCTTAATAGACTGTTACCTGCTGCAGCCCTTTTAGAAGATCAAGAATTACAGTGGCCACTTCATGGTAAGTGTAGTAGCTAACACGCTTCTAGTCTGAAGAGTAAAGAATAGCATGTCACCTTTTTATAGTGAAAGTTTAGCTTTCTCTTTAAAGATGGTGCTTTTTTTTTTAAAGCTAAGTTTCTTGCTACCTCTGCTTTTCAGATTCTTAGATGTATTAACATCCCTTGCTGGGAAATATTTTGAGCTGCAGGCAACCTTCTTTATTCTGTCAAATCAGAATCTATATTGACTTGAGTGGGAATCCAAGAGCAATATGGGAAGTATATATTGAACTGAAAATGCTAAGTCTGTTAAATGTGAAAATACCATTCTTGTAAAAGAACATTTAGAATCATAGAATGTTTCAAGTTGGAAAGAACCCATAAGGATCATTGGTTGCAACTGCCTGCCTCTTTACAGGGTGGCCTAAAACTAAACCATATGACTCATTCAGCATCCATTGAATTTTTTATTAATGTTTTTAGGAAGTTTTCTGCTTTTACTTAGTGCTGTTTCCAGTTGTATCATTTATCTGTGCATGCTTATCAGAATGAAAAAAAAAAAAAAAAAGGTTGGACAAAATAAGTGCTTGGGTAGAGTTTGAAAGACCCTTTACTTAATTGGGTATGAAGAGTTGTACCATGAATGATGGTGGCCTCTGCTGCCCCTGAAGGTACAGTGTTGAGCGATCCACTTGGCCTGGCTGCTGTTTCTTCAGTTTACAGGCGGTTGGAGAGGTAAATCCGCTATTGACTGGGAGACACCTACAAGATCTGTCATTAATTTTACTAATTTTGGAAGTGTTTTTCATGTGTGAGCAAGGGTGACTAATGTGAGAATTCATTGCTAATACTTTTAGGTGGACCTGAGTTAATTGACCCTGCTGGAGTGCCCTTACCACAGCCTGCCCAGTCTTGGGTATGGCTTGTTGATCTGGAGAGAACTGTGGCCTTGCTTATTGGGCGCTGTCTTGGTGGCATGCTTCAGGGACCCCCAGTGTCCCCTGAGGAGCAAGACACAGCCTATTGGTTGAAAACACCACTTTTCAGTGATGGAGTGGAAATGGATATTCCTCATTTAGGTGAGTTCTTCCATGCGCCTGTCTAATTGTCCTTGTAAATATTTGTGTTCAGTTTTTAAACTTCTGATGATGTGTGAATAAAGTTTATGTACCTGGGGTTTGTCTTTCTGCATTCTTGTCTATTACATGGTAATACAAAAAGCTGGAAAATGGGTATGGAAGTATGTGCTGTATTTTATAAAGGATCTTGGAAATGCATATGGAACAAAAAAATCTGCAGTTTCTTAGTGAAGGAAGTAAAAGGGTTCACTGTGTTCATTTTAAAGGTTTTACTTGTGGATGCTCAACATGTAATAGATACAGCAGATATTATTGAAAATTATTATCTTCAATTGTATTCTACTTACAAAATGGATTTTTTTGTAATTAGAAATAATGCTTTTAACAAATTTCAGTTCTTCTGGTCTAACAGAAGAGTTAGCAGGGACTCAGCATTAGTATTTCTAGTCGACCTTCCTGTGTAAATATTGGATTTACATCTGATTCTCTGTAGTCTGTTCACATCTCCCTATTCTAATTAGATTGTTTCAAGACTTAACTTACAAGACACAGTATTTTGAAATGGGTCCATGTCTGAAGATAGAGTAATTGCAAGTGTCGTTCAGGTAGAATCAATGACAGATTTATGCTACTGAGTTGGATAATGTTTCTCAGTCTTCCTATGCTTTAAGTAAATTGTAACTCTAAGTCTCTTTATTCCTTATATAACATGCCTTTTTTAGTCTGACAATGAGATGTCTTGGTTATTTTTTTAAAACAAAGTGGAAAGTGAAAGCTGTTTTATGCACTTTTAGGTAGATGCATGTAATCCGCAAAGTCTGTGGAGTTTAGCTTCTTAATTTTTTGCTTCTCTTAGACAAGTGCATGAGCTCCCTATTAGAGGTGGCCTTGTCTGGAAATGAGGAACAGAAACCATTTGATTATAAGCTGAGAACTGAGATTTCTGTCTATGTTGATTTGGCCTTGGGTTGTACAAAAGAGCCAGCAAGGAGCCTCTGGATCAGTATGCAAGACTATGCTGTTAGCAAAGGTAAGATGTTGAAAGTGTGTGTGTGTGTGTGTGTGTGTGTGTGTGTGTTAAAAGTGTATAGCATGCTTTAGCTACATGCCTAGCAGAATTCTCTGTTTTCTTGGGCAACAACTTTTAATTCTGCAACACGATAAACTTAATTTATTGTCATGCTCCACAATCCTTCATTTGCTTATTCTGTTACTGATTTTTGACATTGATTCCAGTGTTCAATATACGTGTAGTTCAGTTGTTGGTGTTTCTGTTTTCCTAGTAGAGCAGAGTGTAACTTGGAATTAGAAAAAAAATTGATGGGAAGGAGATGGGGGAAGGTAAAGTAACATGCAAAATATGTTAGAAATGGGACAAAGGGGTAAGTCATCTTGTGTTTCCAGTCTCTGGGAAACTGGCCTTGAGGGTGTTAACGGTTCTTCATGCTTATTGCCTGAAGTCTGGGCTCCTGCTCAAGCTTCCCAGGTCCCCTTTTAATGAGATCCACTGAGCATTGTGGTCGTACTGTAACCCTCTACGGAATTCAGAGAGAATCTTCTGTAGCTCTAGTCAAACTGGGACAGATGAAGACAGCAAATGGCGTTGTGTGCCTGTGGAGGGCAATGCAGAGCATTCTCTTGCAGAATTCCATAAAAGTAGGAAGTTCAGTAAAAAACACTGATTGTCTGTTTACAAAATCCAAGATGAATGGGCTAATATGTGTTATTTTGGTTATGGAATTGGGTGTTTTAGAAGTTGATGTAGTTCTGCTGTGTTCATAATGAGAGCTGACTGGAAGTTGGTTGGTGATGGTTAACGTAGCATCAAATATTAAGTAATGGAACTTGCTGAGGAGCAGGTTTGTTAGACTAAAGGTTATGTGGCCAAGTAGGATTTTGTGATTTCCACAGCAGTTCGGAAGAATTCACAGGTAACATTTAATTGAAAAAAAAGAAAAGAAGACATTTGAAGGAAGTTGGACAGTAACATCTTTTCCCTCCATGAAAAATCATGGTGCCTTGTGGACGTTTGCTTGACAGTTCAGTTACTTTATAGTAGAAGAGTAGTATTTTCATAGTAGTTCTTTCTAAAAAAAAAAATAAAAAATATTAATTTGAAATTAAATAGTCTCTGAAAATACTGGACAAACCTTTATTTTGAGACCTGAGCAGTGAAGCTTGTGTTTGTGTTAATAGTTGAATTTCCTTCTGGAGATAACGCTTTTTCATCATAAGTGGGTCTGTGAAATAATTCTTGAATGTGGTTTCAACCACCTGTAAAAGAGCAGAAAGTCTCAAATACGGTGTGTTTCTAAAGAAGTTCCATGTAAATGAGTGTCTCGGTGAAGAGAGGAGCTCCAGAGCAGTATCCTTGCTGGAAGAAGGGGTCACACCCTGCCTTCAGCTCTGAGGCTGTGGTGAGAGATGGTGTGGAGGCCCTTGGCTGGCTGTTAGACTCAGGTGCCTTAAACAGACCAAAACACTTTTGTCCAAAGCAGTGTTTTCAGGAGTTAATGATGCTAAACTTATTTCTTAAGTGTTAAAGCTACTTTCAAATTGGAAGTTTTAAATGGGTGAAGATTACTTTAATGATGTCATTGAAAATATGTTTGTTTGTTGGAAACAGTTGCCGGTTTTGACCAATCCTTTCTATTTTCAGATTGGGATACTGCAACTTTAAGTAATGAATCGCTCCTGGATACTGTGTCCAGATTTGTTCTTGCAGCTCTTCTGAAACATACAAGTTTACTTAGTCAAGCTTGTGGTGAGAGCAGGCAAGTAATTTAAAGCTGCTTTTAAAAGTTCCATTTCAATTTTTAAAAGAAAGTTCGTGTGATTCTTTTTTCTTTTTTTTTTTCCTGGTTTGGTTCTCTGTTGTGTAGATACCAGCCTGGCAAAGCCCTGGCAGAAGTATACCGTTGTGTGTATAAAGTCCGGAGTCGCTTGCTTGCCTGCAAGAACATGGAACTTATTCAGACTAGATCGTCCTCAAGAGACAGATGGGTAAGCCTTCAGCTTTTCAGGCTTTACAGGGTATTAAGATAATATTACGTAATGTTAGTTTCATGTGTGTTGCTGGTATTTTTCTCCTGCCTTGTTGAAAAACATTCAGGAGTTCTCAAATGCAAATGGGCAGTGTGTGATTAGGAGTCCATTGATCTGTACTCCACGGGGTATTAAAGCAATTGAAGCAGAGGATTGATTGACAGTATTTGACTCAAGCACAGCCTGAAGGCTGGTTTTCTCTGTAAATACAGCACTGATGTGCTGCACCATAGAGGTCTACAATTGGATGTGGATTGCTTGGCTGTGCTGACCAGGACACAGCTTAGTCTGGCTGCCGTTCCTGAACCCAACTGACTTGTCTTGGCCCTCTATCTCTGACCCTCTCTGCACCTCTCTCTTTCGCTTCCCTGCCTTACTCGCCTCTTTCTCCTCCCTCCTCATCCAGTTCCTCTTCTTAGTCCTGACAATACTTAAAGGCTGTTGGTCCTTGTCAGCCCTGCCTGAATGTTAGGCGTGATAGGACTGGGCCTGAAACTAGCATCATGGTAATTTCTGAATCATAGAATGGTTAGAGTTGGAAGGAACCTTAAAGGTTGTAGAGTTCCAGTCCCCTGCAGGGACACCTCCCACTAGAGCAGGTTGCTCAAAGCCCTTTCCAACTTAGTCTTGAACACTTCCAGGGATGGGGCATCCACAGCTTCTCTGGGCAACCTGGGCCAGTGTCTCACCACCCTCCCAGCAAAGAATGTCTTCCTAGTATCGATAATCTAGATCTTTCCTCTTGCAGTTTAGAACCATTACCCCTCATCCTGTCGCTCCACTCCCTTATCTCTGCTGTAGGCTCTGAAACATTTTATTAAGCCGGGGCAGAATTGATGATGGAAATGTTGACTGAGTTACTAAAGCTTGGGGACTGTTGTCCATCGAAGTAATCTTTATCATATTCGTGTCCTTTTTAAAAGGAGAAAATTTTATGAGGCAACAGCGTGTGGTTGCTACAGCCTTCGATGCTGAAGTGTCAGAGTTTGACAAGAGTCTAAGTAAGCATTACAAAGAGACATTTTTCTGCAGATGATCTCAGAAACAGTTATTAAAGGGAAATGAAATTTTTCAACTTACTTATTTAAAGAGTTGAATGTAAACAGCTGTCTGTTGTTTATTTCACACAGTATCAAAAGTATCTTTTTGATAGGAAAAAACTTAATTAAATACCTGTGTCCTTTTATGTTCATTTTTCATTTTGCTGAGAATTAATTTCACTGCATATGTACATTTTTTTTAATCAAGATGTTGGATAACCAAGAATCTGCTGATGTCGATAGTCAAGAACATTCTTTTACTCGTACAATTGATGAAGAAGCGGAAATGGAGGAGCAGGCAGAACGGGACAGAGAAGAAGGACACCCAGATCAAGAAGATGAAGAGGAGGAGAGAGAACATGAAGTTATGACAGCTGGTAGTAAGTACTCCTTATGCGTGTCAGTAGCGTAATGGGCTTTGTAAGGACAAGATGTTTTTGTCTCCAAGATAAACTGGAGAAATTATTTAAAAGATGATGAAAGATTTGTTTGCATAAAGATTGTGAGAAGTTTATTTTTATAAAATTATGTAGTGCCTTTATTGGCTCGGAAAAGTCTTTTGATAAAAGACAATGAGAGTATTAGGCAAGTGGTCTGCCTTTATGGGCATGCCAGGGCATCTGACACAGACCAGCACTTCCTCTGTGCACTGTTTGCAAGACTAACAGGTTTCATACTGTTTTCTCTAAACTTCTATTTATTAGATCTGAGTTTTCAGCAGTACTTACATACAGCATTTTTGTTTTCTCTCTATGTGTTAATCTTGTATGTAATAAGCTTTGAAGGGTGCTATTATTGTGACATTGGAAACAAAACTGCTTTTGATAGCAGGAGATTGACTGAGTTGGAATTCACTGGTACCTTTGAATATCTCTTCTTGAATCTATTAAAAGCTTTGAAGTTTTAGTCCAAGTTTGGTATTTGTAACACTATTTGCAATACTTTGTCGTGAGTTGTCTAAAAAACTTGTTTAATTATTCTGAAAGTAGCTTGAGAAAGGTGAACTTTGCAAACTGTTATACTGGCTTGGGCTTGGAATCGGGCTCGATGGGGTAGTTAATTTTTCTAATTTTAGTGCAGCAGCGCAGCGTCACACTTGGGTGTTTTTTCGGTTGTTACTCTGGAGTTCTCAAAGCAAAAAACCATGTTAGCCTTTGAAAATTACTGTAGAATATTTGCATGTAGCTTAAGAAGGAAAATTAGCTGACCTGAAGTATTTTCTGCGGATACATAGTTTTGGGTTTTTTCCCCAAATGTTGTTCATCCGCCTGCTGTTAGAATGTTTAGGTTTTTCCAGTCTTTACTGTCATCACCTGTTGAACTCTCAGTGTTTGTATTACGCATTAGGACTCCCATATATTCCTGTTTGGGACTGTATGTTACACCTTTAGTTTCTATATGATGTGTCATTATTTCCACAGTGCAGTAGCTTTCCTGGAGGTGTGCTAGGGAGTTGAAGTGCTCCTTCATGAGATGATTTATGGTTCTAGAAGGTGTTACAGGTGTTACCTGTTCGGTACATGCAGGATGCACCCAAGACAACAGCAGAATTAAACAAAGTGAAGGCTAAGAATTTGATAGGATCTTCATCGTACTGACCAAAGCTAATAAAAGCCTGGCACTGTTTCAGTATTGAAATACAGATATGCTGGTGTCTGGAATCCAGATTTACAGAAACATTACTTCATATACATCTGCTAAAAGGCAAATGGGAAATAATCCCTTTCTTGTTGATGCTTTCCAGACAGGAGTTGGGCTGCAGTAGAACACTGAAAGAGTATTTAGTGTTCTGTCAAATTGCATTTTCCCCTTTGTTTTAAACTTAACATTGTGTAAATGCTTCGTTTAACCTGTTTGCATAACTTCTTTTATAGCTTTGTATTTTTAACGTGTTCTTTTACTGTTGGAAAAATATTCGTTGTTGTTTGTAGCGAGGCAGTTTTTAGCTCAAGATGTAGATGAATACTTCATTCTGTGTAGCTTTGTCTAGAAGTTAAGACCTTCTTTTTGTGTTGCATGTTACAGAAATATTTCAATGTTTCCTATCAGCCCGTGAAGTAGCTCGCAGTCGGGATCGAGATAGGATGAACACTGGGACAGGGACTAGACTTGATGATCCACCTCCTCAGTCTCAGCAGGAACGAAGAATCAGCACTGATCTGACAGAAGGTCAGGATGTGTACACTGCTGCCTGCAACTCTGTCATCCACAGATGTGCCTTACTGATCTTAGGAGTAAGCCCTGTTATCGAGGAGCTCCAGAAACGAAGGGAGGATGGGCAGTTCCAGCAGCCTCCCTCGACTGCTCCTGAGGGGATTGGACTCATGACAAGGTGAGGTTTGCTGTCTGCTTAGAATAGTTCACTCTTCTCCACTTCTTTGTAAGTGATTGAATAGCCTCAGTCTCCCTCTGACGATGCTTGGAATTTTCTTCTAAAAGATGATTTTTGCCTAGAGCCGTGATATTTTTTTGGCTGAGAAAAGTGATTTTTCTTACTTTCCTTTGTCCGCATTAACTAAACCTTAATAAGAGTTTTAGTCTGTGTGGACCATATTTACTTTTCAAAGTTGGGCTTAATGGTGAATAGTAATGAAGTCCATATCCAAGTGTACAGATAATTTTAGGGAAATGGGAAAGTTCTTTATTTTTCCTAAAATTTGTTTGCATGTCTGTCTTTTTTAGTACCATATCTGTATTGTCTTGAAATTCACCAGTGTCGTATATAGTAGTGTCCAAAAAAATTTGTAGGATGTGTTTTGAAGCAAAAGTTTCAAAGCCTATTATGAAAAAAGTGTTGTTCATGATTGATTTTTATAAATATTCGTGGCATATTGGCATGTGCAAGACACTGTTGTTGGGTGTAAGAGAATGACAAAATTAAAGCCAGACAGCTCATTGAGTTGGAGAAGTGTATAATTTAAGTAGTGCAAGTACTGCATAATGCGTTTTAGTTTTAATAACCTGAGATATTCTTGGTGACACGGTTTTATTCTAAACTCAACCTGTTTAAACTTTTATTCTAGAGTTTTTTCTGTGTGTTTATTAGAATATAACAAAGGAATTGTGTAGCAGGTGCTACTAGTGAACTTCTGAGTCTACTTCAACTTTTAGTGTACAAAAGCTCTGCTCTGGCATTTTGAACAAAGATGTGGATGGCAAGTTCAGAGGGAGACTGTATATATTCAGTACCCGTTTATTCTTTTTGTCTCTTTTTGGAAATCTAGTCCCTACAGCATGGGTGGCTGCCACTGTCATTGTCAAAGTGGCTTTCATCTCCAGCATATCAACTTTAGGATGCATTCTGTGGGTGGGTTTTTAGTTTTTAGTAAGTTTGGTGCTTTTTCACCCACTTCCTCTGTCTCTGTTTTCTTGTCCTCTCAGCTCGGAGGTGTTTCTGTACACTGACAGGATGTAATACTTAACACGGCACTTGAGTGATAGTCATTTGAGGTTGCTGTTTGTTCAGTAAAGATGCTGAGAAGTGACAAAGTTTACTAATACCCTTTGTAAACATAATAATTGAAGCCACCAGACCACTTTTTTCCTATTTGCTGTGGTCTTGTGATATTCTGTGATCGTCTGCTCCCAGATAAAATGGTGGTACCTGCTGAATTTACTATCAACTCTTATTTTTGCCTAATGTCAGTTTTTTCTTTCTGTGCATGCATGAACGTGTGTGTCCCTGAAGCAGGAGTGAAAGTCTTACTGCAGAAAGTCGCTCAATCCATGCAAACTCAAACTACAGGTTGATTAAATCAAGAAGTGAATCTGATTTATCTCAGCCAGAATCAGATGAAGAAGGTTATTCATTGGTAAGTAAAGCAGCATGATGTATTTAGAGTTTGGCAGTAATCACTTAGGTGGGAAGTAACATCTAGAACGTTTGTTTAATACTGTGTTTCAGTATGGAGATTATTTTAGCCCTATTAACCTTCTCTCTTTCATGGGTAAGGAATGCATTTTATATACTCAAATATCACATACTACATGTGTTCACCTAAGGAAATGAGGCTTTTCTTTCAATCTAGAGTGGAAGACGAAATGTTGATTTGGATTTGGCTTCATCACACAGAAAGAGGGGTGAGTTTTATTTTTTACCTAGCAAGTATTGACCTGATAAATATGTTAGTATTTCTTAAGTTACAATGTGTTTGCAGTTAAATACCATACATAACAGCAGTCAGGGTTTTAAAACTCAGTATTTAAAAATAACATTTAAAATAATTATTACCTACTGTTTGTTGTACTAAGTTCTGTTTCTTTGTGGAGTGGTTATAGTATTTCCTAGGTTATAACTATTTGTTCTGTATTCTTGAATTGCAACGCTCTTTTGAAGCAAGTGAGAATTTCTGTGAGGTCAGGTGAATGATGAACTTCTATTCTGTTCAGTATCAAAGAGAACACTATTCTTGTGTTAACAATAAACGTGGGGAATTCTTATCCAGAAAATACCGCTTCTGTTTTTTGCATCTTCTCAACACTAGCATACCTGCAGAACCGAGCAACCTCTTCTTCTGTTATTCCAATATAAATCTGATTTTTAGCTTTTGTACTAATTTTTGTTGCTGCTTTGCTCTTGGGAATCTTAATGAACTTCTTTACAAAAGGTAGCAAAGGGAGGAAAGGATATTTCTTTAAACAGAGACCAGAAGGCCCCACTTTGCTCTGAATGCTGCAGAATCTCTGCTACAATCACAGCTCAGGTCTGTTATACCTGTAAAAGTCTTGGGAAGAGGTTGACAGGAACTCGGTTGGGTTATGATATGCTTTAGTTACAGAAGCATTAACACTGACAGGTGATGTGAGAGTTCTAGTTTAATAGCCTTCATCAGCAAGCAGAGTACTGAGGGGTCACTTGCGTTTTAAAGTCTTTGGGGATTGTAAAGCAAACTCAGTGGCAGCGCTTGTTACACTTCACTTTGTAAATAATGTGGAAAGGAATTCCTTGTACATGGATGATCAATCAAACCAGTTGAGTAAGTAAAGAAATGTTCAGTTTTACAATGACAGCAGAATGTATGCTGGCATTCTCAGTATTAGAAGATGTGATAGCCTCTGTCAGCAGTCTGATCTGCAGTGTATTCTTTAGCTTTGCCATTAATCTGACATGGATCTCTCTTCACTAGCTTTCCTTTTTATCCTAAAAGTAATCCAGGAAATCATCTTATCTTGGATCTGAGATACAGTACGTTATATGGACCATGGTTCCTGAACTGCTGGCTAAACCAATGTGGTTGTTTTGGTCACAGGCTCTAGGAAATAAGCAATAGTGCAAGAACAGACTTTATCAACTAACCAGTCTGTAGAAGCTTTTTATTACAGAAGAAGTTAAGAAGGTTCTGTGCCAGGTGTGTAACACTGAGGTTAATGCAGTTGACCTGTCCAGAGCCTAAAGAAGCTCAGGTAGCTCATTTGCAGACTGAATCCAGTGACTACAAATACAGATACCTGTTTGCTGGTGCTGGAGGACTTACTTGCTGTCCCCAGCTGAGCTTTTCACATTTTTGTTGGATTGAATGTAGAGTAAGCAGTGTTTGGTGGGGAAAGAACAAGTGAAGCTTTAAAGATCTTTTGGAACCATTTATCATTTTTTTTTCAGTTGCTGTTTATTATTCAACAAATTCAATCGTGTTTCCTCTTAGGTATGTTTTTTAGAACAGTATCTTACTGCAGTTTGCAGCGGTCCCTTCAAAGCATTTGTTCTCTTAAGTGCGTCTCTGTAAACTGTGTGCAGGAGGCTGGCAAGCAGAGCTAATTGGAAAGCAAGTCTTTTCAGGAAGAAATTTCCTGCTGTCACCACTGGGTTTTTTCCTGTATGCTGTGCTATTTTGGAGACTTAAGAGAGAATTGTCACTCTAAAATGTCCTTAATACATAGACATGAGGGTTGCTCCCGTCCCTTCTTAACAAGTCTACTAGAATTTAGCCACACTGCTTGTTACAGAACTGTGCCCACACATGATGTTTCCAGCTGAGGTTATGTAGGGTTAATTTATCCTCAACAATATACAGAGTATTTGATCCTCCTGAAATTGTGCAAATAACATAACCTGTACAGGGTATCGGGGGGTGTGCTTTTGTAACAAGCAAGAGAGTCAGTTCCTCTGGAGTGGATTGGCTTATATTTTAGAACTTCTGTTTATTGAACGCAGCAGCTCATTATTCAAAATTCAGATCAGATTTCTGTAATGATTGAGTCTCATTATTGGTTATAGTCTGTTTTATGGTATGAAAACTGTTCCTATTAATAAATTGCAATATAGAAAGCCAGCAGTAGAAAAACTACGAATATTGTATATTGTTTCTGTGGTCTTGCACGTGAGTGTGGAAGGAAAGCATTCTCTTTTTACTCCGCATCTTAGCCACAGTCCAATCTCTAAACTCATTGCTTTCTTCATCAATTGTATCTATTTGGAATTATGACTGCAGTATTCCTACTTCAGCCTGAGGAACCTTTGAATATCCTGTTCCTTGCTATTACTTTGTTATTGCTGAATTAATAAACCTTTTCTTCCACTTCTGAAAAAAAAAAGTATTTCTCAATACTTTCTTATGAGAGGTGATGAGTGTATTAATATTTCCCCCTCATATCTAGCCCCTTTGGGATTTTTTTTTTGTTGTTGTTGTTCTTATTTTTTTTCAGTTTTGCAGATCCAGAGAGTGTATCCCAAAACATTGTACTTATCCTGTACAGTCCCTGCAGGATACTGTACACTGCAGTAGGTACTGAACAGTGAAGAATGTGTATTTACCAGTGGAATCATAAACATGGTTACAGAGAGATAAACTGGAGTTCTCCAGTCTTGGGTCATCTTATTTCATGTAAATCTTGGTTCATTGGATTTCAGTGTGCTTGTGTGTACTGTAGTGTTTTACTGATGTCATTGAGCAACTCTGAAACAAGCAGCAACTTCAGTGAAATCCAGATTAAACGGAGATAATTTTGTGCGCCTGTAACAGTACGAGTTCTGCATTTTGAAATAGAAATGTCGTGTTTGAGTAAGGGATGTAAACATGTCTTGGTGTGTGCATTTAACTGTGTTAAAAGGGTTGGGATTTTTCCCTGAAATAAAGGTGGAGAATTTAGAAAGTCTGTTACCTAGGCAAAACTAATTCAAGATGGGTCAGTATTACCCGCCCCCCCCCAAACTTTGCTGCTTGATGTATTGTTGTATTGATTCCGATGAGACTGATCATTTAAGTCTTAAATCAAAATAATATGAGGAAGAGATTTGTGAACATGTTACTTTCTGTTTCAAATGTGTGCTTTTGTCTTCTGGTTCTCATGTGGTGTAGTGTATTTACTCCTTTTTGGCCAGTTGAGCCCCAGAAAAAAGAAGAGCTTCAAGCAAGTAACCGATGGCATGTTTATTTTTTTGTCTCTATAGCTTCCCTACATATTTTATGTTTTATGAAGTGTGTATTGCAGCTGTGCCACATTCATTTGGAAAACTCATAATTACAAGCTGGCTTATAAGGACAAGTAAACTTTTTTTTTTTTTTTACTGTAAGCTTAAAGTTTATTGTTCTGTTTATTCATGTGATTGTGGAGGCTGATGGAAGCGCTAAGCTGCAATCAGTTCTGTGTAATTGATATTACACAGAATCAATCTAAGTTCTAATACACCATCATACTTTTGATTCTTTATTGATATTTAACATCAAGGAAAACAAAATTACTTTGTCTGAGATTTGTGTGCCCTAATTGTTAAATGTTTTTAATTCTGAAATATACCACTTGACTCCTGACACATTTGGTTTTAAACTCTGTACTTTTGTTTATAGCTATTCTTATCTTACCTTTAATCTGCATCTTATAATCATTGGGCTTTTCTCCTAATTTGAAGCAGCTTTAAATTGTTCTTTCATTTAATATTAAAATTATTAGCTAAGAACTCATCTTTTTTCAAATAGGAAATAGTTTAGGATTTTATTAATGTGTGGTGGGGTTTTTTTTCAATAAGATTTGTCAATTATCAAAACTAAATTTTATTCTGACATTCTGTTAATCCTTGAAAGGTCTCCTAAAGCTTATTATTTAAGATAATGGAATTGCTTTTTATTTTTTTATAAACCCATTGATTGTGTGCTGTGCTTCATGGCTGGCACAGCATAGGGTAGGACAGGTAGAGAATAGGAAGCCAGCGTCACTTTGGGATGCTTTAAGCTCTGCTGCTGTTGAAAGACTGTGGGGCTTAAGGAAGCTTTTGAAATAGTTGTTACTACCTAGGCAGTGGTTTGTGGACTCAGGAAGAATTTAGCTACTCTTCCTGTAGGAAATCTGAGGCTTCATTTATCCTCTCCTTTGGGCTCCGGTCACCATGCATGTTAGGAAACTTTCTATATGAAACGAAGAATTTTAGCGCCCTTTTATTGTACTCTGTCTTACACCTAATCTTTCTCATCTGTCACTTCAGCATATGACTTGTTTTAAAGCTCTCTATTAGAAACTAAGTAGTATAAGAATTAATATTAAAATTAAAGTAAGGTGGTATCTCTCTCTGCTTTTGTTTTAAATATTGTTACCAGGTTTAGATTCTAAAATTGAGCAGTGGAATTTCTTTAACTTCTTTCTTAGTAAATATGACAAAATAGATTGTTCTCTGCAAACTGGATAACATTGCTGTTACATAAACCAGCAGAAATTAGATTATGCTTTGAAAAGTAGTCTTTAAATTTAATCTTTGCATGATCCAAAATAAACTTGTGTGTGTATTTTTGTCAAATACATAATAAGAGTGAGCATTGTGATGGTTCTTTCTGAAGCCATTGCTGTTTGCTTAGTAGTGTAAGGAACACCATGCAAATGCACATGAACACTGTTTGCAGAAAAAGGCAATGGAACGTGAACAGTTTGTCATAATTCACAGCCGTGACCATTACATTTTTTCTCTACTAAGTGGAGATCAACTACCTAATTTACAAAGGAAAACCAAAATTTCACAGTATTTTGAATTTGCAAGTTTCATAAAGGTGTCAGTTGTGACCTGCAGGTGCAGACTGGTTAACAGAATAGTAGCACTTTGCCTCAGGAAAAACCCAGTGTGGAATCATGGCTGGGAAAGTCATCCTAAGTTGGAAAGTCCCCCCGTGTCTGTCTGTGTCCTGTGAGCAGGTCCTTACAGAGCTGCTGCAGGTCGGCAGGGTTTAACAAGAGGTCCTGAGACCAGTATCCAGCCGTCACTGTTAGAACTCAGCCTCACTGGTGAAAGAAGACTTTCAACAGATGAATCTCTATGAATTTGTGACTATTTCCCTAAAATGCCAATGTTTAATGGTGTTTGAGACTGATGACTTTGCAGGCAGATTTTAAAAACTGAAGCGTTAATGTAAATTGATGAGTGCTGTGAATGCGTTGTCAGTCTCCAAATTAGATCTGTAGTCATTGTGCATGAGACATTAATGTTTAAAAATTATACGAGATTATTTAAGACAATTCAAATTAGAATTTTGAAGTGAATTTAAATGTATACTAGGCTTCTACATAGGTCTCCAGGCATTACCTGTCTGTAGAGATGGAAAGTTCTTTTGCTCAGGGTCTGCCCTCTTGTGATACCTTGCTTAGCTCCAAATCAGCTAACAGCATGTGCAAAAACCATACAATCAACTTGTACTGATAGGTATAATTAACTGATGATAAAGCTATGGCTTCAGTGACGTTGCACTCATTGGTGCCAGGGAGAGAGCTCTAGCAAAACCATTTTGGAAATGAGATAAAATATATGGTGATAAATAAGTTCCCATGCTGCAGGTTGCTGACCGATGCTCATTTGAAGAAGTACATTTATTATTGATGGTAAAGCTTCAGGTAGTGTAATGAGATGGCAGTGTGAGAGGAAATACTTGGGAAATTGCCAGATGATGAGTAAACAGATTTAATATATGATGTAGGTAGTATTTAATATACATGCATGCCTTTATCTTGAATCAGAACTAAGTAAATGCTCTCTGTTAGTCTAAAATAAAATCTTTCTGTCCCCTTCCGCAATCATGAATTCTACAATTATTTCATCCAAAATAACCTTGTGTTTTGCCAAAACTGTAAAATCTATAGTGGCTTGATTGTAACCAAGAAAAAGGACTCTTTGTTTTATGGTTAGTCCTTAAAAGAAATACGTAACACGCACAGTTTCTGTTGTAGCAGATCTTTTCTTTACGATTTTGTCATTTAGCTGCAAAGCATTTTTATTCAGTGTGTTAGCTTAAAGCTGAGCAGTCTGAGTGGCTTCTATCTTTTTGTTTTCTCACTTGGCAGCGTGTTGCAATACTGCTTAACAAAAGAAATACAGCTTTTCCTGTAGGGAAATGGCTGTAAATTTACATCAGGTGTTTTGCTCAAAGTTGCTTAATGCATGGTACAATGAACATGAATATCCCATTTTCCACCTGTATGAGTAGCAGCAGTTCAGTCTTGACCTACTCTCAGAATGTGTTACGTGGTGAACTGGAATTTATGAGACTTCATCGTGTATGTCTTTAGGAGCGATACAGAGTCAAGTGGAACCTTTAAGTGATTCATGGGCTCGCCTAAAGCACAGCAGAGATTGGTTGTACACATCCTCCTACTCATTTCTTGAGTCCGATTTTGATCTCTCAAGATCCCTTGGAGTTCATACTTTGATTGAAAACGTTGTCAGCTTTGTAAGTGGAGATGTGGGAAACTCACCAGGATTTAAGGAACCAGAGGAGAGTATGTCCACCAGTCCACAAGCATCAGTAATTGCAATGGAGCAGCAGCAGTTGAGGGCTGAGGTAAGTTTCAGTTTAACAGCTTTTTTTATTCTTCATACATTATGCTTATTTTATGGATTTTTTAATAAACATTGTCCAAATTATGTCTGTTAAGGTCATTTTTCCTCTTTTTTGTTGAAGTATCTTAACTGGAACTGCAAACTCCACAACAAAACTTGAAGAATTGCCTTTGTAAAAAAAAAAAATAAAAAAAACAATGAGAAAACAGTTACTTCTTTTGTTCTCATTTACAATTGAAGAGTATCTAATTCTAATTTCTAAGGGTACTTGCTACTTAATGCTGTCTTTTATCTGCCTTTATTTTTAGCTTCGTCTGGAAGCACTGCATCAGATTTTAGTGCTTCTATCAGGGATGGAGGAAAAGGGCAGTGTGCCGTTAATGGGAAGCCGTCAAATACCAGGATTTCAGTCGTCTTCGTTGCTGACTTCTGTTCGACTGCAGTTTCTTGCTGGCTGCTTTGGTTTGGGCACTGTAGGACACGCAGGCTCCAAAGGAGAGAGTGTAAGATTGCATCACTACCAGGTATGGACTTTAATCATTGCTGCTGTTTCAATAACTGGATGATAAAAGTATCAGTTCTTTTAATATTTACTTGCTTGACCCAGGATGGTATCAGAGCAGCGAAGAGAAGTATTCAAATTGAAATCCAAGTGGCTGTGCACAAAATTTACCAGCAATTATCTGCTACGCTAGAAAGAGCTCTGCAAGCTAATAAGCATCACATAGGTAAGTGAAAATGGGACTGGCAAAATACGTCCTCTAATACACCGTACAACAGCTTTTATGTTTAACAGAACAGACTTTGATGTTAGTGACCAGAGTTCACTGAAGTGTGTCTGACTTCTTTTCCTGAGAGAGAAGCTTTTAAATCTTTTTCGGTCTTAATTTTCTTCAAATGTTAACCCTTTTTATTTTAATACTTTCAAGTATTGTCAACCTTTCTGTTCTGTGTACCGCAATCTTCCAGAGTCGACCATGTCTTTGGTATTTCAAAGTGATTTTTAATTTCTTCAGGGATAAGGAGTTTCATGAAGAGATGAGGTCTCCCGTATTTTTTTCCTTTTGTTCAAGTGAACTTTCTTTAAACCCAAATGCAAGGAACAGGTCATCTTGCCTGTTTTGAAAGCCCTTTCTTGTGGCCTTCTCTACTCTTCTCTCCCCAGATATTGTTGTGTGCTTTTGTTCTTAAAGGGTAGGTGGAACTCTGCACCTCTTTGTGCCGTTGTACATGCGAGGACTGAGAGCTTCAGTACAGAAGAGTTACATAATTTAATTTGTTGGTAGGATTTAATGGAGAGTCTTACCTGAATTTTTTTGTTGTTTCACTTAAAATTAAAATGGAATTGAAAAAGATTTCTTGAGAGTCAACTTGAAGTACAAGTAGAAGATTAAATATTTTACCCAGTTACCCATACTCTAGAGAGAAAATTGTGGGATTTAGCCTCAGAACATCTATATCACAGACTGTATCTGCATGATATTCTTCCTTCAACAACCTTGACATAGAGTTTGCATTGAGTTAAAAGTGGGCATGATGGTGCATCAGAAAGACTCCTTTGTCAGACTCTTTGAAGTGGTCTGACTCTATTACTCGATCATTTTTTAAATAAAATGTAATGAGTTAAATTATCTGCTGTTCTTCTGCCTTAGTTTTCCTACTCTGAACAGCTTATTAATTAAAAAAAACCCTTTATTTTAATCTTAGAAGCACAACAGCGTCTTCTGTTGGTCACAGTCTTTGCTCTAAGCGTGCATTATCAGCCTGTTGATGTCTCGTTGGCCATTTCCACCGGTCTGCTCAATGTGCTGTCACAGTTGTGTGGCACAGACACCATGTTAGGACAACCGCTGCAGTTGCTGCCCAAAACTGGTATTTCTCAGCTCAGCACAGCTTTGAAAGTAGCCAGTACAAGACTCCTTCAGATCCTCGCTATCACCACGGGGTAAGTGTTGCACACTCCCTTGCTTGCAGAAAACTTACCTGTTAAGTTTTTTATCACCCTTTAAAAATAACTTCTGTTTGGCCAGAGTTTTCTTTAGGCCAATAAATGTTGTTCAGAAGCATGTAAGTGAAGGGGGGGGAGGGTAGCATAGTCGTGTCATTCATAAGAAAGTCGCACATAAGACTGATAAATATTTTTAGATTGTGAGGCGTTTGGAACAGAATCGTAAGAACTCTGTGGTCTGTAAACATTGCATTCTAGTCCTCCCTATTTTTTTGATTTTGTTTTGTATCTAGATCTGATCAGTTGATACAGTGAGACTTTATTTTGTTGTGCAAAGCAATACCAATAATATGATAGGAGTTCTTCAGAGCAGTACTTTGTGATTTTGTTCAGAATGTAGGGGAAGTTTCTGAGGAATACTGGCCTCTGCTAGCCCAGGGAACATCATCCAAAATCCTATCAGCGCTTAAGGATTTAGTTCAGCTCAGGAAAGAAAAAAGCAATAGAGAAAGTATTTTCTATTTAGAGCAAGAGTATTATTTAATGTTCAATATTCAGTACATGCATCCTCGTTTCAGTGTTTGTATACACGTTGCATTTGCCTGCCAAATCCATTATCCCCAATAAACCCACACCAAAAAACCTCCCAAACCAACGCACAAAACCAACACCCTATATTCAGAAGTTGCAGTGGGATTATGTTTAATTGACTTAGTTATTCTTCCAGCAAGTACTGGAAATGTATCCTTTAATTCCAAAGATTGGACAGTTCTAAAGTGTGTTAAAAATAGCATTCAAATAAGAATAATCCACCAAGCATATGGTTGAGGGAAAAATAACCTGCTGTAACTGAGTGAATTAGAGTTAGTGATGTGTTAGACCCAGTTGTCACTGGCACTGAGTTTGTAGTTGTGTCTTTTATGTGATTATGTTCCTTGGATCAGCTCTCAAATACTCTTACATTTCTGTTTTCGTGGGTGTCTAGAACCTATGCTGACAAACTGAGCCCAAAGGTGGTCCAGTCTTTGCTGGATTTATTATGCAGTCAGCTGAAGAACTTGTTGTCGCAAGCTGGTGTGATGCTTATGGCCTCCTTTGGAGAAGGGGAAGGTGAGGAAGATGAAGTAGAATCAAAAAAGACAGATTCAAATGGGGATAATGAGAAGAGAGACTTCAGAGGTAATTATCTTGCATCATTTCTGTTACAATTTTGAAATGCCAGAAAACTTAAAAAGAAGCCACTGAATGCTGAGGCCCTCACTCACTCTGCTGTATTGGTTATTGCTGAATCATTCGTAACTCTGTAAATTAAATCAAGTCATCAGATATTTTTGTGTTCTATTCAGATTTATATAATCAGATTTATATCAATAATAATTGATACATAAATCAATTTAAAGGTAGGAGCAGATTGAGAGTAAGAATTATTCCATCTGGTTTGGAATTAGGAGGAGAATACTGTTTTCTTCACAACATGAGTGACTGGCAGTAGTGGTTATCATAAATGCAGTTATAGAAATGTGATTGTTTAAGTTTCAAACTGCAAATAGATACAGCTTAATTCAGGAAATTGTTACATTTGCTTTGTATCGTGCAACTTTGCAGTCTGAATGGATGGGAAGAGGTTTACTGTACCCTGTCACACTAAAAAAATCTGCAGCAAAAGATTTTCTGAAATACTAATATCTTCACGTATTTGCAGTCTCTTAATGGAGATCTTGGGTTGCTGTGGAAATTCTGTATTTGAAGAAAATCTTAATTGTAGCGTGGTTTTAGGTGTATGTGTATTTCTAGTTGTGCTTACAACTGTCTTCTCTTATCAATGATGCAATGGTTGATGACTTCATAAGATAATGAATTCATTAGAAATTAGGATTTCCACAAACATTTTCTTGGTAAAACTGCCTTGGAATACGAATCAGGGATGTGTTTGTGGTTGGATAGACCTTGAAGGTAGTTGCAGCCTGTGGTGAGCCCATGCAGGAGCATAATTCTGGCAGGGACTGCAGCTTGTAGGGGGGACACGCTTGAGCAGTCTGTTCCTGAAGGACTGTATCCTGTGGAAAAAGATCCACAGTGGAACAGTTCTTGAAGAACTGCAACCTATGGGAAGGGCCCATTATGGAACAGAAGTTGTAGAAACAAAGTCTTATGAAGGGAGCACAACCCCCTCAAATTCCTGATTTCCCTGCTTGGCTTGAGGGTGGGAAGGCAGAAGACTTAGGAGTGAAGACAACTCTTCTCTGGGAAGAAGAGGTGGGTGTGGGAAAGGTGTTGCAATTTTGTCTTCCTTTCTCACTATCCTATTCTATTTTTGATTGGCAATAAGTTAATCTTCCCCAAGGTGAATCTGTTTAGCCTGTGAAGGTAATTGGTAAGTGATCTCACTACCCTTATCTTGACCAACAGACTTTTCCATCTTACTTCCTTCCTCTCTTGCTGAGGAGCAAAAGTGAGAGGGGGGTTTGGTGAGCACCTATCAGCCAGCCAGCTGGAGTCATCTTGTAATAACTGATGGTTGTATTTTTACTTACAAAACATTTATAAATGTTCTGTAAGTAAAAAAAAATAATTAATAATAAATGGTAAAAACATTTTTACTTACAGAACCTTTGTTGCCAGTAACAGGACTACTAATAAGGTTGTGATTATAAGGTTGTAAATGAGAACTTTTATTTTAACTTCCTAGCTGCCCTCCGAAAGCAGCATGCAGCAGAACTGCACTTGGGAGATTTTCTTGTTTTCCTACGTCGAGTTGTGTCTTCAAAAGCAATTCAGTCAAAAATGGCATCTCCAAAGTGGACGGAAGTGCTTCTCAACATTGCTTCTCAGAAGTGCTGCTCAGGTATGATCTTTTCAAAATGTGCTTAATGATTTCTTGCATTTCTGTAGTGCAGTTCCTAAAAATTGGTTGTGTTAGAACACGTGTTACATAGTGGATAGCTGGAACTAACTTCAGCAGAAGCACACACAAGTTACACGGGAGAATTGGGCACTGGTGGCATGCAGCTGGCATCAGAGGTGTGTGCCTGATGCAGAAGTCACTTTCAGATCATTAAACGTACTGTTCCATCTTTAGGAGTTCCCTTGGTTGGCAATTTGAGGACTAGACTTCTTGCACTTCATGTACTGGAAGCTGTATTACCTGCTTGTGAATCTGGCGTTGAGGATGATCAAATGGCTCAGGTCTTTATATTTTGTTATAAGCTTTTACACCTGTTTCTTCAAAAAGTTTCATTAAACTTTTAACTGTCTGATAGGTTTGTTCAGAATCCAAATCGAGTGAGGCTCAGTGTAGTTATTTGCTTATCTAAGAGCGCTAAATATTTTGACATCTATACCTACAAAGCAAAGTAAAACAGTATGTTATTTTTTGTCCTCATCTTGGACTTAAAATGAGCTGAATTATATTCTAATGCACCAGGTTGTTGAACGATTATTCTCGCTTCTGTCTGACTGCATGTGGGAGACTCCAATAGCTCAGGCTAAACATGCAATTCAAATAAAGGAGAAAGAACAAGAAATGAAGCTACAGGTAACGATGCTTTTTCTTTCTCTCTTGATCGAGTGCAGCTGAGTTACATTTACCACAAATAATTTTGTCCTGTTTCTGATAGAAGCAAGGAGAGTCTGAAGATGAAGATGAGAATCTTCCCATACAGGAAGTGTCCTTTGATCCTGAGAAAGCTCAGTGCTGCATAGTGGAGAACGGGCAGATTCTAACTCATGGAAGTGGGGGTAAAGGATATGGTTTAGCATCCACCGGAGTTACTTCTGGGTGTTACCAGTGGAAGGTAGGTTGCACAAAAGTGTATTTCTTAACCTCTCTTACTTTGTTTTGGAAATTACTATGATTTATAAACAACAGGTACCTATGTTTTTTTTCCTTATGACAACATTCTTGAGTAAATGACATTTTGGCAGTGTTAGATTTATAGTTGGACTCAAGGGTCTTTTCGAACATGAATGGTTCTCTAATTCCATGATGTTCAATTCAAAGTGCAGAGTTTGTGGCTGTTTTTGAGCACTGCCCTTTGGATATTTCAGTACCCAGGTTAGAGCGAATACATGTTGTGTATTTGTAGAGGGGGTGGTACTTGCCCCAAAGGTCCGTACTGAGCACAGATGTGCATTGTCTTGCAAAAGTTACCTACTGAAATACGTAGATTTTGAATCTGTTTCTTTAGAAGAACACTTCACAAAGCATTTCCTTTTCTTGCAAAAATACACATCAGTCTGACTGACGAGACCAGATTTTAATACATGATCTTAAGAGTGAGTTTTAGGGGAATGTAGGTACATACACAGTTGTAATCCTTGTTAGTACCGTCTTCGAGCATTACACTTTTAGTTTTTTAATTGCAATCTGTGTTAGTTCACTCACTGTGAACATGAATAGTCAAGTTTGTTTATTTCTGTAATACTGTTTTAGCACTTGTAACCCAACTTCTGGGTGTGTACGTTTTGAGTCTGGAAACAGCACAACTTCTTTGTGTATTCGCATGCAGTTTTCTTAGTTACTAGTGTGTTAAGTTTAAAGGACTTGGTAATGACTGACCTTACACACCGAGATGTCATTTTAGAGCTAGAGCATGATTTTAGCTTATTAGCTTATTATTTTTTATTTTTTAAAAGCATCCTGAGTAAAACAGAAGTATACATAAATATAAGCAAAGTAAATTTTCATTGCTGTATTGTGTTAAAGTGTATATTCTTGACTTTTTTTCCCTCATCTGTTTTGTTTTGCATACTAGTTCTACATCGTGAAGGAGAATCGAGGCAATGAAGGCACGTGTGTGGGAGTTTCCCGCTGGCCAGTGCACGATTTTAACCATCGCACTACCTCAGATATGTGGCTGTACAGAGCCTACAGTGGTAACCTTTATCACAATGGAGAGCAAACTTTGACTCTGTCCAGCTTTACCCAAGGAGATTTCATCACATGTGTACTAGATATGGAAGCAAGAACTATTTCCTTTGGTAAAAATGGAGAGGTATTAAACATTAATTGTTTTTTTGGTGGTTTTTTTCAGCAGTAATTTGGCATGGATGTTTTGTATAAAGCTAAGCACAATAGTTAACATGTGTGCCAGTGTCAGTACTTACAAAAGTTATAATGCTGGTGTAACTAACTATTCATGGTTTTGCTTGTTAAGGTGTTCTATATTTGAGGGGTTTTGTTTTGTTTTTTAACTAGGAACCAAAACTAGCTTTTGAAGATGTGGATGCGGCAGAGTTGTACCCTTGTGTTATGTTCTACAGCAGTAATCCAGGAGAAAAGGTAACTAAATGTTCATCTGTATAGGTGTAGTAGGCTTGGCTGGGATAAAGTCAGTGTTCTCCATAACAGCCCATGTGGTGCTCTGTTCTGGGTTTATGACCCAAACATTATTATAGTGCTACGGTCCTTCAGCATCTCACTTTGTCCCCTCTGATTCTCTTCCCCAGCCTGCTGAGGGGAGTAATCAAGCGGTTGTGTGGGCCTTAGCTGCCTTCCCAGGGTTAACCCTCAATAATAGGTCACAAGTTTATCCTTTCCCTTCTGTTCTCCTCTGTGTCTGTGTTATGGAAGTTGGGGGGTTTGGGGCTTGGGGTTGGTAGTTAACAAGTGCTGAGGAAGTCTACTGGTCATTCATTTTGGTTTATGGCATACATAGCACTGCATTACTTGCACACTAGCCAGACTTACCATAAATATTGTGCAGTCTATTGTGAATTTAATATATATTTTATTATTTAGAATTGATTTATGGACGTAATGTTCTATACAAAAAATTGCGTTCTCCAGAATCCATGGAGAATGTAGTGTTTGGAATTCCAGATAGTCTTATGTGAGAAACCGTGGACTGTTGCAGTTTCAGCATCCTTGAGTTTGAAGGGGTGCAAGTTTTGGTCAGAGTTAAGGTAGATTTCCTGGCTATCTCAAGCAAAAATGATGATGCTAGTGATTTTTTTATTTAGCAGTGGACTCCTGTGTTTATAAAATGAACTTCTTCAGGTGTGTTGAGAAGGTAACTTCTGCTCTGTTCTCTTTCAATGCTTAGGTGAAAATCTGTGATATGCAGATGCGTGGTACACCAAGAGATTTGCTACCTGGTGACCCCATCTGTAGTCCTGTTGCTGCAGTACTGGCAGAAGCCACTATCCAACTCATTCGTATCCTTCATCGCACAGACCGTTGGACACACTGCATCAATAAAAAAATGATGGAAAGACTGAATAAAATCAAAACATGTCTTAAAGAAGCAGGCCAAAAGCTGAAGAAAAGTCGCTCAATTCAGAGTCGAGAAGAAAATGAGGTGAGAGAGGAGAAAGAAAATAAAGAGGAGGAGAAGAGCAAACACAGTAGGCACGGTCTGGCTGAGCTTTCAGAGCTGCAGCTGAAGATGCTGTGTGTGGAAGTGTGGCCTGTTCTGGCGGTAATTGGTGGAGTTGATGCTGGTCTTAGAGTTGGTGGTCGGTGTGTACACAAGCAAACTGGACGTCATGCCACCTTGCTTGGAGTAGTGAAGGAAGGCAGTACATCTGCCAAGGTCCAGTGGGACGAAGCAGAGATTACTATCAGGTATAGTATGCTTATTTCCTACACTTTTCACAATCTAGGGGTGTTTCGTGCCTGGAAGTTTTCAAAAGCAACACAGGTTTTATGTTAGCAATATTAGTCAATTATTTTAAGCTTAGATTTCAAAATTTGGCTTTTTAAAGCAAGCAAACACATTGGTTAAATCTTTATGCTGCCTAGCAATAAAATGCCTTGTATATATAGTTTTGAATTGACAAGCATCGCTATGGACTTCTTAGATTTGACCTCAAGGTTTCAGAGTGGGGATGTGGCCAGCTTGCCAGTTTCCCTAGATTTGAAATGAGTGGTGTGTGTTTCAGAATTGGTGTGTATTGGCTAACTAGAACTTTATTACTGTCTTAATTTACTACAGGTTCTTGGTTCTGTCTGTACAGAACACAGATTTTTACTGGGGGTTAGTGTGCACCTTTGCTGTAAATGGTGAAACTTGTGATGAAGAGAGACCTGATAGATTTCATCAGAGTTGAGAACAGGTGTCTGTGCTGCATTGTCATTCCCTTAGGGGACTGGAAATTGCTTTGTGGGGCTTAAGGAGTGGTTAAGGTCAGGAGATCAGAGGATTCTCTCTTCTTAATGGTGGGTTGGATGATGGTCTTCAAATTAATGCTACCTTGAGGTAGTGTTTGATCATTCTCCAACCTGCCGTAGCGAGCTGCAGGAATGCTCCTGTATTAGGTGTTAACACTCTGGACTTGTTGCTCTGCAGATGATGGGGAGAACTGGGGAGGAGGCTGGAAGGAGAGATTCCCTTTCCCACCTCTCTTGCAGATGTATTTTCAAAGGGAAGGCATTTGGAAGGAAACTGAAATGAAGCTAGTGGCTTCCCTGGGCTCCCTGGTGCTCTTGCAGAAATTGCCTCTGTTTTTGTATGGAAAAGATTCAATTCACTAAATTTCTTCAACTCCTCATGTCCATAGTTTTTAAAAAGTCACTGTCCTTTCTGGGTAGTCTGTCCTGACATAACCAGAGACAATTACCACAACCCATCAGTAATGTGCTCCTTGTGATAATAGTTGAACAGGAATGTGGGGTCAATCTAAGCTTTTCCTTAATGTGATAAAAGTTTAGGAGTGTTCTCTTTCTAAGCTTTTATGCCTATTTACAAACTCGGCTCAGGTGTGATGATAAAATTTGGCTTAAGGTAGTTTGTCCTAGTAGAAGTCTATTACATGTTTCTAAATAATACAACAGAAACCTCTGTCAGCACAGAATTCATAGCTTCTATGATGGTTCTGGGTTTAAATGCTTGTTCAAAACCTGTGCATGCTTTGTTACCTTTGCTCTGACGCCGTATCTCCTCATTTTCTGGTCATAACCTCATTTTCCCCTGTTTACATTTAATTTTTAGAATTGCTTTATTTTATTAAATATATTTTACATCTTACTTTGCCTACATTATTTCCTGTACTTTCCTCCTGTCTCTCCCTCACTTGCTTTTTCCTGTGTCATTCTGATCTTTATTAAAGCTTCCCAACTTTTTGGTCGCCTAGTGATACCCCATTGTATAATCTGGAGCCCTGCGAACCGCTGCCTTTTGACGTTGCAAGATTTCGTGGGCTGACAGCTACTGTGTTGCTGGACCTTACCTATCTGACCGGTATTCATGAAGACATGGGAAAGCAAAGCATCAAGAGACATGAGAAAAAACACAGACGAGAATCTGAAGATAAAGGGGAAATGGACCAGAAGACGGAGGGCGATGCGGCATCAGACACGCGATCGGGACAAAGCGCTGACGATAGCAAAGGACACAGTGCTACAAGCTCTAAGTCGGAAAATGAAATTGCTTCCTTTTCTTTAGAACCATCAACGCTGGGTATGGAATCCCAACACCAACCTGCTGAAGGAAGAAAAAAGAACCATGAACATACTCCAAGAAACCACGACATAGTGCAGTCAGAAATCAGAGCAGTACAGATGTCTTATCTTTATCTTGGTGCTATGAAGTCACTTAGTGTTCTTCTTAGTTGTAGTAAATATGCTGAACTGCTGTTAATACCAAAAGTCCTGACAGAGAACGGTCACAACTCTGACTGTGCCAGTTCTCCAGTTGTTCATGAAGACGTTGAGATGCGTGCTGCCTTGCAGTTCCTCATGCGGCACATGGTGAAACGGGCGGTCATGCGCTCGCCGATCAAAAGAGCTCTGGGACTGGCAGATTTGGAACGAGCACAAGCCATGATCTACAAATTGGTGGTTCATGGGCTGCTGGAGGATCAGTTTGGAGGCAAACTTAAACAAGGTAGACGTTCATAATCACCTAAGTATAGTGCTAAATTGGTTTTTTTAATGTCTGTTAAAATTAATAGTAACAATGATAATACAGAGAAGCTTGTAATTTTGTAGTAATTTTATTTCAGAGGGAACTTAATTGGACAGAAGAATGTTACAAAACTTTGTACATGTAACACTGGTATTTTTGCCCAGTTTCCTAGTTTAGTAGAAAGGGAATGCATACCAGTGACTATCAGAAATACAGAATTTTCAAATTTGTCTATAGTACTTCTTAAAAATTCTGTAAAAGTTTTAAAAGTTCTATATATAATTGTCAGAAGGATTTTCATGTGATGTGAGTATCGTAGAGTTTACTGTGAGAAAGTATGATTGTATGTGTGTGTATGCTTAGGATTAAGTAGCCTGTGTTTCTGTCTGTGAAAATCTGTAAATCAGTTGTGAGGTTTTGGGGTTTAATTTTCTGGACTTTTTCCTGAGATATGTGGCACTGAGTTGACAAAAGCTGAAGATAAAATGTGAATCATTCCTTTTCTTATCTTAATATGTGTATTGCATTCTAGATCTTCAGGCAGACTATTTAAATCAGTTTAAACAAAGAAAAAATATTTAAAATATTAAAGCTAATTACTGTGCTGTATGGTTCTTTACTGTCCTAAGGAAAACCTCAGAACCAACCAAAAACCACTTCAAAACTCTTATTTACACAGCTGAGTTAAAAATAACTTTATAGTTAATCAGCTCTGTTTCCGTGTCTGGGAATCCTTTCCCTTTTGCCTAAAAGAATAATGCTAGCTGTTACAATAATAAATCTGAACCTAAATATCCTAAGATTTAACCAAGTTATTGGCTTCTGTTATCATTAGGAAAGACTTTTTTACTACTTACCTTGTATCAGTGTGACAACAGCAAGAGCTGATAGACTGGTTTGTTTCCATCGGTCCATGAGTTAATGGCAGAAGGGTCTGCACTGCTGCACACCCCTGTCTTTGGGGGGAAAGTTTGAATAACGATAGTTAATTTGTAAGTTTAGCCACAGCTACTATTTTGTTCTGTGCCTTTATATGAATGTTCGTCTGACGTCCTTCGTTCCTTTGTAGACGTAGATCAGCAAGTAGAAGAAGGTGATCAGTCTCAGCAAGCCCAAACACCAGTTACTACCAGCCCTTCCGCTTCTAGCACGACATCTTTCATGAGCAGCTCGCTGGAGGACACCACCACGGCCACCACTCCAGTGACTGACACTGAAACAGTTCCAGCGTCAGAGTCACCTGGTGTTATGCCTCTCAGTCTTCTTAGGTAAAGTGCTTTTGTTTTCAGTGTATGTGATGTTGTAGGTGTAGGGAGCAGACTGTGTGGTTTACGTGCAATATAGGGCTTTGGCTGCCTAAGCCTTTGAAAATGCCACTATTTGTATTTACTGTCAAGAACCGCATCTGCAGAGGACAGAGTTTAATTTGCTTCTTTGCCTTGCAGGACATGTGTTACTAGAAATAGAAAGCCGTCAAATTTTTAGTATACACTTCATATATATGTAACATCTGAATCCTTTTTGACAGCCAAAAATACCTTCCTTATATTGTCCTTCGGTTCTCGTGTTTATTTAGTGTAGTTTAAATTACGAATCTTTGAAATTCTGCATTTTTAGTGAATAACTCTTGATCCTCAAACTAAAGTAGGTCTTGGTTTGTCGGAAATATCCTGCAAGTTAAGACCTCATTTTATCCTGCCCTCACTTAGCTTTACTGCACTTCTGTTTCAGCTAGCTAACCTGCAGAGGCTGTTTGTGATGGTGAAGAAAATATGCTTTACATTGTGTAGAGTTCTGTTCTAAGTTTATTAATTCTGCTGGTGTGTCTGACCTCTGGTCTCAGAGGTTCTGAAGAAAATATTTGACAAAAGCCAGAACAACGTCCCGTTACCGGGACAGTGAAAGTAAAATATTCACTTGATGCATTAGTAAGACTGAGTTCTGAACAAAGTGGGGAGATTGGAAGAGTGTAACTTAACTTTTATCTCCTAGGACAGCTCTTGGTCTGTGAGGGTTCTTTTTAGGTACATGGCTGAAGTTTGACTTTCCAGGCAAAGGAGATAGGGTTTTTCTGCCTGCCTCAGTGTGCGCAGTGTTCCTTACCCTTACAAAATTCAGTTGCTGTAAAGTATGACTTTCCAAGTGCACTCTAATTTGATGTTTTTCTTGTCAGACCTTTTTCAGTCTATCTCTTTTGAATATAACTGTGTATTGTCGTTCTCTTAAAGGCAAATGTTCTCCAGTTATCCTACCACAACAGTACTTCCGGCACGACGTGCTCAGACTCCTCCAATATCTTCTTTACCAACATCTCCTTCAGATGAGGTTGGAAGGAGACAAAGTTTGACTTCGCCTGATTCCCAGTCTGTGAGGCCTGCCAATCGGACAGGTAAACTTCTAGGCAAAATAGATAGAAACAGGGAAAAGTTAGTAAATTTGCCGAAGTTCAGTGTAGTTTTTTAAGACATTGAAAACCAACAGGATTTCTTTTTAATGCAACTTAATGTGCAAAGTGTTGTTGAAAACCTCGGGACTGTCTTAGACAGTCTGCAGATTTTTGTGCTAACTGTAGGCGTTATCAAGGAAATTAAATCAGTTTTTAAAAAATGTGGAATGGATTACGAGTTACATATATAAAACAAGAATCCCATGTAGTTGGTAATTACTTGAAATTGTTAATTCATTTTGGTCTTGTTTCTTTGGTTCTGTGCCACTGCAGCGTTTACTGCACTGATTTTCTAGGTTTAGTTGGATCAGAACGGATGGTTTATATGATACATGCCCCAGTGTAGCTTCTTCCAATTAGTCTTGTTTAGTGAGATAGAAGGGGCTGACCAGCCTTCGCGGGCTCCTTGGGCTTCTGTCTGGACACTGTGAGGGGAATGGGAGGCTTCTGTTCACAGAAGTTTATTATTCCTGCACTGACCTGCTAAACCAGAAACTTGCTCTGTTCCAGGGTGCGCAGTGGGGTAGCCAGGAGGCTGAGCAAGTTACTGCCTGAGAATCTTGGGCTTCTAACGAGTATTGTGATGCAAAGGAGATAATACTGAAAAGAAAAGTCCAAGCCTATGTGTATGTGGGATTGCATTAGATGAATACAAGAGGCTGAGTTAAAGTATATTCTCCAGATTTCATACTCAGTGCCAAGAAACAAAGTCCATAATTTAAAATTCCTGACTGATAAAACTTACTATTCTTGCTCTTACATTGGGTCTTTTAGCTCTTTGGTTTGTTGCATAGCATTATGCCTGCTCAGTTTCACATCTTTTTGTCCTTTATTTCTTTTTTTTTACAAGATGACAGGTCATGGTGCAGTCTTTACAACGGTATTTGTCAGTACATTGTTGATGCCTCTGTTGACCAGACCTCACTTTCATGGCAAATAAAGCAGATGTATTTTTGGGCAGTAACTGCCCTTTTTGGAGTCCCTTGAAAGACACTTTATGCAGAAGCATATCCATCATCAGCAAAGAGACTTTACCAATATGTCACCAGTTTCACTGAGCTTTCTTTCTGTCCCTTGAGAGGAATTTTTGTTGGTGTGATCTCATAACGTTTGGGAATCTTAATCTTGGGAATCTTCAGACAAGGATAACTTTATCTAGTTTAAATTACATAATTTGATACAGTTTTAAAGGGAAATAAAAATATTAGAAGTATCTTAGAAGAAATAGTTCTTTGAATATCATCAGTAACCTGCTTGATTAAACAGGAGGTTACCTTGTACATATGCTGCCAGTAAGAATGAACACGCTCTGATTTCATTACAGACAGTGTCCTTCTTTGCGGAGGCTATCAAAGAATGAAGTTGTTAAGGGCAATGATTTCCTTATTTGAAGCTGGTGTATCAGAGTAAGGTTTGGCAAGGTTAACACTAAAGGAAGATTTACACACATTTAATATTTTTTTTTATTTATTTGAAGCTTTGTCTGATCCAAGCAGCCGACTTTCAACATCCCCTCCTCCTCCCGCCATTGCTGTTCCATTATTAGAAATGGGATTCTCCCTCAGGCAAATTGCAAAAGCAATGGAAGCTACAGGTAATCTATAACTATAATATCCGTTTAAACTGAAAAATTAGATAAATATGAAACAATTTTTTCCAATGGAATACTTAATTTTTGAGTTGTATAACCATTAGAGGGGAAAAAATTGTTTTTTTCACCATTAATGATATAATGCAATTCTAAGGTGTGATTTTCCTGCTTTCAGGTGCCAGAGGAGAGGCAGATGCACAGAATATCACAGTGCTGGCCATGTGGATGATAGAGCACCCTGGAAATGAAGATGATGAAGAGCCCCAGTCAGAAGGGACTGCAGATTCACGACATGGAACAATAGTCTCTGGAAGTGGTGGGAAGTCTAGTGATCATTGCTATTTACAGTCGCCAGGGGATATCCCTTCTGCTGATGCCACTGAAATGGAGGAAGGCTTTAGTGAAAGGTAAAGTGTGTTGCTTCTAATTGCTTGCTGCTGAAATGGAAATCTCTCAAGTTCATTGTTGCTGATAGAACCTTACTTTGAAATGCCGCTTTTGAATTTTGTTTACATGAGGAGAAGCAAAATGCTTGTGTGTAAATGAGGTGTACATGGCACGTTTATTTTCCAGTGCTGTTTGAGCACAGAACTGGGGAATGATAACTGAGAACCCTTCCTTCAAAAACAAAGAGGAAGGAGAAACAAAAAAAAAATCAGTGCACATAGCTTACATTTTACCTAAGAGACCTAGGAGTAAAGCAAAATTTCATTGGAGTATTTTTTTTTCTTCAGTGTATTCATGAACAGGTGTTTTTCTGCTTTTGTTCTTTTTCAATGAATTCTTGGATTTGTCCAAAGAGGATGAAACTGAATTGAAGTTTAAATTCTTAGTCGCCTTCACAACCTTGGATCTGAACTATCTATTAACCAGGGAGTTTAACAGTTGGTTTTGGTTTGGTTTGTAATGGTTATATTACAGTGATAACTGTTAGGAATCACACCAGCTTTTTTATTAACATGTAGGATGACAATTCCAAGATGCACTGTGAGAACACTTTTGTTCAGATCCCTTGATTGTGTTGAAGATACGCATTTTTTAAGTTTTCTCTTACTCTGGCCCAGGTGAACCATCATTGAACAGAGAACTCCTCAGATTTCAATTGTGAGAAATAAACTAAGCAACAAGTGTTACTAAATAACTTAAATTAATGTTTTGCAAAAGATTTTGGGTAAAAGAGGGAATGACTGAGGCAGCAACAGAAGAAATACTGATTTTATTTCTTTTAAAAAGGAGAGGAAAGCTAGTTTGAGCTGTAGTTCATGTTGGCAGCATAAAATGAGTGCTCTCCCAAAATTCTGCAGTCCTTGGGCACTGTGCAAGCACTGCATAGGTATTGCCATTGCTGCATCTAATCTGCTTGAGGTAAATCTCACGGTCAGAAAGACAGTAAATACATAAGTGTGTGCTCAGTGGAACTTAAAATTCTTGAATTCTGAATTCTCTTTTTTTCTTTCTTCCCTAAAAGGAAGAAAATAATGCCAATAAATACAATCTTAGTATTTTTCCTTCCTTACTGTATGTGGCTGCTTAGAACTTGGTTTGATTTCACTGTAAATTACAAATTCTTGTAGCCCTGATAATATGGATCATGTGGATAATGCAGCTGCTGCAAGTGGACCTCCTTCTAGAAGTCGATCAGCTGTAACGAGAAGACACAAATTTGATTTAGCTGCCCGAACGTTGCTGGCACGGGCTGGTAAGTATGCTGGAAGACTTCCAAGGTCTTGGCTTACCCAGTAAATGCAGAGGAGGGGATGGGTACTTAGCACAAAAGTTACAAAACTCTCTTTCACGTATGTGTATCAGTGTATATTTAACGTGTTTTATGTGGCAATAAGTAGATTATGTTTAGCAGAAGAGTTAAAGCAAAAGGAAGTTGAAAGTACAGTCATCTTTATTCATAACATGCAAAAAATTCATTACATGCAAAATAAAAGTACTACTTGCCTTTCTTCCTTTTTTTTTCCCCACTTGAGCGGGATTGTACCGCTCTGTGCAGGCCCACAGGAACCAGAGCCGAAGAGAAGGGATTTCTTTGCAGCAAGATCCAGGGGCACTTTATGACTTCAACTTGGATGAGGAGTTGGAAATTGACCTCGACGATGAGGCGATGGAAGCTATGTTTGGGCAAGACCTGGCTAGTGACAATGATATTCTGGGAATGTGGATCCCAGAGGTATTGGATTGGCCTACCTGGGTGTGTGTGACTGCAGCGGGGGCTGCTTTAACTTACTGCTTTCTGCATGTTCATATTTTCACATTTAAAGTAACATGCATATGCTTAGAGCCTGTTCCAGAGTATCTTCTAAATGCCAGCCGTGCTTATGATCTTCTTGTATTCTGTAGCTTCACATTTAGATTAAAAAAGTGCTCTCTTGTGTTTCTTCCTCTGCACTTCTATATGTGCATGGGTTTTTTTCCTCCCTCCCCTGAAAGACGCGAACAGAACTAGTGTGGTTGTTGTTTTGATGATACTGCTTAGAAATCAGATAGGTTTTCCAGATGGCTTAGCTTGTGGGATAACAAACAAACGTTGTAAACATTTCTTTTCTTAAAAAAAAATAAATAATCTGATCTCTAGCAACGTAATTTTCACTTAAATCAGGTTTTCTTAATTTAGTTGGGTCATGTATTTCGTTCTTTGGGAAAGTTACAGTGATAGTCCTCAGTTGTTACAGCCCGCTGAAGATACCTTCCAGATGGAAAAGAAACATAATAACAGCATCTTGTTAATTTTTGCATTATCCATGCCTAATTGGACCAGCAACCCACAAGACTAAGTTTTTGTCTCCTAATTACAGTGTTACCTGACTCTGATATGGAAGCAAGTTTGAATGTGCCTATTGAATTTTTTGGAGAGCTTGTTTCATTGGAACATCATAGTGAAATTACTGACTTAGGACAGAAGTGTAATCACAGAAAAATGAACTTTATAATCAGACAAATATTGACATAAATGACAAATATTGTTGCTCAGTCAGTGTTAAGTCTGTTTGTCCCAAAAAAAGGGATTCTTTTTTCTTTGTTGGATCTAAGTTAGTCAAATTGTGAGGAGAATCAGGTAGCTTAAAGACAGACAGCACTGGATGTGAACTAGCAGAGTCCTCTGTGAAAAGTTACACTGCCGAGAATAAAGAGTCAGGTCTGAAATGAAGTAGGAAGATCTCATTCTCTGAAATGTGACTTAGGAATGTTTTTCCTGTTCTTAGATGGTCTTCTCTTGTCTATTTCTGCTTTGCTTTTGGGCAAGTTAACCATGTAAATAGCCCTCACTGTGTGTAACACAAATGGGCGGGAGCATCCACCTAAGAATATTGGTCTATTTTGTATCTACTATGAAGATACTTATTCTGTACAAATAATGTGAAAATGTTACCACGCAGCATGTCTGTGAAACTGAAGACAGGGAAGAAGTGGTGGTTTGTGAGCTGTGTGAGTCCAGCGTTGTCAGCTTCAATCAGCACATGAAGAGAAACCACCCGGGCTGTGGGCGCAGTGCCAATCGCCAGGGCTATCGGAGCAACGGCTCCTACGTGGATGGATGGTTTGGTGGGGAATGTGGAAGCGGAAACCCCTACTATTTACTGTGTGGCGTCTGCAGAGAGAAGTATTTAGCCCTGAAGAGTAAATCTAAAGCATCTACCTCTGAAAGGTACGGACCTACAAGATGGTAGAATACTCTCTCTAAAGAAATGAAAAAAACTTTAAAATGTTTACTAGCATCAACATTTTAAGAATTTGAAGAAATTAAAATTCCTAGCAGACGACGTCTTTGTTTTAGCTGAGGGTTAAAAGTAATTCTCTGTATTCAGGAAATGCATGTTTAGAAAGACGGTTGTCTTGGTAGTTCTATATTTTAAGTGAAAAGCAGGGAAATATTTCTTGGGATGTTTCCTGGTCTTGTTGATTTTTGAAGACTTCCTTTTTCAGTTTTGTCTGACAATTAAAGTATTTTTTATGGGTCTTTCCCAAAATGCTTGTCCCCTCCACAGACTCTTTTAGAAGCCCTTTTATTTCTCTCTCTGTTACTGGCTATTTCCAGAAATCATATATACATTGACCTAACAGGAAAGTAACTTAATAGTAAACCAGGTTTATAATTACTATGTGTGTATGTAAATTACTAGATCCATTCAGTTGTTTCTTTGTCATTTTCTTCATATAGGTACAAAGGCCAGGCCCCTGATTTAATAGGTAAACAAGACAGTGTCTATGAAGGTATGGTTTTAAGTTGAAGATATTAAATACTTCACATTGCACAGTGGTTTATTTTTTCATAACGGGGCTTCCATGCGGATAAACCTGTCATGAAATCTTACATGAAGGTGTACTTTAAAATCTTTTTCAGACTAGATGTAGTATTTTAGGGTTGGGGATTTTTAGTTCAAATGGCAGGAACTTCATTGGCCCTTTTTTCCCCATGTCTTTCATCTAAGTAACTAAAATGGCAAGTACCTGACTTTAGGTGGTGAGGTGTCGTGGGTAGATGTTATATCTAGAACTGTTCATACAGAACCTTGTGTTCAAATACCTTCCTTCAGCTGCCTTTGAAGGTCACATTAATTAGCATAAGTTACAGAGTCTCACAAGTGTGCCATTAAGCTTATTCTTACTTTTTCTATGTACTAAGAGTATTCTGAGGATGACTTTCAATTGTAGAAAACCTTTCCCAGATGATTCTTAGATTCTGGCCTTTAGCTTGTATGATGGCAATTGTGAGATTGACCATGTTTGTCTGTTGAAGAGTAAGTACGTACTCCAGAACTTGACAGCAAGCCCATCTTCCAGTAGATAGAGGTGTTCACATTCTGGTGTGTGGGGAGTGAGTGAGAGCAGGAGGGATCAGTGAATGGGAGTTGACTTCTGTGTAAATGGTTGGGAAGCAAACAGAATACATAACTAAAATGCAATTACAGTGCCTTTGCTTCATTTACTTATTTATTTATTTCCTTGGAGGGAAAAGCAAAAGCCTGGGTGTAAAATTGTGACCTAAGAACTCATGCATACTTTTTTGAGAAATGCGAAGACCAGAAATTTCTAGTATCTCTTTTTACTATTGAGTCCACTGGAATGTGCACCTGTTACTACGATTTAAGGCATATCTGTATGTCTGTGCCTTTCACTGTCTTCCATGTTTTGAAGTTGTGCTTGTGTTAGATGTGTTTTTTTAAAAACAACGCAGATAGTTTGGTGCTTCAGGGAGTCTTCCATGAAACTTCTCTGCACTAGGAATAAGGATCAGACTTAATGGAGAGGGGCAAGAGTGGGATTTTGTTTTTCTGGTTTACTATGTTGTGTCTATGTCAACATCAAATGTGAGTTTTTAAGACTACTGTGTTGCAGATAACAATCCACATTTTAATACCCTGTATTGGTTTTTTTTCAATTGACTGAAATTATGTAGTATTTTAGCTTTTGTAACTAAGTCTAATTATATTTCTCCAATTCTAGAAGATTGGGATATGTTAGATGTAGATGAAGATGAGAAACTGACAGGAGAAGAGGAGTTTGAGTTACTGGCTGGCCCTCTTGGGTTAAACGATCGACGTATTGTACCTGAACCTGTACAGTTCCCTGACAGTGACCCTCTGGGTGCTTCAGTTGCCATGGTGACAGCCACCAACAGTATGGAAGAAACATTGATGCAAATAGGTAAATACCTCCCCTTTGTTGTGATTGTACAGGGGCAGTGCAGCAGTGTTTTGACAGTCTTTCCTACCTCCCACGCTGGGGAAGTTGAAGACAGGATTCTAAATTGTCCTTGAATCATAGGGAAGTTGGAGAGGGGTGTGAGGCTCTTGTATTGGCAGAAGGCTTGAGGCTTTGATTTACTCATAAAACTCTGACCATGGTCCAAAAGTGAATGCCTGTAGCCTGTTTTACAGAACTCAGAGGTGAATTCACAGATTTGAATTGGGACTTGCTGATCAGCCTGTTGAAATGCAGGATCAGTATGTGCGCTTGTAGGCCCCTTTAGGGGAAGAGGGAAAAAGAGGAATTAACATTAGTTTGAATATTGTCAAGTTGTGCTCGTGTGTCTTTGAAAATAAGGAATAATTAAATTATGGAGTGTATTTCAGGGGTGTGTTTCCCTCTCAGTCATTGCCAGTATAGTTCTATATGTATGAAATGTGGAAAATCTAATGAGTGAGTTGCAGACCTAGGCCAAATTTGCTTCTGTGCTTATTTTACTATATGCTATTGGTTTGTTTTTCTTTAAACACTAACACAAATCATCATTATTTTCAAGGTTGTCATGGCTCTATAGAAAAAAGTTCTTCTGGCAGGATAACCTTAGGAGAACAAGCAGCTGCCCTGGTAAACCCACATGACCGTGTTATGGCTCTAAGAAGAGTAACAGCTGCCGCCCAAGTCCTGCTGGCAAGAACTATGGTTATGAGAGCGCTCTCTCTTCTGTCTGTCAGGTTTGTGGTGCTCTTGGCAGCATGTCTGCCTTTCATTTGGAACCACTTACCGAGTTACCTTTGATAGGGATGCAGTTTTAAGCTATCTGGGAAAGCCATCCTCATTTTATGTATTTACATCGTACTATCAAGAGAAAAAGTTCTGTTGATTTTGTTCCTTGGAACCCTGCCTTCAGGCTTTATGAGAGGAACTTCTACATTTTATACGGAAAGTGGACTCCAGTAGAATCAGCCGTTCAGAACATGCAGATGCTGTGTTAGTGAGGTTTTGTTCAAGGCAAGTATTAGAACTTAGAAGTAAAAATTAGAGGAAAGAAGACAAAATGAAGGAGTTAATGGGATTTAAAAACAAGATACCTGTGCAGCTGTGAAGACATGGCAGGGATTTGACATGTGCATACTGTCATAACTCTAAATGTGAGTTATCCATAGAACTGTTTATGAGTGATTCCAGATAAACTCCTGGATTTTTACTGAGGCAAGACTAGAATGTGTTTTTGTCTTCATCTTAGAAGAAAAGGAGTGGAGGGGCTGTAGCTTCGTTTCTCCTCCTTCCCCCTGCATGGTAACAATGCTAATCAAACAGGCACTGTTAACTAACAGTTTGGGAATAGTTTTATCCAAACATAACTTTCTTTTAAAATGTACTAACAAAACCAGGAGAGTTTATATTCTTTTTTTTGGCAGTGGTTCCAGTTGTAGCCTGGCAGCTGGTCTTGAATCCTTGGGATTAACAGATATCAGAACTTTGGTTCGTTTAATGTGCCTCGCTGCGGCGGGGAGAGCCGGCCTCTCCACAAGTCCATCCACCATGTCAGGTTCCACAGAAAGATCCAGAGGAATGCACAGCAAAACAAGCAAACCTATCTCTTGTCTTGCCTATCTGAGCACGGCAGTGGGCTGTCTGGCATCCAACACTCCCAGTGCAGCAAAACTGCTGGTACAGTTATGTACACAGGTAGGAGTGTGATTTCAACATGAATATTTATGTTAAACTACTTACACATGAGATGAAGCAATACATTTAGTACATACTGATAACTTGTGCTTTTGTCTTATGAACTCTGATGAGACTGTTCTCAGTTTGAGGATCTGCTTAGAGTTCTTGTTTATGGCTTTGCACAAGAGTAAGTTTTATTGTTGATAAAAATCAAGTAACTACATGTTTTTGCTAAGTATTCTTTTTCAAGTGGAGAAAAATGGATATGCTTTTTGTGTTGGTAGGGTTTTTTAATTGAGACAACTCTGTGGAGGACTGATTTTTTTTATACTTGGAGATTATTTTGTGGACATGCAGCGGGATTTCACATGTATCAGGAAACTTCTGAGCAAGCAGAGGAATCGTTTTGTTCTTCTGAGTTTGAAATTTAATTGTGGAGAAATAAAAGTGTTGGATGGGATAATGGATTTTATTATGTGTTACTGCTTTTTATATTTTTTTTTATACTACTGCTACCACCAGGTGCATAACTTCATTAGAAAGGTTATGCGATAGCTCCCTAGTTCTTGCTGGTATTCTTGGTTACTTGATTATTATTGCTTTTTTCAGTCCTTGGATCTGGGTAGTTGATTCTACTGAGAGCGGGTATTCCCCAGAGTGGAAAACTCATAGAATCATAGAATAGTTTGGGTCACAAGGGACCTTTAAAGACCATCTTGTCCAATCCCTCTACAACGGGCCATAGCATCTTCAACGAGATCACAGTGCTCAGAGCCCCATCCAACCTGACCTTGAACGTTTCCAGGGATGGGGCATCTACCACGTCTCTGGGCAACCTGGGCCGGGGTCTCACCACCCTCAGCATAAAAAAATGTCTTCATTAACACCTAGTCTAAATCTTTCCTCTTGCAGTTTAAATCCATTACCCCCTGTCATATCACAACAGGTCCTGTTAAAAAGGTGGTCCCTGACTTTCATGTAGGCCTCCTTTAAGTTCTTGGAAGGGGTTATAAGTTCTCCCTTATAACTCCTCCAGGCTGAACACCCCCAACTCTCTCAACCTGTCCTCACAGCAGAGGGGCTTCAGCCCTCCGAGTGTCTTCATGGCCCTTCTCTAGACCTGCACGGACTGGTCCATGTCTTTCCTGTGCTGAGGGAAATTCCATATTGTACATGGTCTTCAAATAAAAGTGGGAACTGAGAATTTCTGAAAAAAAAATAATAATAAAAAAATCTTTAAAACTCTGCATTATTTGTTCAGCTAAAAAAGTTGTACAAAACGGGTTTTTTATTGTTTATTCTGGTTATTTTTTGTCTTTATTTATTTTTAGAATTTGATTTCTGCGGCAACTGGTGTAAACTTGACAACAGTTGATGATCCAATTCAGCGAAAATTTTTGCCAAGTTTTTTAAGAGGAATTGCAGAAGAAAACAAACTTGTCACATCTCCAAATTTTGTGGTTACTCAAGCACTTGTAGCGCTCTTGGCAGACAAAGGGGCCAAACTGAGGCCAAATTATGATAAAGCAGAAATTGAAAAGAAAGGTATGATACAGCTTTGTTCTTAAATGTTAATGATTAAATCTTTAATTCATCATAAACATGTATGTCTCAAAAGTGTACAAAACTGGTTTGAATCAAAGTAATCTTACAGTTCAGTACATACATTTTACTTAGAAATATGATCCTATTACATAGTTGCATCTTTGTCAATTCAAAAAAAAATCTGAACATGTGTATTCACAGCAGTGTAGCTAGAACTTTCAGTCTCAGTTGTGCCACCTGCTGAAATGAAGGTGTCCAGCAGTTGAGGATGGCCACCAGGGTGCTGTCCTGTCCTGTCCCTGGCGCAGGAGGCTGTGGTGCCCCTGCTGAGGGAGGACAGGGAGCAGGGGCTGGTGCTGGGGTAAGGGGGGGGAAGGCCATAGCAGCCTCAGCAGCTTAGCTCTGTCAGAGGAGACCTTTCCTAGTCAGAAAGCACTTGCTCTTTGAACAACTACTTTCCATATGGCATGAATAAGACTGTTCATAACTCTGTTCCTCAGGTTTCTGTAGGAAATTTTCAAAGGGGTTGTTTTTCTCTTAGTTTCAGGAGAATGTTTTTTTTCTAGTCGTTAACATGATTGCAACATGCTTGTAAAATGTTTGTTAATCCTTTTCGTATTTTTCTAGAAATTATGGCTATTGCTGTGTTCATGTGTGTAATTCTGTTTGGTACTCATCTAGGCATCATCTCACTGTTTTGTTTAAGCAGGTTTAATTGCCCATTTGTATGCCCATCCTTCCTATGATCCTTCTGCTGTAGGCCCTCTGGAGCTGGCTAACGCACTGGCAGCTTGCTGCCTCTCCTCAAGGTTATCTTCCCAACATAGGCAGTGGGCTGCTCAGCAGCTGGTGCGAACTCTTGCAGCACACGATCGAGATAATCAAACTGTTCCTCAGACCCTCGCTGATATGGGGGGAGACTTAAGAAAATGCTCCTTCATAAAACTAGAAGCTCACCAGAACAGGGTAAGCATGATTTCTCCCCAAACGGCATGAATTTTAGTGCTGTCTTTTTTGCAGAACACAGAAAAACACTATTACTTCGCAAATACACTGACTAAAATGATTCCTCACAAGAAGTAATTTTTTCTGGTGGTAGATTAAATTACTGCTTGAGGGTACTTCTGATGCAGAGAAACGCTGAGCTTTGAAGCTTCAATTAAAGAGGACAGTGAAAGTAGTACATGAAGTCGGCAGAATTACCTGAAATCCTTTCTGAGCCTAGATCTTAATTTGTATTAACTTTTCTGTCATAGTAGTTAATGTCTTTCTGCAGTATTCTGTGCAGTAGTGGCCTGGGGAGCATGGGTCTGAACAACGTGTAGCATCATTATAAATCATGCTTGATTACTGTAAAAGTAGAAAAAGGTATCTTGTTTCATGTTACAGTGTATTTCAGTAATGTAGCTAATGCTCTGTCTCACGTCAGTGTTTGCTTAATATTAGTGAACAAACACACCTGGGCTCTAGATTTAGATTCCACTTTTGCCATGATTGCGTTGGTATTTGCAGGTCATGACGTGCGTTTGGTGCAATAAGAAGGGACTTTTGGCGACTAGTGGGAATGATGGCACCATAAGAGTGTGGAATGTGACAAAGAAGCAGTATTCACTGCAGCAAACCTGTGTGCTCAACAAGCTGTAAGTTAATTCTGTGTAATAGTCAGATATTTAATTTAAGCTCTAGTTGTGGAAGGCAGTGGAAAGTGCCAACTCTGCAGTATCTCCTGCACAGACATTCTCTCATTTTTTCACTGGAACTGTTGCTGTGTTTATGGCATGAAATAGCTTAAAACTTGAAAGTAGAACTTAAATAACAGAACTTAAAGCTGAGTGAGTATAAAGGGACTGCCTGTAAGGGACTGTCATGTGAAAAAAATGTGAATATCCCTTCAGTGGGTTCCAGTGGACAGCTGTGACGTATGACGTGGTAACGTAATATGTAATGTAAGTGTGGTGGTTTGAGTCAAGTGTGAAAAAAGAATTTGTGACTTCTGGGGTTCAGGAACTGAGCATGATTCTCCTTCATAAGAGTATCTGGGAAGTACTTTGTTATCATTTGGATGTGTCCTTGAAAGAAGAAGAAAAAAATAAAATTGGAAAAGATTAAAATCGAATTCTTTAGTACAGCTTAGGTGAATAGTTGTTTTAGTTCTTGTTTGCTTGCTACTGTAAGGCGCTGCCTTAAAAGGAATGAACAGCACAACACAACTTGGCTTCAGAAGATACTGGCTGAGAACAAGGTTTCACAGTCAGCATCTCTTGCGCATGTGGCAGAAACATGTATGTCCTGTACAGAGTCAGCATTCAGTTCTTTCATGTGCTTCATCTCAACAACGACTCCCAGTACAAATTCAGCACAATTCTACTCTTATTCTTTGTTGCGGTGGGTAGGATTATTTTTGTAGCCCTTAGAGAAGAGCGGATGAAAAGGCATTATTCCTTCTTTTTGTGAGAATACTTTTTTTGAGTTTGGAGGAATGTTATTTAAATGCTACTAGATTACTGTGCCCTGATGCAGCATTGCCACCTGTTCTGTTAATTGTTAATATTGTTATATGTGTTATGTTATTAAGTTAATGTTGTTAATAATAGTTACAACGTCCAATTACCTGCTGCTCTATTCACAAATTAAATGGCTTCTGCTTAAGCAAGAACACACCGAAGGTGTATGCCTCCTGTATCTTCAGGAATAGGGAGAGTGAGACACTGTTGCCTACAATATGCATCCTGGTAATATTATAGCCTTTGTTTTCCTGTCAGTACAGTCAGTGAAAATTGTGCCTGTAGCTATGATCCTAATGGCAATGAAACATACCAGTGGTCCTGCTACAGTTACAGAGCAAACTTTAAAATAGAACAGTGTAGCCAGTTTGTAATAGGTGGAAAAGTTTAAGCTAGAGTTGAGAACAAGATGTAATTTCTTTTGTCCAGACTATTCTGTTTCATTTCACAACTTGCCAGAAAGTTTAGCCTCACCACAGATGTTAGAGATACAAATAGATTAACATAATTAAACGCATTTTTCTAATTGAAACCTAACTTCAGCTTTCTTGCTGTAGAAATAACTGGATAGCTCTTTCCCTAATTTGAAGGGGGTTTAAATAGAATATAGACCTACGAGCAGAAAATTCTATTACATTAATCTGCAGTGATGACAGGGGGACTCCAGATTTTAACTCGCACATTTAATTAGTTCTTTGTTTCCCTGTCTGCTTAAAGGAAATGCCCCTTTACATTTCTGCTATTTTCTTCTATTGTAGAGAAGGTGATTCAGAAGAAAGTCTGGGGTCACCCAGTGATCTTAGTTTGTCTCTTGTCTGTTGGAGCGTCAGTGGCAAATACCTGGCTGGAGCTACAGAGAAGATGGTGAACATATGGCAAGTCAATGGTATGCTCTTAGGGGCACTTGGTGATACAGTGTATTTCTGGGGAGGTTACTACAGTACTGAATAATTGTTTACTCAAGTCTTTAACTCTGTAAGCTCTCCAGTTCAGTTGCCTACCATCTTCCATAATATCTTGTATAACTGTTTAATTAGAGGAAGGCACTAGCCACAAATGGATGTGTGATTTACATACTATTAGTTCAGTAGAAGACTGAACTTGAGATGAGTCCTTGTTGAATCAGAAGTGTTTAGGTGGGAAGCTTGACCACACTCAGCAATTCTTGTCTGTAAATATTATCTTCCTGTAGTCTGCAAGAATTACCTTTCCACGTGCAACAGGGAGAATGCGAAAATTGAAACAAGTGGAGGGAAAGATTTCTTGAGTGATGTGCTAGATGGAATGTCTTCTAATGAGAGGAGAATGAGTGAGCTTGGCTTAGTTGCACAAAAGAATCTTGGAGAATTAAGCTTATAAATAAATACAGTAGGAAGATAAATTCTAGATGAAGCCCAGAGAGAAAAAGCAGCTATGTAAGCAAAATGGATAGTGCTGATGCAAGAAGAAATGTAAATAAAGTTTCGAATGTTCAAAAGATTGTAATCTTCTACCCGGGGAATAAATACTATAAAATAAAGTAGCTGAATTTCTGAGATTGCGTTGTGATAGAGAGGACTGAACCCGATCCAGGAAAGGTCTTTTCCAATTCCTTGGTTCAGTTTGTGAGCATCTTCAAGCAGATTCTCTATGCATTCTTACTGTCATTTGTGCTGCAGTTGGCTAATCCAGCATAGTACCTTCAGAATTCCTGTGAGAGGAAGACTCTTAGTCACTTTGTCTTTTGTAATCTCTGAAACTTCATTCTGTTTTTTGCGCTTGTGAAAATCACCAGTTACACTGCCTGTGTTAATAGACAGTCCACAGGAAAAGTCTAGATTTACTGAGTACTAATGAATTTAGCTTCCTTCCTTAAGAAAACTGTGTAGCTTGACTGATAATTGAGATTTTCTTTATGAAAATAAAGTAGTTTTGAAAGACTTTTTGCACTTCTAGGAGGAAAAGGATTATTAGATCTTCAGCCTCACTGGGTATCTGCTCTGGCTTGGCCAGAGGAAGGGCCAGCTGCAGCATGGGCAGGAGATGCTCCAGAGTTATTATTAATTGGTCGTATGGATGGATCTCTTGGTCTCATTGAAGTTGTGGATATTTCAACCATGCACCGCCTCGAGCTGGAACACTGCTACAGAAAGGATGGTAGGTGACTGTATCAGTATTTAAATAGAAATTAGAAATTAAAATTATTAATCTCTTCCCCCCCGCCCTTGTTTGTTTGTTTGTTTGTTAAACAAGTGTCTAATCTCATTTTTTTTAAATTATTGTCCACGGGATATCACTTCTGGTACCTTACCTGTGAGCATCATTCATTTACTTTCACGGGAGGAGGAAAGATCATGGGGTCTCCATCTGCACCCTGATTCCTTTACAGCAGAGGCAGCAGTTCGTAGCAACCTGATCCCATCCTGACATTCGTTGCTGTTGTACCAAATCAGTGTAGGGTCCCTGCAGTGTCTGTTCTGTCTACAGATGGCACATAGACAGTGTCATGTGGATTACTGAATTATTGCCCTTTGTCCTTTATAGTTCCAGTTCCAGGGAACATCAAGTAGCACATCTTTGATAGAATTGTGTGGTTTTGTTTATTGCTTCTTCAGGAAAGTTGAAGGTAGAATCAAGTGAGGTGATATTGATGGGCTAAGAAAGGCTCACTGTTTTCAGTGTTTTTCTTGGGAGCATTCCTGTCTCAGATACATATATAGGGTTTGGTCTGTGTCTTTTCTCTAGCATAGTTCTTTTCACCACATCAGGAAAATAAATAATATTATTTTAATTAAAAGAAGAATGGAAAAACTAATACAAAATAATCTCTACAGCTGTCATTAGTGGCACTTAGTCTTATCTTTATCTTACAAATTCAAGAGAATTTTCAGACCAAAAGTATGTTAAGTAACTTTAGGCAGGGGGTACTTCATATTTTAGGCGATTGCACTGCAAAAACCTCTTTGGCAGGATTCAAGTTCAATTTCGTATAATTACTATTTGTGTCTTCTCTTTCTGTAGTGTCAGTCACATGCCTTGCCTGGTTCAGTGAAGACAGACAGTTTGCAGTGGGCTATTCAGATGGAAAATTGCTAATAGGAACTAAGGAACCGCTTGAAAAAGGAGGAATCGTTCTGGTTGATGCACATAAGGTAGAGTTAGTCTTTTTACAACTCAGGTTTAATTTCTGTAGGTAAAGATCTGTTTAAGCTATTTTCTCTATTTGAAAGCTGTTACAAAGTCAACACATAGCTATTTCCGATACACTTATTAAACACATCTTAAAGGTGCAAGTCTACCAAATACTAAAAAGAAAAAGGAAAAATAAATTTTATAGCCTTTTTTACTGCTAAAGTTTGTGCAGTGTATGTACACAGAGCAACAATTAGGGACACAGGTATGCATGTCTGGTTTTAAAAGACTGTAGTTCTTTTAATTTGTAAAAATACTCATAATAAATTGTAATTTAGGTTATGTTACCTTTTTTTGGTAAAGCTTAAGTTCCTGTGCAAAGCAAAAGATGTTTTCCCAAATATGCAGCTGCAAAGGTTTAGAACCTTCGCTCGGCTTGTATGTAATAGTGAGTGATTAATAGTCCATGAATGATTCATCGGGCAAAGAGGAGAACTCTGTAAGTTCAAGTGTAGTAAAGGAATCTTGAGTGCTTCCGTGACCTGGTCTTGGTGTTTGAAGCACGGCAGCAACAGGCATGAGAGTGCTGTGACAATAAAACTATACTTAACTTTTCAAAATTGGGCTGTTCTCCTTTTCTACCTCAGTAAGACTCAAAGTGACATCTGGCCCATTGCCTAATATGTTTATGAACCGTAATTCATACTACATTTTCATAATAAAAAGAAGGAAAAATTGTCTACTTCTTTGGGGAATAAGTCAAGAAAGACGTGCAATGAAAAGAGAACATTTTCTACGTTTTCCCTTTAGCTTCTCTGAGGAGTCTAGGCTTTTCTTTTAATCTGATAGCTTTGAAAAGCATCATTGTGATTTCATAATTGCACCTCACTATCTCTGTAACGACTTCTTTAACAGTAAAATGTTCTTTGATCTTAATAGTTAAACATTACGTTAGCTGTGAGAGTCAAATTTTGTCTGTTATTACTGTGTTAGTCCATACTGACTTTCAAATTTTTAAATGCAATAGGATATGATTGTCAGTATGAAGTGGGATCCGACTGGTAAGATTCTCCTGACGTGTGCCAAAGAAGAAACAGTGAAACTCTGGGGATGTGTGGGAGGATGTTGGAGGCGGCTGCAGTCACTCTCCCATCCGGCTTTTGTGAATGGCATCGCCTGGTGTGCTCTGCCAGGGAAAGGACCCAAGTTGCAGCTTTTATTGGCTACGTATGTAATTTGCTTTTTTATTGCTTCTGTAGATCTTCTGCAGCTCTTTAGCAACTTTTAGTGTCCAGAGCAAAGAAAACTTTTCTCTTTTTTTTTTTAAGCACCCCTCATTAAATAAGGGAGTTGCCATGAGATCCATGAGGCTTCAGAATTCAGATGGGAAGAGTGGCTATGGCCCCGTTACCATCGGTTTACTCCACGCCATGAGATGTGTGTGGATGTCCTGCTTGAAATTTTTTTGCTTCATCCAAATTTCTTTGGATGGTGTTACAAAAATTGAAAAGCTGCAGGGTGGGAGAGGAATGAAAAAGAAAAAAAGCATTTATCTGTTTGGAATATGCCTTTCCACTTTAGATTAATTGATCCAATGTAATTTTATGGGGGAGTGGTGAAGACCACTGCTATTTTAAGTTAATAGCAGACTACTGGTATTTCATTACTTAATGCCTTTACTTTGTTTTTCTGGTTCAGGGGGTGCCACAACGGGTTGGTGTGTGTTTGGACTGTTCCCCAGGACACAGTAGTCGCGCTGCAGCCCAGCTCAGCCTGCTCAGAAGGGTGGTGGGACCAAGAAGCGAGTGCCAAGGTGAAAGGAGTGAACTTGGTGTTTAAGAAATTCTCTTTGCTCATTCCAGAACTGGGGGAGGAACAGAAATGGAGCGAGTTACTTGGCTAAACTGTTGATGTTGCTTTTGTAGCTGTGTAGGTATTTTCAGAACAGGAAACAACAAATCACAGGTTTAAATGGATTTTTTTGACTAAAGATTATATTTTTGCTGTTTTCTTTTTTAAAAGCTGATAAATTTATACTTAAATTTAGTAAGATTTTTTCCCTAGATAAAATCAAATCAAGATTAATTTCACCTGTGTAAATTGTAATGTGGTCTTTCATGTTAATGGCATTTTGTATGGGCAGAAAATATGATAGTGTGGCAAAGATATATATAAAATGGTCTTTATTATCTTATGGAAGTTACCCCATTTTTATAGATGGTCAGTATTTACTGCAGAATACAGAAGCTGTTACACTATTTTGTTTCCTGTAAGTAGTTCAGGGTTCCATAACTGTGAAATAATTTTCAGGATGGATTCAGAAAAGCAGTAGAAGTCAAGTGTGTATTCCAGCTGAGAGGACACATTACTCCTGTTCGGACTGTTGCTTTCAGTCCTGATGGGCTGGCATTAGTGTCTGGTGGACTCGGTGGGCTCATGAATATTTGGTCTTTACGGGTAAGGTCATCTTTGACATGTCATGATTCTTTTTCAATATAAGTATCTAAAATGGCCAAGGCATCAGACTAGCTCTCCTTTGTTTTCCCCCAAGTATGTTGGAAACGTTAGAGAAATCACAGTATAAAATACTGGTATAAAATTATAAATAATAAAATATAAATTAAAATTGTACTTACCGTTGAAGTATTTTACATTTTATGGTTCTACTGTTGATCATTCTGTAGGCTTGGTCATGTTAGTTCAGCTTTGCAGAACCAGCCACTCTCTTCATAGTTGGGAGTAACAGTCTCACTTGGACAGCTGTTCCAAGTGTCAGATAATGTCAGTTATTAAACACTTCTAAATCCTTAGTTGTGTTACCTTCTCGATATGGTGAAAATGCTAGATATGTTTTTGCTATTAGTATAAACTTTTATTTTTTAAAGTAATTATTGGACAGTTTGGAAGAGTATCATCCCTGAGACATGTGGTTGTGTGCATTTAAAGAGAAGAGCATCTGTGTGTGCCCACTGACTCAGTCACTTCTCCCGTAGGACGGTTCCGTGCTGCAGAGCGTTGTGATAGGCTCCGGAGCTATTCAGACCGCGGTGTGGATACCTGAAGTGGGAGTAGCTGCTTGCTCTAACAGATCAAAGGTGACACTACATGTTAAATTAATGTTCTATCAAATTTTTTACTAAAAGGAAATGACATTTCTCTGTCTTTATTTTTCCTTTCTTTTTTGAGAAGTATCTGTTTTCAAGACACATTGTTTTGGCTTTTAACTATCACTTGACCCTAGAAAGCCTGGTTTTTTTTCTAGTAGTATCCCGTGTTTATTTGGCGGGTCAGGGTGGAATCCTTCTGAGCTGGTGGTTATAAAGGATGCTGCACTGATTCCATCAGCTTATCTGTTTAAGGGCAGCAGCTGTAAATAGACCATGAAAATAGTAGAGTTATGAAGCCTGTTAGTAGCGTCGTGCTGCATGTGGCTCAAAGTATTTTGGGATTCTTTGGAAATCTTTGAATTCAGACCCCAGAAAGTTGAACGTCATATGAAAAAGCAATCCTAAAGTAAACTAAATCCTAAACTAAGGTTACAGCATCCACTGAAATGACCTGTGCTTATTACCCTGTTTGCATTCTTCTTTGGTGTGATAATTGTAGCGTTGCTGTGGGAATGGGAGGAAGCGGCAAATGGAGATGGCTACTCCGTAGCATTTATCAGCAGATTATTTATTGACCAGCAGAGACAGAAATGTTCAGACTTGGGTATTTTCTGACCCCTATGGAAATGAAGACTGTTGCTGATAAATCAGTGGAGCTGAATAATCCTGCATCACAGATTTTTAATTTCTAATGTGTGTTGTAACTGCTGTTACACAGGATGTGTTGGTAGTGAACTGTACTTCAGAGTGGATATCTTCCAATCACATCCTTGCGACGTGTAGGACAGCACTGAAACAGCAAGGAGTTCTGGGACTGAATATGGCTCCTTGCATGCGAGCCTTCTTGGAACGTTTGCCAATAATGCTTCAGGAACAGTATGCTTATGAAAAGGTAAGAAAAGCTGCTGCGAACGTTTAAAATTTCTGTTTGACTCTGGGCTGGTTTCAGTCTTTCACCACAGACAACCCAGAAGACTTTCCTACATCCTATTTGGAAATGTCTTCCATTGTTTCCAAAGCTGATAGTCTTCTAGTTTCATAATATCTAGAATATTAGAAAAGCTTGAGTTAAGCATGGAGGGCAGTATTTTTCTACAGGGCCAGATTTGAAGGACTCCTATTTCTAAATGGGTTAATATGTTTTCCTAACTTTGCCTGTTCGATTTCTCCCCCCCACCTCCAGCCCCACGTTGTTTGTGGTGACCAGCTCGTTCACAGTCCCTACATGCAGTGCTTGGCGTCCCTCGCTGTGGGCCTTCACCTGGACCAGCTCCTGTGCAATCCCCCCGTGCCCCCTCACCACCAGAGCTGCCTCCCTGACCCCGCAGCCTGGAATCCTTCGGAATGGGCATGGCTGGAGTGTTTCTCCACTACCATAAAAGCTGCTGAAGCCCTGGCCAAGGGAGCACAATTCCCAGAATCATTTACTGTTCCGGACCTGGAGCCTGTTCCAGAGGATGAGCTTACCCTCCTAATGGTAAAATGTGCCGTGTTGTCTGGGAAGCAAAGCGTGTTGTTACTGGCGTATGATGCGGTTACTGTCTCTGAACTGTAATGATTTATATTCGTTAACATAAGCACCAGCAATAAGTTTATTTTTTAAATAACTGCTTAGAATATACTGTGAAGATTGTGTAATGAGCACAACTTGGCTGCATATCAAGAACCAAAACAAAACAAGCCAAAACTGTGCAAGTAATTTTCGTATGTGAGAGAAGCAATAAACGTAGAGCTTCACAGTGCTGTCTTTAGAGTGACATTGTGACACATTTCTACACCAAATTATTTTGCTGGTGTCTGTTGTATTTATGGCTTGTTATGATCTGTAAACCAAAATAGAAATTGTGGACTAAGAATTTTTGTCAGGAAGCTTATAACATTTTAAGGCAGTGATTTCAGTTAAAACTTGAAAGAGCCCTAAGTATCAGTAAAAAAAGAAAAGGTGAATTCTCCATTAATTTGGTTTGGTTGGCTTTCTTTTTTTGATCTGGATTGCAAGTTGTGGATGACAGTGTCATTGTATATAGGTGTAGTAAGGAAATAAACTTGACCTATGGGCAGAAATAAAATATTTGAGCCTGCACGTCCGTTCTTAGTGCTGTACTGTTTAGAATAATTTGAATGTCAATATTGTTCTTAGTTCAAAAGAAAAATACATATTGCATAACGTCAAAGTAATGTGCAGCTCTTCAGCTGAACATGGTAACTGTGGCTTCTGTTGGGCAGGATAACAGTAAATGGATCAATGGTATGGATGAACAGATCATGTCGTGGGCAACGTCCAGGCCAGAGGTTAGTGAAACTGATGCCTTGGGGATTTTTTTGTTATTTTTTATTATTCTTTTTAGGCATTGTAAGCTGTTGAAAGTTCTCTTGTGCTAAAGCATTTTTTCATGCTGTTGCATAGGATTGGCACTTGGGAGGCAAATGTGACGTGTACCTGTGGGGAGCAGGAAGGCACGGACAGTTGGCAGAAGCTGGTAGAAATGTCATGGTACCAGTAGCAGCACCTTCATTCTCTCAGGCTCAGCAGGTGATCGCTTCAAAACCAGTTGGGGTTTAATGATTTACCATGGGTTGTTTGTACAGTTTGTCAAAAGCTCTCTTTAAACGTCTTTTCAACTTGTTGCTTGAATTGACTACAAAGTATTCCCACTATGTGTTTTCACTAAAGAGGAAGTCTTCAGTTATTTGACAAACTCGAACCAAGAAGCCACTGAAATCAGACAAAACAAAATTGTTTGATATGACCATGATTTGGAAATACCTGCACAGGTTTAACAAATACATGTAGCAATTTTGTTTCCTGAAATTACATCAACATTCAGGGTGGAAACATCAAAAGTAAATCTCAGTCGGGAGTATATTGTGGTTTCTGCTGTTGGAAGAAGGTTTCCAAAACCAGTCTGAAGTTTCAGTGAAGTAACTTTTGTTATGTCACGATTGGGCAACAAAACTCCATTAAACACGGGGTGAGCGAAGTCGTACATTAATAGGCTTGACACAAAGTTACTTGCAGTGTGACAGAAGAGGCTGCTGTCTTGAGATAGTTAGAAAGAGAAGAAGTTTAGAAAGAAGATGGTAGGTTGTGATGCAGGGCTGGCAGTGTTGTGTCTAACACAAAAGCCATGGGTGCTCCTTTGTGCCTTTCTAAACTAGGTGGTTTGTGGCCAGAATTGTACTTTCGTGATTCAGGCGAATGGCACGGTTTTGGCTTGTGGAGAAGGGAGCTATGGGCGACTGGGACAAGGAAATTCGGATGATCTGCATGTGTTAACAGTCATTTCAGCACTGCAAGGTAAGGTTGTTGGGTTTGAAATGTGTCAGCTGACAGTGCAAATAAGCATTAGTTAGTATAATATATATAGTTAATGTAAGTATTTGTGTGAAATTATTTGATGCTGTTTTTGCAGACTTGCACGTTAAAATATTGTAGTTTTTAATTAAAAAATGGAACATATAAACTGTATGTTCATTTTTCCTTAAGATTTAAGTCATAATATGTTAATGTTCCTTAATTTTAAGAAGGCTTCAGGGAAAGGTGCTTGCCCAAGATAGGAACATCTAATTTCTAAACTAATGGCAGGCCAGAAGCATAGGTTGTACATGAGAAGACGAAGGTTTTATTCAAAATAAAAAGAAATAAATGGCTGTAACAAGAAAATTGTTATTGTAGCTGGTTCCTTTCCTCAGCCTTAATTGGCTGCCACCAGGGACACTTGGATAAATGTATGTTAAGGACTTTATTATAATTAGTTCTAAACTTTATGTTCTCACTTTGCTTTAACAGGCTTTGTCGTAACGCAGCTGGTGACCTCTTGTGGATCTGATGGACATTCCATGGCTTTAACAGAAAGTGGGGAAGTCTTTAGCTGGGGAGATGGAGATTATGGCAAACTTGGACACGGGAACAGCGACAGACAGCGCCGGCCCAGGCAGATCGAGGCGCTGCAGGGAGAAGAAGTCGTGCAGGTTCAAAGTGTTTTTTGTCTCCTACAAACTAGAGGTGGGAGAGCCTGGTAGTGGGAATGTGCCAGAACCATTGGCCATCTTCACAGTTTGAATTCATTTACTGAATGAAACCTGGCAACTCTTCACTTCTCTGAGCATTATGAACCACGTTGATAGGATATTAATATCACAGGGCTCATTGTTGATGTGTGGTGTTAATTGAGAGTTGTTACTGGGAAAGACTGAAAAATAGAAAGAGTGTATTTTGTTCCTAGATGTTACCACTGAGAGGAATAAGAGGTATGTTGTTGGAAGAATCATTAATACTCCCATATCTGTATTTTTAGCTCTTTCTATAAAGTGACTATAGTTTAGGGGAGAAAAAGGTGTTGCATATTTACACGTAATAGCTAATACCATCCCCCCCACACCTCCAAATGTAAAATGTATGTAAAAATGTATGCTTATTTTTTTTCTCCCAGATGTCATGTGGCTTCAAACACTCAGCTGTGGTGACAGCAGATGGCAAACTTTTTACGTTTGGAAATGGCGATTATGGTCGGTTAGGACTCGGAAATACTTCCAATAAGAAACTTCCAGAAAGAGTGACGGCGCTGGAAGGTTACCAGATTGGACAGGCATGGCTAATCTAAAACTAACAAATTATCTTTAAAGCTGATGTTTTCAGCATATTTAAGTGTTCTCTTTCTTGGGTTTTTGTTAACTTTGACTTTCATTTTGATTAAGATGGCAGAATTTGACTGTGCACAATGTCTTAATTAGTTAATTTCCTGACTCTCTTGATCTTCTTTCTGCAAAGCTGCCCATGTTTTTTAACATTTCGAGATTCAGGTATTTTAAGGCATGAACTCATGAGCTGTTTTGTGTTCTTAAACAGTGAGCATGTGTATTCTTGTCCTTGGGCTCTATGAGCTGAGATGAAGCAAATACCTAAAAAATACTACCTGTGGTCCTAAATGTCTTTAAAACACTGTAATAAGGAATGGAGTTTTTAATTGCTTTAAAAGGATACTCTTTTTAGTATTTCTTCTTTTCTTAAAGGTAGTTGGTGTATTTGAGTTAGGAGTAAATTACAAAAACTGTGGTGATAACGTATTTCTCTCAACCAGGTGGCCTGTGGGCTCAATCATACTGTAGCTGTGTCAACAGATGGCTCCATGGTTTGGGCTTTTGGAGATGGAGATTATGGTAAACTTGGTTTGGGAAATTCCACTGCAAAGTCCTCACCACAGGTTAGAATTAATAGAAAATTGTTCTTTGCGTGAATTTCCAGTGTTGTTAAATATGTTACAGTGTTCAGAGAGAGTGTGAATTGGGGAAGTCAAATTATTCCATTCACTCCACTGTTCTCATGAAATCTGGCATAAATAATTCTGATGATAATAAGATAAATTATGATTAAAGCTTGATGCTTTAAAGGATTTCCTATAAATAACAGTGACTTTATCTCAACGGCAGCACAAAGAGTTCAAATTTTAGGATTAGCTTAGAGACATGAGCTTTCTCATTTTGAGTTTACACACTCCTCTACTTCCTCCCATGCCAGTTGCTGCTCACTCCCCGCAAAGGAGAAGTATTTTGAATTGTACATAGGATAAGGTGTTGGTTCCATTAAAGAAAAAGAGGGAGCCGTGTCTCAGTTTCCTGTATTATTTACAAGGATTAATTAGAGTAATTCTGCAATGCTTGCATTGCACTGTGGGAATTAAAAAATATTGTTTTTTGGAAGCAGGAGTTATAGATTAAAGTCATGTTTGCTTCCTGTTTATATCCTCAAACACCATAGTTGTTCTTCCTTTCATTTACCCCTTAGAAAGTGGATATTCTTTGTGGAATTGGAATAAAAAAAGTTGCCTGTGGAACCCAGTTCTCTGTTGCTCTGACAAAAGATGGTCACGTGTATACTTTTGGACAAGGTAGGCATTTGGAGCTTTCCATCTATAGGTTTGTGTGTGTTGCAGGTGAAAAGGAAGAATATTAAGACATACTTGTAAGACTGACCTAATGCTACTTTTTAGATTTTTGCTGACCTAGAGTTTTGGAATCTCAACAATGCAATTTTAACATGAACCTAGAAATCTGGATTTTAGGCCTATCTCAGAATAGCCTTTCAGTTTATTAATTTACTTTCTGAAGAGTTTTTTCCTAAAACTTCATTGAATTTCACATGTCCAAAACCACCGAGTTGCTTTATCAGACACAGTAAACTTTTAAGTATGTGCCTACGCAAGTAGTTTCAAAATCTGGACAGGAGAATTTCCAAGTACACTGAATTAAGTGTTTAAACTTCCACGTCAGTTAATTCATACGTATTGTAAACCCATACATTTAGATCTAGAAGTCGTGTTTTAATAGAGGTTGGTCTTGTTTCAAACTTAAAGTAACAGCTTTAGCAATGTTAATGGGCGCTGCGGAAAGCACTGGTGGGTAGGAAGCATCCAGCAGAGTTCTCTCTAACCAGTGGCGCTGGTGTCCCAGTTCCAAGAGTATGTAGAATTGCTTTTGGTCCCTCTCTGACTTTCTGCCTGTAAGTTAAATTAACGTTTTAATGTTCTTTATATGTAAAGACATGTACTTGCAATTTTAGATCGCCTGATAGGATTGCCAGAAGGTCGAGCTCGAAATCACAACAGACCCCAACAAGTCCCGGTGCTGTCGGGAATCTTCATTGAGGACATTGCAGTGGGAGCAGAGCACACGCTGGCGTTGTCATCTACAGGGGACGTGTATGCCTGGGGCAGCAACTCCGAGGGGCAGGTACATACTACTCGCTGTTTGTCTCTGACCTTTTTAAGACTATAGTTGTGCTTTACAGATGTGGTTGGAACACTCTTATTTTGGGTGGAAAAGAAAGCTTTTATCTTGGTTCTCCTCTTTCTTTCCTCAGCCATAGTAACATTTCAGGCATTTCCATTATTTCCTTTTTATTTCCTATGCTCTTACATAGCAGTAGTTTGGGAAAGCGCTGAAAACATTCTACCAAAGTTACTGCAATCAAAAGGTCTTTCAAAAATTACAATTTTTTTAGCTAATTTTTGTGTTGTCATCAATTTTGTCAACATCGTAACATTTACGGTTGGTATCAGACAGATTTCAAAAATCTTTAGATGCTTTTCAGAAAGAAGATATGAATTAATGGTTTTTAGTGAGTAGTACTTTTTAAGTCAGGAAGAAAAAAAGTAAATAATAAAATCTCTTCTCTTTGGGACCCTACTGTTGACCCTGCCCTTAAAAGTCCATTTTCCTCCCTCACCCCATGTACAACTCAAACTTTGGACAGGACTTCTGCTTTTTACGGTTTTGCGTGCAACAGGTGTAAGAAAGAGATTCTTGATATGTTGGCTGTTGGTGGTTCAGGAAAGTTAGCAAATTTCATCCTCTGGTATTTCAGGCTAGAGTTTTTGGGAAGGATTGTTAAGCAAGTTGTTTAGAGTAATTTCTGAGAGGAACCTCTTTGGTGTGGTGTTTTGGTGTTTTTTTTTATAGGATGCTTGCTTTGTGTTTCTGGAAGAGAAAAAGTTGTTAGGGTAGAAAGAGAAACTTCATTCTGACAGCCTGTTTGATGTGATTTCCCTTGCAGTCCAGAAAATTGGTGGTAAAAAATTTATTTTGGGGTAAAAAAATAATAATTATACTCTTAAATGTGAAATTAGAATATCATATGAAGCTATTAGTAAAAAGTGAGAATAGCTTCAGTAAATTTCCTCTTTATGCAAACTGTTTTCATAAACTACTGTAGAGATTTATGTGCTAGAACAAATACAGTCTGTGTGCAGTGTAGTTGACTTAGCAGCACAGGTCAGTTCTTCAGTCTGCAGAAGAGCTTGCAAAAAGTCTCCAGGGGTTCTGAGGTCTCTGACACCTAGATCTGCTGCTCCTGCTGAGTGTGGGTGCAATAGTCTATCAGAAGATAAATGCTAGTATAATCAAAGATATATGTGGTAATTTTTATTTTTTTTTATCCCAGTATATATGTAGAATAATACCATTTTTTAACATTTGCTTTGTATTTTTGCCTGGAGGATTTTGGAAATATTGTCACAGTTGTTGATTGTTTTTTTTCCTCTTTATACCTGCTAACAAATTGGCAGCTTGGCCTGGGCCATACCAACCACGTCAGAGAACCAACCCTGGTAACAGTCCTGCAAGGCAAGAACGTTCGGCAGATTTCAGCAGGGCGCTGCCACAGCGCTGCCTGGACGGCGCCGCCTGTTCCACCAAGAGCTCCAGGTAAAGAACCAAGACTCTCTGTGTGACCCTGTCATTGATTCAGTTGGGGTTTCCCAAGGGATGCGTGAATGTAACAAGAACTGCTGAACATTTGGGACAGGGTTTGTTTCGTTTTGTATCCGTGTAGGTTTTCAAATGATCTTAGTCTCTTTAATTCTGCCACTGTCGTGGTTTATCTCCAGTAGGCAGGTAGGCGCTGCATAAGCTACTGCAAAGAAAATCATCTCCATCCCAGCCAAAAGTGTAGCTGCCCTTTATGAAATCGGGCTTTTCTTCTTTTTCTGTGGTAGGTGTTTCAGTGCCTTTACAGCTTGGTTTGCCGGATGCCATTCCACCACAGTATGGGGCACTGAAAGAAGTGAGCATTCACACAGTACGAGCACGGCTCAGACTGCTGTACCACTTTTCTGACCTCATGTACTCTTCATGGAGATTACTTAACCTCAGTCCCAATAATCAGGTAAAATTCCATTTAAAAACCAAAGCTGAACAGCTTTGCTATGCCGTGTTACGCCATGTCGCTAGAGTTTTTGACCAGATCAAGATGGATCTTAGTAATGGGTTCTGTAGGTATTTTGTAATAATTAAAAAAAAATCAAAACATATATCAGTCTGGATTATCAAACTTTGTCAAAGCACTGTTACATATTTTTGCTTATGCTAACATTGACATGTCAGTGTTTCAGTTCCAGACTCTTACTTACAGCCTCAAAGCTAAATCCAAAAAGCGCTAATCTGTCTGTTTCCTGAAACATTGAAGTGTTAGTGATTATTGTGAAGGTTCTTATTCTGTAAAGACTGGAATTAATATCCTTTATTAATATGTTTATTCTGATTTGGCTTTATTGCAGAACAGTACATCTCATTACAATGCTGGAACATGGGGAATAGTTCAAGGGCAGCTGAGGCCCTTGCTCGCACCACGAGTGTACACGCTGCCCATGGTGCGCTCCATAGGAAAAACTATGGTGCAAGGGAAAAACTATGGGCCCCAAATTACTGTGAAAAGGATATCAACCAGGTCAGTATCGTTGCAGGTGCTGTATCAGACCTCAAACAAGTACTGATATTCTTTCCTTTTCCATCACTTTTGGCATGCTGAGCTCTCTCTGTTCAACTGTGTTAATGGAGTGGCTGCAGTAGCCTTTACGTGTTCGTGACTTCCATTGTGTGGCTGTCTCTTTCTTTTGTTGTTTTTGAAAGAGGTCGGAAGTGCAAGCCCATTTTTGTACAGATAGCAAGACAAGTGGTAAAGCTGAATGCATCAGACCTTCGCCTGCCTTCCCGTGCCTGGAAAGTGAAACTGGTTGGAGAAGGGGCTGATGATGCGGGAGGAGTGTTTGATGACACAATTACAGAAATGTGTCAGGTATGAAAAGTCTGTTAGTCCAAAATGCCTCAACAAGGTTCTTGTTCACTCTGGTGTCCTTTAGTATTTTTCAAATGCCCTTTTTGCAGCTCAGCAAATAACTTGTTCTTCAGTCCTGAACCACAACACTGGAGCTACCTACTTAGGGATGTCTCTGAAGATAAAAAAAGCTTCCTAGATCAGGGCAAGGAGATGCCATAAGGCCACGCTATGGTTAGTGTTACAGGAGGCCCCTTGGAATTCTGAGATGGTCCTTTCGATGTCATGGGAGCGTTTTCCAGCCCCTTGTTCTGTCCAGCCAATGCCTTCTATAAGAGAAGCTGTGCAGCATTCTGTGATTATAGAACATTCCATGCATATGATGCAAAAGCACCTTAGGCAGTGTTTCTCATACGTGTCACCTCTCAGTTCAGTCCTGGAAAGGAGAGCAGTAGCAGAATGCGCACATTTGTGCCTAGCTGTAACCAGGGTATTGTCGCTGCTGTCCACGTAGCTGTCTTTTCAGAGTCACCTGAAAACTGAAGCCTTCAGACCACCAGGACTAAGATAAGGCTGGTCAATGCTAATGTTTGCTGCTTACAGTGTTAAAGGTGTGTCTCAGCCTGGTGACACAGCTGTGATTGTAGCCAGGAGAAGGGTTCAAGACAATTCTGGCTGGAGAGGTTTGGTTGTTCTGTGATCTTCCAGGAGCCTCAAAACCCAAAGAATGAGGACTAGTGAGGATAAATCCTGTTTCTGCTTAGTCTGGGACAAAGTGACAGCTATGGGTAGTGATAGAGCCGGCACTGGAGTTAGAGTTAGGATACAGGATGCAAGACGCTGAAGAGCTCTTCTCTTGTAACTCCAAATGTTTAGTTTAAGTCTGAATTTCTGAAGCCTGTAAGACTAGGGTTGATTCGGGTAAGAAGATGTAATTCTCAGGTTCTTTCCTAGACAGTTTACATTAAATATGAGGTGTGATGAGGGTTTAAAACAGAACTAACTGAAAAAATTGCTTCATTTTTGGTTCTTGAAAAAGCTGCACTGGCAGGTTGTGTAACTTACAGCTTCTGATTATTTCTGAAACGGGTACCAGGAATGTATCACAGAACAGTCGTGGTAAAATAACCGTTCTAGTCTGACGTGAAGGCAGGTCTTGAAATAAGGGTGTTTTTATTACTGAAAATCATCCCTACCGTGTTTACTTTCTCTTAAGTGTTTCATATTAATTTATAAGAAGTAATCATCATTGAAATGGAATATACTGTCTCGTAACACTATAATGCCATAATATTTCTGTAATATGTTTGTTATCCCTGTGTCCCTGTGTTTAAGAAGGCTTTTTTACTGTTGCTTTTTAAGGAACTGGAAACTGGAATAGTTGACCTGCTCATCCCTTCTCCAAATGCTACAGCTGAAGTAGGCTACAATAGGGATAGGTAAGTTGTGCAGGGTTTGCTTTTATTGCAGATGTCAGTGGGTGAAATATAAACTCTTCTGTTAACTGTTTTATGCCAAATGTTGAGACTTTCTGATTGTCTCTAGTACATTATTTCCTTCATGTTGTGATGTTACTTTATTTTGGAGGAGAGGGCATGGTTGAGGTGAACTTCCTGGGTGGCTGATGGCAGAATTGAGAGTAACATCAGGAATGCCAGCCTTTGTGGGTCAGGATTAGTTCTACGTGTCTCGATCTCTGTTATTTTAACAGCTAAAGAAAACAATAATCTTATTTGGACAGCCCATGCAGATAATTGTGTTGACAGTTACTACACTGTGTTTAGAAATGCTTTGTCTTTTTACTTCTTATGAATAGAAATGATACTAGAGTATTTTCACTCGTTCTTTTAGGTTTCTCTTTAACCCTTCAGCATGTTTAGATGAACACCTGATGCAGTTTAAGTTCTTGGGCATTCTCATGGGCGTAGCTATTCGTACAAAAAAGCCATTAGATCTTCATTTGGCTCCAATGGTCTGGAAGCAACTCTGTTGTATCCCACTCATCTTGGAGGATTTAGAGGAGGTAGATCTGCTCTATGTGCAGACCCTCAACAGCATTCTTCACATTGAAGACAGTGGGATTACTGAAGAAAATTTCCATGAGGTAAGAGATGGAAGTTGGGGCTTTCGGGTTTCTTCAGAAAGTGGTTACTTAGTCACTTACTTGATGAGACCTTCACTGCAGTATTTATACAATTCAGTGTCTCCGTTACTGGGGTAACAAGCACTTCATGTGCATTTGGAATAGTTTGTGATCTTATAACGGTTCTAGGTGACTGATGGTAGACTAAGCTTAGGTCACTAGAGTGACTTACGCTGAACATTCCTTTCCTGTTTTGTGTTGCAGATGATTCCTTTAGATTCTTTTGTTGGCCAAAGTGCTGATGGTAAAATGGTTCCCATAATCCCTGGAGGGAACAGTATCCCACTTACCTTTTCAAACAGGAAAGAATATGTGGAGAGAGCAATTGAGTACAGACTCCATGAAATGGACCGTCAGGTAAGAATGTCCTTGGGACCATATTCCCCTTGTTAATGCAAACAGTCATTTAGATTTTTGCAAGTTTCTGTTACAGCTTATTAAGGAATAAGAAAAACTTGGCTTTCTGCATCTCATCTGTCCCTGGGGCTTTCTTCTTCCCACAAGCTGTTTAGGGGATTTGTTTTTAAATTAGTCCTGTTTTTCATAGTAATTGCATAGCTGACAAAAGAGCATTAGAAGTCAGAACTTGTTTCTCATTAGAGTAGCCGCACTGCAGCTGTCAGCCCCACGTGAGAAGGTGCCCTCCTGCGCGCTGTAGCTAGGCAGTGTAGCAACATGAAGTCTAGCTGAAGGAAATACTGACAGACATTGAACTATTTATCTTCTGCTTTAGCGCAGAAGCTACAAATATTTCATTATGTGTTTTGAGGAGTGTTAATTATCTATTTGCATACTGTGGTGTGTTTTGCTATTGTTATAGTGAAGCTCGTGAAAGGGGCGTACTAATTACACACCAGGAAGATTCTTTTCCTTTCTGTCAGGATGCAGATGCGTGTGGCATTATCTGCATTAGAAAAGCAGCTTTATCCTCAGAGGTACCCACTCCTAAGTCTTCTAGAACAAGTACACACTTCTTACAAATGTCACTTCTTTCAGCTCAGATGGTGTATACACAGATTTTTGGTTTAGCCATCATCATTTGTGCTGCTGACTTGTGCTTTAATTTCTTGTGCTTCGTATCAAAATGTTCTTTTATGTGCAACTACAATTAAAAACACCTGTAATACTCTCCAGGGTTCGGAGAGAGGATACAGCCCATGCAGGGGATGTCTGGGGGAGCTTGCATTTGGCGAATGTTCTGTTATTCTTTCTCTTTATCCCACTTCTCAGCTGGTATGTTACTTGCATGTTTGGACGGTAAGTAAGCAGCAGAGGAAAGGCCATTGCACTTGAAGTGTCTCTTCTTTTTTGGGCGATAGGTGGCTGCTGTAAGAGAAGGGATGTCTTGGATTGTTCCAGTTCCTTTATTGTCTCTTCTGACTGCCAAGCAGTTAGAGCAAATGGTCTGTGGGATGCCAGAAATATCAGTTGAAGTTCTGAAGAAGGTTGTGCGCTACAGAGAAGTTGATGAGCAACATCAGCTGGTGCAGTGGTTCTGGCATACCCTGGAAGAATTTTCAAATGAGGAGAGAGTCCTTTTCATGAGGTTTGTGTCAGGAAGATCTCGATTGCCAGCCAACACAGCCGACATCTCTCAACGATTCCAAATTATGAAGGTTGATAGGGTAAGATGCTGCTTTCGGGTTTGGGGTTTTGTTTGTTATTCCTGCCTAGTATAATCTGTCCTTTGGCAACCGGAGTCGGGTTTCCATAATTGTAAATTTGCAGAGAAAGTGTGGGATGGGATATGGTCTGAGCTATTAAAACCAAACGTTTTCAGTTGTGTAGAAGTACATACCCTGCATGAATTGCATCTTAATTCATTTGGTGCATTTACTGTAGTTATGTGATTGGAGATCAGGACTAGTTCTTCCACAAGAAACAAACCTTCTTTGGTAACTTGTCCACAGTCATTTCCTGTTCCAATCCCCTTTTTCATTTGATAATTTTTACTTTTCGTTGTTGTTTTTAAGTCTGGCTCAGTGGCAACATGTGACCACCAGTGAATTCTTACATCTTAAAACCACTGCAATGAGTTCACAGTGTGTTACTGTACATACAGGATGCATGCATTTGGCATTACTTCTGGGTTTTGTGCAGTGAAAGCCCATTGTCTGTGAACTACATGAGTCAAAAACTTGGCAAAATCTAAGATAACGGTGGTTTGACTGTCAGCTTTGGTTAGGTGTCTCTCAAACTGCCTCATATGAAGGCACACTATGGTATGGAATTTGAATGTTGCTTGGCATCTTCTAGCAGGCTGCTAAATGGTAGTGTATTTCATTATTGAATTTCATTAGTGGGTTGAATTGTTTACGGAGCAGCAGGTACGTGGGAGTTTTGCACATGCTTAAGGATGGAAGAAGTGATGTAAAGGAGGGAGGCTGGTCTGCTTCTCCAAAGGAATTTTGAGATAGAATGTGAAAATGCTGAATGGCAGAGGCAAGGAAGGGAGGGAGCAATGAAAATATGGGTGTGTTGCATTTTTTGCTTCATTCAAAACTTAACAGTGTCCCACCTTTTGTCCATTTCCACAGCCTTACGACAGCTTGCCTACCTCACAGACTTGTTTCTTTCAACTGAGGCTCCCACCTTACTCCAGTCAAGTAATCATGGCAGAGCGTTTGCGCTATGCAATCAATAATTGCAGGTCTATAGATATGGACAATTATATGCTCTCACGGAATGTGGACAATGCAGAGGGCTCAGACACAGATTATTGACATTCTGTGAACAAACCCATCTTCCTTTTACTACAAATAGTGCCCTAAGTCCAGTTCATTGTTGACGTAATTTTAGAGTAACCATAGATGTTTTAGGAGCATAAAAACAGATGTTAATAGACAGTGGCCACATTTTAGTTACTCTAAATGTGACAAAAAATTAGATGTTTTTATTTTTTTGTGATTGTAAAAAAGAAAACAAGAAAAAAGAATACAAAAAAGTACGATCAGTAAGTTTTTTCTCTTTTTTTGGTCACTTTTGGTAAGTTTGCATGGAGACATTTTGGTGCATTTTTGTTGGGAATAGTACATTTGTAAGCCCTCCCAGTGAACATGAAGAGTTGTACATTGTGTATAATTGTTCATTAGCAAGGACAGTTTTACATGAATATTCACATATTTATTTTGTTTTAATTTGAATTGCCTGTGCAGGGTTCTTTATGCAGAGAAAAATAAAGCAAATTCAAGAATTGGTTGGCGTTATGCATTTGTGAACTGTGACTGGTTTGCTCAGTCTTCGTACTTTTCTGTTTGTCTCAGGAAGTTACAGTTTTACAGTGTCTAGACAGGATGTGACATTTGAAGCATCTTACAATGTTTATCCTTCAATGAACCTGATGTGCAGTACTGTGCTCTGCGTTCTTAATGTCTTGGAGGTACTGGCTTTTTCAGGTGTACCACTGTTTATTCCTCCGACTTCAATACAAGTTAATGTTGTACTTGGTTCCTTCTTGACTTTCATTTAAGCGTTGCTCTCCTTGAGAGTAGTAGCTGTTGACAATAGTAACACGTTTGCCACCTTGACTCGGAAACCTTTCAAGCTTTTGTCAAAAAAAATACCCTTTTTAATATTCAGATTGATGTAGCCGATTCCTGCTCAAAGTCCAAAAAAGTTCAAGTGAAGGTGACAAGGCAGTAGTGGAGGCTGTGGATTTTATATTCATTCTTAGTTCATGCCTTTGGTTTTAGTAAATTTTCATGTGCTTGGTCTCATTTGGTTGCAGCTGTAATTGTGTTTGTTGGCAGGGTGTGCCTCACACTGTAAGGCTTATGTTTTGTGTGGATGGTAACATTCTGTTCAAAGCTATTTTTGTTCTGTGTCTTGGGGAAGTGCTGAAGAATAGATAATTCCCCAGTGTCTCTTATCAAAACCAGGATTTGTGTCCAACTGCAGATGCTGCGTGGTGTCAAGGAGCAGGATTTCACAGGGCTGAGCAGAAGGGTAGAGCCTGTCCCCAGGTGAGGATGCTGAGGGCTGGCACAGAGCTTGGTAACTTCAACTCACCAGCGACGCGGCTGGTCCGGCTGAGGCTGGAGGAGAGGGCAGAAATTCCTGTTGTTTTCCCGCATGTGACTGTTGTACGTCAGCAGGCATTGCCAGGGGAACTCCCTAGCTGTCTGAGCCTGAGGTGGTGTATTGCTGCTGGCCAGTAGTGGCCAAAGGGCTGACTTGATAAGCTGTGAAAAACCCCTGCAGATCTGGGTTTTATGTGGCGAAGTTATTTTGGTCAGGACTAGTTGGTGGCTGATGAAAAAGGCGAAAGGTTCTTGAGCTGTAACCAAGAAGCACAAGGTGAGGCATCTTGGAGGGGAGCTTTCAGCGGTTTTGGGAGGAGGGACTCAGAGCTCTGAAATCACACAGACTTAGCTTCCCACCTCGTGGTGTATTCTGGTTCCAAATGGAACTGAAATTTTGGTGTCCCATCATTATGTTGTGGAAGAGTATATTCACATCTTGATCTAAATGTATACGTGTAATACATAAAAAATAGGTTACAAATAGAAGGGGAGACTGCTAGATAAAGTCTTGTGTTAATTGCCTAGTGGACTTCATTCATGTGTTTGAATTAGTGCTACTAATTTGTCAGTCTGTTGCAATCTGACACACAAAATAATAGAACTGTGCCTATAACTTAAGAGTTCTGTATGGACTATGCAGCTGGCTTCTTGGATAATGAGGGTGGTTTAGGAGGCAGCTTACAGTAAAGTGAAAGAGGATGTTGATACTGGTAAATATTGATGTTGATTAAAGTATTGTGCTTGATTGCTTTAATTGAGACTTTTACTGATTGTGCTTGTCTTTTGAATATTCTGTCTTGGCATCATTAAAGCTATCATGCACTTAGTCATTTTTATTTTATCCTACTGTTTGTTTTCACTCTAATTATATTGTGCATCTATTGCTTTTAACCTGCTGATTGACTTCTGTGTTGCTCAGGCATCTGAGCGAGGCTGGAGTCGTGTTCATGTCTTGCGTAATGCTGCTTATGCATAATTGTGTACAAAGATACTGGTTATATCCTGCTGTTGGAGACCATCTGAGAAAGTTCTGGCTTTGTGTTTTATGTACACAAACCCCTCCCTGTATAGAAAGGGGAATAAATATCACCAGTCTGTGTCTGCATTCTGTAGTACAAGTAGGTCATACGTGCAGTTATTTAAAGGAAAATAGATGCAGCCTTTTAAGAAACCTTCCAGTGGCAGCGTGGTTGTGTGAGGCAGGGTTTGCTGTAACAAGGTGGACAGCAAGCAAGTTCCAAACGTTCTGCCTCGTTCCCTTCCCACTGTTCAGCGTTGGGTGGGACAGGCACGTATGACTGAAGCAGGGAGTTACCAGTGGGAACAAACAACTGTCAGAGCTAAGAACAGCCGTGTGGCAATGTCTTTGTTGAGACCCATTTCAACAGTGAGCTTAGAAGCATTAAATTCTAAACCTGACTAGAGAGAAACAGCTTGAAAAGCTGTAACCAGAGAAGTAACGTGCTGTAGATGGCACATAGATGGCAAAAGTCTGTGTCTCGTTTAATGTGACTATTTGCTGCTGCTTGTTTCTTTGCTATACATGAATAGTACCTAATCTTTCTCTTGCACCTCAGATAGCTCTCAGGAAGCACTCACTCTTCCCTGGTTTATAGGGCCGTCTCAAAACCTGTAGTTTGTTCCTTACCCTCCTTTTACCCTGGGATTTCCTCATTTCTTTTCTACCACCTCTGGTATTCCAGATTGCTTTTCCCTACCTTTTTTTTTCTTTCCCACCTAGGAAATACCTCCCGAACCCTTGGGGCTGGCAGAGAGCTGGGCAGCCCTTTGAAACAGGCAGGCCCACTACAGCAGAGAGAAGATGAGCAGCCAGTCCCCAGACTGGAGGCAGGCAAGGTACTTTAACTGGGTGAAACCCCACTTTTTCTGTAGCTAGCAGTAGTAGTGCTGGTTTTTCTGCCAGAGGTGGAATGTAGCAGTAGGTGGAATTAGAGGGGACTGGTTAGAGCAGAATGTATGTGAGAACAGTAGTATTCTCCAGAGAAGAGGTGAACAAGTGATGAGGTCAGGTCTGGAAGTCTCATTTAGCTGATTTGACTGGGTGATGGAGTTTAATGGCAAAAAAATAGTGCTGCTGGTAAGGAAGCAATGTTACCATGACTGTGTCACTGCTGGACTTTTAACTTCCTTTTCCTTACTGCCAAGCTGAGCTGTGGTGTTGCAGTGGAAATCTGAAGGGTCTTCTGGATGTTGCTGTTCCTTATTATGTAGGAAGAGGCACAAGCGTTTTGTTTGCTACTTGTATCTGATAGATTGATTCATCTTCCAAGTAGGTATCTTGGTTTGTCACCTTTTTGTTAGTACTGTCATAAAGTGATAGATAACGAGCCTTTCTCTCTCCATACCTGGTGAGTTAGCATTAGGGTCTGTGAAGAGTGAAAAATGTTTGGGTAATGCTTAAAGAATTTTGGTGGAACTCAAAACTGTTAACATGCTTCCATCCTTACACAAGGCCTTAAGTAAAATGTAATTGCTGTGTACTAAATTTTCAAATCAGATTGTTAAGTAAGAAAATCTGTTACTGATGCTGAAAAAAATTATAAACACAACTGTGTTCAAAATTTACCATGTGATGAACAAATATCCCCGCTCAAGGAGAAGAGCAAAGAAATACTACTTTGAGCATTTGTACACAAATAGGAAAAGAAACCAAGCGGGAGAGTGTTCCAAGGCCCTTTTTGGCTCTGTAAAGTAAAAAACCCACAAAAAAACATTAATAGCATTGTGTCTCACACCCTCACCCCCCAAAAAAGTAGTCCTGATAGAAAACTGGCAAAAAGGGATAATTAATCTGTAGACATATGCAGACCCGCTTTCATATCTTGTAGCTGCTTGACAGTCTGTTTGGTGTTACATCTACAGAGATGTATCTGTCATCACAGCGCTTGGAGAGCTGGCAACAAGAGGTCTTTGGTTACTAATGTGACCATAGAGAATTCCTGCCTTGTTTTGGCTTGTCATCAATATGTGAAACAAGTGTTCTTCCCATGGCAGAATTATGTATCCAAGGTAAGAACTGTGTCAACATCCCAATTTCCGTGTCACAGTAAGTTTGTTCAGTCTAGCAATCTGCTTCCCAAGTTGTAAATGCTGGAGTAGGGTTGCTGTTTGTCCTTCCTGTCTGTGCTTTCAGTTTTGTTCCTTCCTTTGTAGGGCATAAGGGCCCTACTTAAGTTTCAGGAATGAGTTAATGAAATACCAGAATATTACAGTGTTATGCCGTTAAATAGCTTTAAGTTGTGAAGATGCAGTGATTCAGTTGTTTTATTTGTCTTCTGGGTGAGTGTTTCTTACAGATACTCACACTGATCAAGTATTTCCCTGGCATTCCAGCTCAGTTTGGCTAAGTTTCTGTAATGCTGTGATTTATTTCCTAGCTCAGCCAAATTAGAGAGTACCAAAGGATATCTGTAGATCAGTTGACCAGGATGGAAAGGAGGAGTAAGTATATTCACTGATGTTGAGAGCTGTAAATTCCTCTTTCCATTTTTGATGCAACACATTAAGAATATTTTCAGGAGTTCATAGCTGGTTCGTTGGTTCTTGCAGAGGAAAGAATAAGCTGTAGGAACACAGTCTATTAAAATATTTTTGCTGAGATTGTTTGAAACTTACCTTCCTAGAGAAACTGATTGGAAATACAATTTTACAGCACTACCTGCGGTAAAAATTGGGTTCAAGTGGCATTTTCTTAGCCTGTTCCATTTCTTTTTGTTCAAGTATATCGCTTGAAATAAGTCTTTGTTTCAAGACAAGCTGAGTCCTCTGTTACAACCCTCCACGCATTTTTCCACATAGCTTTAATAAAAGGAGTAAAACAATACAGCAAGAAATTGGAAAATAAACCCAGTTATTCCTAAGTAATTGGGGCCTAACTTTAGAACTTGTTTCCACAGTTTAGACACCAGTGGGAGCAGGGAAAAGGTCTGCTTTACTTCAACAGTAGATTTTTCACACATTCTTTTGGTTTTGGAGGTACTACAGTCACACTGCTCTCTAAATATAAAGAAAAACTTACGTCATGTTAGATATTTGTGACAACCTTCAATAATTTGTTAAATAGCAATTTAAGAAGTCACAAATCCTGTGGCTCAGAGGAAAAGGTAACTCTCGTAGTCTTCCAGTTACATAAAAGGTTAAAATGCAGATAAGTAGTAAGTCTGCAAAGCTAAACCTGTAGGTAAACTGTTAAAATGCAGGAAATCTAATGGATTATTTTAAACCATTATGGTCTTGACATGTTTGAATTCCAGCAATGCAAGTTCCCGTTTGTGTGTTTTTAACTGGCAGATTTTACCCGTGTTCTGTTACCAGCAAGATGCCCCTCATGTAAAGGAGACACAGGCTTCCTGTGGTGTGCACAGACACTGCTCGGGTGTCCAAGTCCTGAAGAACTGCTGTGTAATGGAACAGAAATGCTGACTACTTTTTTCCAAAAGCTAGCATTTGTAAATTTGCTTTAAAGTCACACACACTCAGTGTTCCTGCTCTGTGTAAAGTTTTAACTTCAAACAAAATCTTAAGTGCTGTAGAGTTCCTGTCGATTTAAACTGGAACTGTTCGTGGTCCATAGTTTGTCAGGCTGGTCTGTGTGCAGCCTTCTCTTTGACATCTAAGCTGAGCTGACATCTGGCCCTCTGGGGAAACCAAGTTACCGACAGCCAGATTGAACCATGTGTCACTTTTTGTAAGCATAAAGTTCTTCAGTGGATTGTATGGAATGGGGGGGAGATGGAAGGTAAATAAAAGTTCAGCTGCAGAGTCAACAAGAATGGCAGGATCACATATGATGGGGTGTTCTCTAGGAGCCAGAATTCCGAGCGCAGGTCAGAATTGCGGAACGAAATGGGAAATAGTGGAAAGCAGAATCTGAGGACATACTCCCACATGGAGTGAAGCACAGGGTTTGATACAGGGTGCCTTCTAAAAAACCTGAATAATTCAAACTAGGTGATGACAATGATTTTTCTGTGGTGCTGTACCGAGACAGACTGAACAAGTAAAACTCATGACAGGTAGCTGCAGGACGGCTGACACGGTGAGGTGGCACTCAGAAACACTTCCCTTTCCTCAGGCAAAAATCTGTAAGTGCATAAAGAGTGATGGAATGCGGTGTTACCAGTCCTCAATACCGTGACCAAATCCCACTGTGTTGTATCAAGGCCAGTGTTATCCAGGAGAATAAAACTGTGCCAATCTTTGGGGTCAGATTTTTCAGCCAATGCCATAGCAACCCTTCATGAAAAAAAAAAGCTTCACTTTATGTAGCAAAGCAGCATTGCAGGACAGTGACAGCACTGTGGTTTGGGCTGAAAATTTGTTTTGTACTTTGCAGTGAGAAAGGGGTGTTTATAAAGATCTCTACTGCAGTGTGCTCCTAATTTAGCATTTAAAGCTACAGGCTGTTAAGTCGTATTTGTTCTGTAGGATAGTTCTGTAAACAAGCATTTGTTCATACTGTGTTTCCTTTAAGGTCAGCTTTAAAAATAACTAAGTGTATCTTGTCAAAGTAAATCATGCAAAGGGTCAGACAGTGTTTTGTGTGCCTTGCCACGCATCCCTCGTTAAGGCCTGGCAAATCAGCTACAGATGATAATCGCTGATGATTTGATGGCTGTGGGGTACTCTGCTTTTGCTAGGAAGATCATGGTGTGCGTTGTCAACCCGAGCAGATGGATATATCCTTTAACAGAAATTTGTTACACTCTTTCCCTGAAATTTGTGCAAATCCTACAATTACCTAAGCCGTGTCTACTGCAGTTTTATGTCCTTTCCCATTGCACAAGGAATTTAGAAAGCAGGGGAGGGATCTGCTCTGGACCTCACGCATCAGTTTTCCTTCGTATGTTTCTTCCATGCAGTTATTAATAAGATGAGCCTTGCTGTTAGTCTTTGTTGTATTCCATTGAATTTATTCAGCTCTTATGAAATTGCTGTTATCTCAATAAAAGACACTGCTGCTTGTCTCTTTTGAGTGATGTATGTTCACTCAGCCAGGAAGGCATCAGAATTGCAGGTTTCAGTCTAGCATTATGTGACAGCAGTGCAGCGTTTCCCAGTTTCAAGGAACAACAGGCTTGAGCAAACAGGTGTTTTCTTTAAGACCGTCCTGGCGGAGATGAGATACAGGGCTTTTCCTCTGCAGCCTTCACAAAACACATCAGCCGTTTCTTTGGACTTGAACCACAGTTCATTGAAGCAGTTGCCAGCCAAGAGGAGAGTGCCACCCACGTTGACCGAGTTCATACAATTCATTGCACTTAATGCTGAACCAATTTTCTTGATGCTTTTTCAAGCAACAACTTTTTTTCTGGCTTATTGTCTGGAATCATGTTAGCACTTCTCTCTGCTCTCAGCATTATCGAAGGACGTTTTTCCCTGACTCTCTCTAGACCAGTTTGTGTTATGTTCCGGCAGAAATCCACGTGGAGCCTTTGCAGGGATCCCCCGTAGAGGGTCGCTGCTTCCAGTGTCCGGTCGGTGACCCGCACACAGTTCTCCAGTTTGAGCGTCCTGAGGTTTGGGCAGTTCTTGAGCAGCAGCAAGATGCAATCGTCCGTAACGTGGCCGCATCCAGAGAGGGTCAGAGAGAGCAGGTTTGGACATCTGAAAACATGATTGTTACAGGTGAGATGAGGGGAATGATAAATAATAGAGCTCAGGAGAAGCTGGTGTCAGCAAGAATAAATATCAAGGGCAGAAAAATACCTCCTGCTCCATCAGGAGAGGTAAGAATGCGTGAGTAGGTGGGGGCGTATGTGGACCCTATTGCTTAGCTTTACTGATTGTAAAATTTAGCTTTGCTTTTTCTGTGGGTAGCAACACCTATAGCTCAGCTGGCAGTGAAGAAGGGGAGGTGGAGGCCTGTTGAAGCTGCAGCTGAATTGTTTTTTCTTACGGAGTAGCAGGGAGCTGAGCTTCTCCAAGTGCAGCAAATGAAGACCCAGTAGAGATGAGATTCAAGTCAGGATGGATTTGAGGACAGTTGAGCAAAGAGGCTGTCGCACAGACATGCCAAGCATGGGCAAGTTGGACACTCCCGCTGCTGATTTACAGGGATTAATGGGTGTATTCCAGCTCCTTGGCTTTACTGATCAGGCGCCAGCACCTGAGAGTGTTGATGCTCAAACCCCACCCAATCTTAAACCTTCCTTCAAATTGCTGAAACTGGTAAGAACTCTACTGTTAAACAATGACAAAGCAAATTGAAAATGCTTTCTTTTTTTGTTGCTTGGGTGGACCTGGGAAAGTACAGGAAAGGCCTATTCCAAGACTGGTTGTTGATGACTTCTGCTAGCTGGCTTGATGCAGACCCGTGCTCGGTAGCTGCTGTGCTAAGCAGGCAAGTTTGCGAGGACCCCCGTGCACCAACCTGCAGAGCCTTTTGTGCAGTGTTTGGCCGACAGCTCTCTGGTGAGCAGCTCAGCTCTCCATCCATTTAGCTACATGTGACTTCGTGTCACATTTGTGTCTGTTGGCAGGGCACTCTCAGCTCTCCTTGCAGGGAAAAATGTTACAGCACTATTAGCCTGCCTCCACCCTGCAGGAACTGTAAGGTGTCCATAAGCACTTCCATATACAGATTGTGCATACAGCCTGTATCGGGGGCTTGGGAGTACAACAGCTATGGGGGAAAACCAGGAGCTCTGGCCATCACTGCAGCGTGGTGTTCTGTCCTTACAAAGCGGTGGGTAGGATCATCGCCCCACTGCTGCCTGACTTCACCTTCTGCAGAGATAATAAAGTGAGACCACGTTGGCTGCACCATCCTTTTCCCCCACTCTTTCCCTTTAATCCTATGAACACTTAGAAAAACAAATGTTTTAAAGCAGGCAGGGTCAAGAAAGGCTCCCCCACCTGCTATCTCTTGTGGCTTGGTCAAGAGAATAAAAGTACCCAGAAACGCTGGATGCTTGTTAAATTTGTGTTTCTCTTTGCGCAAAATGCTAGGAATTTTGTTTGGATGGAAATGCATTCAATGAGTTGCTGAAAGAAAAGGCAGGCACTTGTTTTAGAAATGGATGAGGTGGGAGTGGGTGAGTGACAATATAAACTGTCATTTTAAATTCAGTTTAAGTTGTGGAAACAAATCCATGTAAGGCTGAAAGGCTGAAGTTTTATGGACTTGGAGATTGCTTACTAGCCTGGCTTTGCTTTGGATTTTGTGCAGTAGCCAATTTGGGGTTATGGACTCTGCAGAGGGAAAAGGCACTTAAACTATTTCTGCAGAGCTGTGGTCTTGTGTCCTCTTTCTGAATCTTAATTTGTGATGGCAAAAAACCATGGGACTAGTTCTGTGTGGCCTCGTGGCAGATATTCCAGTGCCAAAATCAGAGAAATACTTCCGCCTACACCCTCCTTTGTAGGCACAGATATGGTTCCTAATGATGCTTTGCTAATTAATCCAATTTTTTTAACAGTTGTTCTAGAACTTTTACTTCTGAAATTTTGTAGTTGCAACTAAATGTTCTGGTTTGAACGTCCATTTGAGTCCTTGCGTCAAGACTGCACCGTCACAGGCAGCACCGTGTCCGGTTGGACACTGTGTCTTGTCAGTATCCTGTTGGTTGGTGGTTTTTTTTTCAATTGTTACTTCCAAATCCAGGTTTCTGCCTTCCCTGTTGCGGCACAAAGCTGGAGGCTGGCTGTGGCACAACGGTCTGCGTTTCCAGCCAGGCACTGCCCTGCCCCCTTCAGCCCTGGGCTAGGACCACAGCCATCCCGGGCGCTACCGGAGCACCGGGGCTGGCTCTGCCCCGTTCACGCCTCCTCTTGGGATTTAACTTTTCTTTCTGCCAAGCTGCGTTGTAGGAGTAAAGCTGCTCTAAGAGTGTGCAGCCAGAGCTGCTTTTCCATAATGGTATTACTTTTCCTGTACCACAGCGTATAAAAAGCTTAGCTGGAGTTTAATTTCAGTATAAAAGCAATACTTCATTCTAGTAACAAGTCAGATGAACTTGGTTCTGTCACAACATACATTCAAATCATGTCTTCCCTCTAGGCTCCCCGCCCCTCCCCGCCCAGGACACTGCTTCGCACCGGCAGAAGGGTCCATTCCAGCTAAGCAGCAGTAGTAGGCAGTATTGCACTTCCCTGTATTAATTACTCATTCTTCAAAAAAAGAAGGAAAAAAGTAGTAGGCTTAAGGAAAGTCAGTATGAAGTACACGCTGTTGCCACTACACCACCACCTCAACGCTAGATTGAAACTGCGAGTCAAAGCACTCGCGTACTCAGTGTTCCCTTCACGGAGGACGTGCGGAGGAAAGAGCTCTCAAGTCTCTCAGTACAAGGCAGTTAACCTTTACAGTGCATAGAGTTTCACACCCAAAGAACGTACCTGTTGCAAACTTCTAGTAAAAAATCACTGACAGTGTTTTCATGCCTGTTACAGAAGTCTTTCTGGAAATTGTTTTTCATCCAGTCCTCAATGTTACACACCTTGACTCTCTCTGAATACCAGCAGATGGATAAGTATTTTAACGCAGGTCCCAGGAGAAAATTATCCTTCTTTAGTTCCGCTGGAGAATGAAAGTTCAACAAAGACCACAGTAAAGGATCCTGAAACACTTCTAGAAACTTGTGACATGTTTTTGCTAAACTTTTCCTGCTGTTTTTGTCCAGAAAAGAAAACAGATGTAGAAGGCATTCCCGATTCAGCTGGGTTATATGCATGGCCAGTCAGAGCGTGTTAGAAAGAAGACAGTCTCTGGCCTTGTGGGATCCCAGCAGTGCCGGAGGGGGCTCAGCCACCGGGAGGCTGTTGCACATATATGGTTGTGGAATGGTGTTTATTTTTGGCCAACAGCTGGTGCAGAAACTAAGAACAGGGACAAGAAACATGCACGTAGGAAACTGTTGTTCTTTTTTTTACAAAGGAAGGGAATGGGCAAGTAGAATAAATAGCAGCACTTGACTGTCATGAAATGCTTCCTTAAAAGGGATTTCTTTCCTTTTAGGCACTCCAGAAGTTGAGCAAAGTTCTTGTGCCAAGTTACTGAGCTGGGGGCTGGGACAGGGGGTGGAGTTTTGTTTTTTGCAGTGTTCAACGATTTTAGCCTTGAATGGATTCACTGGTTTTTCTAAGGTTGCACTTTTGATTCATGTTCAAGGACTGGCGCTAGATAATGAACTTTCATGAACAGCTTGTAAAATGAGTTGAAAACTTCCCTGGGTGCTTTAAAGCACCCAGACAAAGGCTGTAGCTTCAACTTCCAAGGTTCAGACTAAGGGGCAGTTTCCAGCACGCTGTTATTTGGCTGAACAAAGCCAGGTGTTTGCACCGGGCCAGCAGTGGTAGGGAAAGGTGCGCGTGGGAGCTGCAGGTCTCTGTTTAGCTGCTTGTGGGCTTGTGCTTCTATTTATGTCTTCTGTTAGCCTGAGGTTTACAAGTTTTCTTTTACTGTGTATGCTTTTGTAGGTTTTGTTCTGTTACCAGTTTTGGTGGGGAAAGGATATATAAAATTGTTTTTAGGAGTGTTTGTTTTCTCATAAAGGGCAGAAACTGTAGCAGTCTCTCCTAGAAAAAAAAAAAAAAAAGCTGTAGCAAAGGGCAGGGGAGAACTAAAAGCCACAATGAACAGCTCTATAATTTTCACGTGTGAAATAACAGCAGACCAAACATGGCCCATAAACTGCCTTAATCTTGAGCATTTTTAATACAGGAAAAATTTATATTCAACTAATTAGCAGCTAGTAACAGAAAACCAGCCCTGCAGGAATTTTTGAAGTGGCTCGCACGCTGTCAGTAGCTGGAGATTTTATGTACCTGTGCCTTTTAATAGGGTTGGTTTCAATACAACAGGGCTGAATGGGATACAGTTTGAAATTCAACTCTACAACACAAGATTTGAATTTCATTTGCTGGCTGCAAGAGTTATTTTAGCTTTTACCTGCTTGAGTAATGTGTATGCTTACACAGTGACTCAAAAAAATGGCAATTGTGAATCTGTTTAATTCTTAAGAGTTAGCAGTTTTCTACTTATTCAGTAAGCTGTGCTTAACCATTGCCAGTCCTGTTGGGTTTGTATCTGTTGTCATTCAATGTGTTCCTTGCAACAAGGAGATTCCTGCTCCCCACCCACATTCAGAAACAGGCTCTGGCCTGTGGCATGAGCACTTCATGAAGCCACAGAGGGACAAGAAGGGCAGATGATGGCACATACCAGGTAAGCCCCTCACTGGGAAACAGCAGCCTGAAAAGTGTGCCAGTGCTTCTTGTTCTTCATTCTTGTTTTCAACTCTTACTCAGTCCCCTTCATCCTTTCCAGAACTTCATTTCTGAGCAGGTTTAAATAGTTGAGACTGCTCAAAGTTATGATAAACACAGGAATATTACTTATAAAAAAGCACCACCACACAAGCAAACTTGAGTGACAAGGTTAGCAGTGCCAGGACAGACTGTAACCACACAGAGGACACACACCACAGTGTGACATAAAAACTGACAGCTGTTGGGGGACAAGGCTCTCAAAAGCTGAAGAGCAGGTCTTTGGGTTTAAATGCTAAGTTTCTGTAGAGGTGCTACATAGTGGGCAACACCTCAATTTGCCTTTTTTGTTTTTTTTTTTCACCCAGAAAAAGTTAGAATACTCTTCCACCCACATTCAGAGGATTTACACCAATGATACTCAGCAAGCCTGTTAGAAGGACAAAAGGAGTTTCATTTTCTAAGGAAAGGAGACACTTTAATGGCACATTTTCCATAAACATACTGCGTGAATGAGATATAATTCACATTCAACCTGGAAATGCTCCAGAAACACACAAGATGAGCACAGTCAGTAATCCTCACTGAAAATTACACACTAGATTTTAATGGTAAACAATTACAACTATGGCACTACAGTACTTGAGGATATCCTAAAGCACATTGGAATCGATTTTCAAGGTGCTGATTACCTCATCAGTAAGACACAGACACAGCAGTAATGAAACGTTGGGGAAACTTGCGAAGACCACGTGTTGTGCTTTCCATTGGTTTAGCAAAATCCTTGCAAAGGGCTTCCTGGGTTTGGTAGAAGTCGCTCCCCCGGCCCCTCTCCGCTCAGGCGGGCTCTCGCCACCTGGAAAGCACCTTCTGACCCACAACGAGTGCCTTAGGGTTTCACATAGAGCTGCACTTAGCACCTGGCTGTACAACACCCTAAAGCAGAAGTATTCCCAGAGCTGGATATTTTGCAGTTTTGTTTTAGTAAATCTTGTCTCCAGTTGTATACGTGGCTAAACAATTACTAACAAAAGGACAACCTTCGATCAGACAAATTTTGGTGAAAAATATGCAAATCTTTGACCTGTAGAGAGCAGTTGTTGCTTGCAGAGCAGTCACAAGCAAGAAAAAAATTCTTGCCAGTTAGTGTGTACTATGATCAGCAGTAAGTAGAAAAGAAACATTTGGCTTAAATGAAATGAGATATCCCCCCCCTCCCACAAGCTAGTAGATAAATATAGGATATACAAGTAAGGTTAAAAATGTAATACTAGGCCAGGTGCAGTACATGTTACTGGTTCAGTGCTCAGTTACTTTTTTCTTTTTTTTTTTTTTTGACACCACACTGAATAGAATACAGTGGATAAGCAAAGTTCTCCACCAGGAAGAGAAATACTTGTGTTGCCACAACAAACTGTTCATGCTGCCCATCTGGGTTTGCAGTGGGAGAAGTTAAATTAGGAAAGGCTTTACAACGTACTTGTTCCAGCAAAGCATATGGCTGAGCCCTTCCCAGCACCTGCTGCAGGAACAAGCCTGACCTGATTGCGTTGTGTTCCATGGCCGTGTCTCACAGGGACCATGCTGGAGAGATAATATTGCCCAAGACCTTAATGTTACAGAGCAAATGGTACTGAAAGGAAATACGGAAGTGAGAACAAAACTGACCCCAAAAATTAACTTGAGAAGTAGAAGCTGCTTAAAACAAGTGAATGTTGCTAAAGATTATAAATTTAAGTTTCTAAAAATACAGAAAGGCACATTTACATCACTGATTTGCGAGAACACTGCATACACCTGATTGCTGGCCAATAGCTGGTTGTCTATTTTAAGCTTTTTATTCTCAAAACTGACATTCTAAAGCATTCCAATCCAAGTAGCATGCAGAAGAAACGCAGCTATAGACGGAATCTACTGAACTCCCCAACTAACTAAGCAATAAGGCCCCTTCAGGGTAATAATGTGGTAAGATACTGTACTTTCCCTGCACACCAAGGAAGTCTCTCAAATACCTTTTCCGCCTGTAGAAGCAGTAACAGCTACCTATTCCAATTAGGAGAAAGGCTCTGGCTGCAAGAAACAGAGAAATGGTAGATGACAAACTATCTACAATTTAAAGAGCAACGAATAGTTCTATTTATTGTTCAACTTAAGTAAAAGAAGACATTGTTATATACGTCACTTAATGTATCAAATAATAATCACAATAGGTTTTAACTAATGTACAGTTTACATATTCATACACCATTAGTAATGCTGAATGCTTTCTGCAGTTTTATATTAAGCCAGTTTCTCTCTCCTGGTTGGAGATGCTGTAGAAAAGCTATGAAGAATGTCATTTTTACAAAAACCCTGACTGTGATTTCTCTTTCTCCTTGCCAGTGTACAGGCAGCAGGTAACCCACAGCAGGGAAAGCACTGCCCGCACCAGCTCCATGTGCAGCAGCCTGAGCTGTGGTACAACCTGTAAGGAAGTTTTTTAACTGTGTTCTGTGCTCTCAGAAGCATTAACTGAAAGGGATAATCACATTTTACTTGAATTCTTCCATGTTTTCAGACTACTATTTCACTGTTATCACAAGTAAAAGGCGCTGTTTGATTGTGTGATTCTACATCAAGTAAATTCTACTCTTAATACCACGCTTTTGAGATTCTAGGAGTGTCCAGTTCTTTGCTGGGCACACAGAGGCAGGCTATAAAGGACGGGCAGGGAAAGAGAACTGAAATGTAGCCTTTGTCAAATTCCAGGGGCTTGGGGGGAACTCCTGGCTTTTGCAATGCTGGTTTTCCTGTCCACCTTTTTTTAAATCTTACTAGCTGACTTCTGCTCTCCACAATGGCAGTAGAGCTAAAATTCAGTAGGTTGGGGTTTTTTAACAGAAATCCTTCTCCATTTCACAGCCAAGCTTTAGAAATTCTCTCATCCCTCCAGTGTTCATCTAGAGCCTGTACATAAAGGTCCCCCACCGGGCCACAGGTGGCCAACAGCCACTCTTGGCTCACCACCTCAGGCAGGTGAAACTCAGCGTCTTCCCTGCAGTTTGCAACTGAACTGCTACAATTGTCAGTTCAAAGGGAATGGCGGGCATTTAGTGGACAGGAGCTATGTTTAGACCTAAGACTGTTCTCACAAACCCCAAAATTTGGGGCTGTATTCCCAGTTCCCACCAAGAAGGAGGGTTGGGGTCCCACTGTGAGGAAGTCTCCAAGTTTTCAAGCAAGTAAGTGTTCATAATCAAATTTCATTACAACAGTCTAAAAGAAGAGATGTCTAAGGCAATTCAGGTTTGGTTAAAAGACCATAAATCTCAACACAATCTAGACGTGTATATATTTTAAGATAATTTCTTTAAATTTGAAGGGGGGGAGGGGCGGAGCGTACGCGAGGATTACTTCAATTAAACTGCAGTATAGATACAATTGAACTAGCTGTTTATTTACAATGATTCCTGAAAGTCAGCAGCCTGAATACACACCAATATAGCAGCAATTACCTGGTCTATTTGATGATGCCACATCTCCTCTCTTCTGCAGACAAAGAATGATTGTGCAGAGGTCACTGTTTAGTTTCTTGCACGAGGAAAAATAGTACGTGCAAACAACTCTTTGATTTAAAGAGATTAAATCCTATCTATGCAACAGCTGCGAGAACAGCATGAAGTTGTATTGCTCTTCATAATCAGAAGCACATTTATCTTGCTTGTAAGGAGGATAGAAAGCTTCTCTGATGTAAATGTGCCTTTAGAAAGTGAGAACTGAAAACATTAATATAAAAAAAGTCAAATAACTAAGTATTTCATGAAACTATATATATAAAAATTGAGTTATCACAACTAAAGCAGCAAATCAAAGTCTGCTGAGGTTTTCTGGTATAGCTAAAAAAAAAAAGTTAGTTTGTGTCCAAGTTCAGTAAGTCAAATGCTACCATTGACACAACAAAACTAAAACCCACAAGAGGAAATTGAAAAGTGCACAATGAAATTAATAGTCTTGGATCAAGTATTTATGGAAAAATGGAAATGTTTTGTCCGGTGGACTTGATAAGTGAGAATTTAAAGGAGGTATTAAAGTTTATCTGATCCAGATTTGGCTTGCCGTTCCACGTAGAAGAGGATGTAGGCCTTGGCCTTTACCACAGTCTCCTCGTCGGTCAAAGTTACAGTACTGTCGTTGAAGTGGAACCAGCGGCCTTCGTGCGCTGCGTACGCGGTGTAATGTCCAGAGCCAACGCTGCCGGCGGGGGGGAAGGCGGGGAGAGAAAGGACAGTCAGAAGGAGACAGACCACCTCATTCTCCAAGGCATTTGCTATTAGGGCTGAGAGACTTTCAGGAAGCAGAGGAAGAAAGGAACTGACAGCCCTCCACAGCAGTTGGTGAGATGCATCCCTTCTTAATCTGTGGGGCTCAAAAGTTCTCCAAATTATTTATGTTCAGTAAAATAATCATTTACTGGGATGAGTTGAAAGGGTTTTTTTATATGAATTTATTAGCATCCCACAGTACTTGTGCAAGCAGGGTTTCCTGCAACACTGAATGTCCCTGTTTGCCTACATGAAGATCAAGCCCGTTATCTATTACGCAAGCATTAGTTATAAAAATTCCACTGTATTTTCAGAAATCTTCCACATTTACATCTTACAGAGACTCACATAGTCTAAAAATCATCAAAAGCACTTAAAACAAAACTAAGCCCAGAATACCAAGAAGAAAATGTTTAAAGTTCATCTTAAACAGATCCGTGTCTTGGAGCTGTATTTCTTGAACGCAACGTACCAGAACTACAAACCCGTTGATTTTCATTACCCCCCCAAGAAGGGCCTGCTTTCACTTGCTTTCGTGTTGTAACACACACTTCGTGTTTCTAACTGTCTAATTCCATTCTAATCATGACCAGCTTTCCCTCTGCTTTGAAGCACCAGTCAGACAAGGTGCAGTGCTACAAGGGCTGCCTTTAGCACTCAAATCTTTTCTTTAAAAGAGTCCAGGCCCTTCCTCTTGAGAAAGCAAAAAGAGGGGCTTTCTGGACAGCCCTTCCGTTTCGTATCTTTGAATTAAATTTGCGTATCAGCAAGGTTTACATTACTAGGGTTTACGTTCTTTAAGGAAATGCCATAGAGTAGCTGCCTGAACCACGAGAATGTATCTCTCTCAGCACAAACAGTTGTTTTGCACCTGCTACTGCTGCTCTCAACAGATCCCTTCAGGGCTGGAAAAACTGGAGAAAAAAGGAATTAAAAAAGAAAACACACCCAACAACTTTAGGTCAGCACATGAACCCTAGCCAGCCTTGGGGCGTGCCTGTTAGCATTCACTTTGACGTTCACTCCTGTAGGAGAGAAGGTAAAGAGTTGCCTTCACTGTGCCAGTCTTGGGTCTACAGTTGTTGCTAACGTGCACACACACTCCACTGGCATAACAGTGCATGTGTCCCTTTCAAAGTGAATAAAAGAGGAAAAAATATTTCTGCCTTGTACTGAGATTTTCAAAATAAGGCCTTAACTTCTGGAAGGCCCCTGGATTCACTCTGTTGGTTTAGAGCTCTCTGTTCCTACAGGAATGAGACTGTTTTCATCCTGTCTCACGCTTCTCGTCATTACCCCCCAAAGACAGCCAGTGGGCATTCACAGGAGTAACTACAGATCCATCTGAAATTAATTCAGCTTAGCTTCATCTAAGTTTATAAATTACTGCTTATTTCCACCAGTAAAAATACAGACATTTACTAGGGACAGAGAAACTGTCATTAACCGCATGTGTGTCAGTGGGGAGGCCTCTGCCAAGCAGCAGCCTTACCCCATGTACTCACCCTGAACCGTGGTGCACAACAACAGCTGCAAGGTCGTACAGGCAGCTTTCTGGGCCACTGTTCTCGGGCTGTGGTTTAAAAGACAAAAAAGCTCTTCACATCTCAATAGCATCTACTATAATTTCTAATAAAGACAAATGAATCGTGGAACAATCGTCTACAGAAAGTATCAGAGAGTCTTCATACCTCTAGCAAGTAGCATTTCATGTCTAGGCCTCGTAAGGGAAACTCAACATATGTATCGACCTTGTTTCTCAGATATGCTGTCCAGTGGAATCGTTTCAAGTGTAAGCATAGCACCTATGGGATTTAAAAAAACCAAGGAAAAGGGTGCATTAGAGGCAGAGGTTGAACTCGGTGCTAGCCATCTGCACCAAGCCTACGGCGGGGTTAGGTGTCGATCTCCTAATGGCTGAGTTGTTACTTCTTTTGACACCTCATCGTGCTGTTACTTTTCATGCTTACACAAACCTTTGGTAGTTTCTGAATCCAGAATTTTTTGGTGGACTTCTGTTTCTTTTTGCACTTGTGACACATATACAGCTCTGTCTCATCAAGTTCTTCCAGGTCTGTAAAACTGCGAAGACAATCTACAAAAAGAACCAGATACAAAGAAACCAAACACCCACATAAACCTGATTCAAGATGACATCAAGTGATTTTTTTGTAACATGGAATACAACAAATGCAGCCCTCTAGAGAAGGTGTGCTCATCTACTGCAGTAGATGTTAGTTACTGTATACAGCTGCACAACAAATCGCTAATGTGTCTGAATACAGTAACACATTGTAACGTGCAGCATTCCCTGTTCCTTAAAACATAGCTGTAGACACTTCAAGAGAGAAAAGGCATTCGTGAAATCACCAGCTTTCAAACACGATTCCATCCAACATTCAATACAAATATTCTAATGAAACTAAATTACTTTCTAGCAAAGAGCATTCAGGTTTTAAAAGGTGAGTTGGTTTTAAGGTACAAAGTGAATATAAAAAATAAGGAGATTTTATTATTTAGCTGACCTCCTGAAGCACTTCTCACTCCACTTTACCACAGTAGTTTGTCAATACACAGCGACTGGGGTAAAACCTGTATCAGAAACTATTTTGGCACCTCCTTCTACCACACAATCATCTCATAAAAAATTAGATGGCAGGTGGCACCAGGTCACACCCTAGGTGAAGGCCTGGCTTCTCTGAAATAGACAATCTGAAGAGCATACACTCTTAGTGTGTTATCCAAGCTCTCTTACCTCGTAGTGTGCACATTGGTCCATTTTCTTGATTTTTAGTACGTTTATTTCTGAACTGACTTGGAATATCTAGCGAAAGGTCTACAAAACAAAGAGTTAAAATAAAATTTAGGGCTGAATAAAATAATGCCTAATCTTTTCAGACTAAAACTCTGTTTCAGTAATGCGACTTTAAATATATCAAGCTCCAGAATTATTTTTCTGCCTTAAGTCACATGGTGTTTCGATAGCAAGAGGCACCTTACCTAGGAACGGGTCAAACTTTCTAGATTCAGTCCCACATATTAGGCAGTTGACTTCATTTTGAAGAATGCCTCCAAAAATAGCTGTGACAACAGTAGACGCTCCGTTTCTAGACAGACCACATCAGAGAGGTAAAGTCAGTCAGAATATTGGCTTAATTTTCAGTACCTGTTACACGTGCACTGCTTACAGCTCACCGCGACTCCACAGAGCGGTGCTGCCGGGGTGTGAGAACAGTGACCGAGTTCATCCACCGGGCACTTCGCTCACCCCAGGATTTGCGGTGCAAGCATTTGGCTGCTGTGACTCTCTTGCTTTATCTTGTACCAAAGAAGCAGGGACCATGTTATGTGCTAAGTAGGTGCTCAGAATGTCAGTTGAAGGTATTCTTGTTGATTGCACTTCTGCAGTGCAGAGCTGATGCTCATGGGGGTACAGTATTTTAACCCTGTAATTAAGACTGTTTCTGGAATAAAAGTTGTTCCCTTTTAGGTAGGTCAAGCATATTTTCATTTTAATTCTGTACCCTTTGTTACAAGTAATTTTGACTACTTCAAGCACATTCCTGCACTTCAGTTCCAAAGACAGCTTAAGTTGCATTGAGATAGGGAAACATTTCTCTGCCTCCATATCCTCTAGGCTTTCATTACTTTCTCAACTTTTTTAGCAGTGTATGTAATGGCTTTACATCTCATAGTCCAATTAAAAAAGAAAATTTTTTTTTAGGTGTAGTAGTAGTATACGATTTCTCACCTTGGTAGTTTGTGCTTGCAAACATGACACCACAAGTCTACAGAAACCCGTGTTCCTTATCTGCACTCCACCTACAGCTTGAAGTTAATTTGAATGCTTCTTGTTGAGCAGAAGGAAAAGGCTACGTAAACCAGTGCTCAAGGAGAGAGCAAGCAGCCACAGCCTATTTATTACTTCACTGTAGGCATTTACGTGTATGTGACCTTAATTTGCCCTTGACAGAAGGCAGCTTACTCCACCTCACCATGCATTTCAACAGCCATTCTCAAAACAAATTTACAACAGATACGTGAAAAAAAAGTTTAAGTTCTCCTTGGGTTTTGAAATTCAAGATGCTGACAAGACAAAACAAAACTGATTTAAGTTTTCAAATACAATTTAATTCTAAGAATGTTATAGGATTCCTTTGTGGGATTTTTAAGCACCAGCAAAGCAACGTAAATGTGTTAAATGCACAATCTGAACTCTAGGCTTTCCCTAATGAAGTCTCTATAAGATCCTGCATCTCTCAGCTCTGCTTACTCGGTCCTAGTGGGAAGAGGAAGGGAAAACTCACTCAACTCTTACATAGGGCATCCAAGGACTAAGGGATCCACTGTCCAGGCTGAACTGACTTAACATTCCTTCCTGAAGCAAATTAAAATGTTTTCTCTCTGTGACAGTTTCAATCTGAGAGAAAACAAACCTGGGACAGAGTTCAGAAACAACAGTATTTTGAGAAGTACAGAAAGAGGAGTGGAACATACAGATTACCTCTGTTTCAAGACATGCAGCAACATAATAATCAAAATCGCCAGGGAAAAAAGCAAAAGCTTTAACTGTGTCGAGTGATGTGCAAATAAAGCAGTATCATCTGCCAGGAAATTGACTTCAGCCTGGAACTGCACAGCTTACTCCATGATCCAGGAGGTCTGCTGACAATTTAAACCTACAAGTACTTGGCCATCTTGGGTTTTTTTCTTTTTTTTTCTTTTCTTTTTTCTCCCATATCATTCAGGCCATCTGTCTACCCTAAGACATCGAGATTGTCTAAACAAAGAATGCTATGTGAGTATAAAACGGAAAATAACACGTTCAGGGTTGTTTTTAAAATATCTGAAAGACCAATGAACTCTCAAGTGTTCACATCTGAGCCTGTATGCTCCCTTACACCTGTGACCACTGCTGAGCCTTTTGAAGGGAAGCTAATCCTTTATAAGCTGCAGCTTTAACTTTCATTAACATTCCAGAAGCACTAAAGAAAACTTACTTAAGCAGGGAACCATGAATGTGAAATTTCAGATCCACCATACACAGACCCATACAAAGCCATTAAGGTTTTCAAGAAATTAAAAAAAAAAAAACAAACAAAACCACACTTCTTACATGCAACATTTGTTGCTTGCAGACAGACTAGAATTTTCTTGCAAAATTACTGAACGTGAAACACCATTGAAGCCACCCTGGAGTTCCAGGTGTAGATGGTCCAAAAGGTAACGCATGAACTCGTGGGCATCCTGTTGCTGGTACCCCCTTAAGAGAAAAGGAAACAACAGCGACACAATCACTATATACAGGTTGCTTTAGTGCCGACACAGAGAGCACCAGGGTCACACACAAGAACCTTTGCTTGTTTAATAATACTGAACAGACTTTACAGAGACATTAATATTTTGTGCAAAATCAGTTGTCCAAGTGGCCTTTGGAAACATAGAGCTGTATGTGGACACAAACTAAGTGATTTTGGTCCTTCATAGCTTACTCGCTCTCTGTGCCTCTCTTTTTGAGAATGGAGAAACATTTAAGAATATACATTTTTGATAGGAAGAGACCTTTTAGAAAATGACAGGGAACAGCAGAGATATAACAGTTGCTCATGTATTTGGTTAGCACCAAACTCAGTCTGTGCTTATAACATCCTAGGACTCATATACATGTTAATGAAAAATACACACAGTAGTAGCAGTGATTTCCCCTCACTCAAAGCAGGTCTCATTTTTCTTTGTTATTGGCTATATTTGATTAGTACACTTCAGCAGAACTGTTACAATTCAGGTTCAGGCAGAAGACCACTTATTCCTACTTTGAAACTACTATAAATTACGATCGGTATCTTAATATATCAAGTGATCCAAGATTCAAAAGAAAGACACCACAAAATATTGGTCACGTTGGATTCACAGTCAGTGCTTCTGAGCGGTTTTTCACTCCTCCACTGGTCCCACTCACTTAGGCAGTTCCAGGTGTTTGCTTGCCTGCTTGTTCCCCTGCCCATCAAAGCCAGGAATTTAATCTTTGGGTTTGTTTTCCACATGCATCTTTCATCAATATGAAGTCTGAAATAATTAGGAAGAGAGATTTCTTTCCTCTCGTAAGGCGAGATCTAGAGCCATGCTCAGAATTGCACACCTCCCCCTGCATGGCCCACACAACATTTATTGGGAGAGGGAGGTCATGGCGGGGTACCCAGAGCATCTCTTGAGCATTTGGATTTGGTAGGACAGGGCTCCGGTCTCAGATGTGCCCTGCCATCAGCAACAGTGCTGCTCAATCACCATTACTTCACCACTAACAAACCTAATCAAAGGGAACAGAGAAGCCAGCACAGTAAAAAACGCATTTAAAGTTATTTAAGCTGAATCCTGCATCAAATTTAACAAACAGCTGCTGTCCATTTGCCATAATATACTGAGATGAAGTGGGAAAGCACAGTCAAACAGTGAAAGCTTTGCGCAACACTGACATAATTATGTGCAAGTCTTTGTAGGGCTAGTTCCAAAAAACCCTGCATAGTAGAGGAGAGTTGGCTTTCCTCTTCCTCTTGTCCATTCTGTTCAGCTGCTTTATCACGCCTCCCCAGCCCCTCTTCCTCCTCACTGTTCCACCTACCTATGGGCAGTAACTGTCACAGAGGAACATCTGGCAAAGAACAGAGATTTTTTTATGCTGCTGCTGAGGGGAGGGAAAATGCCAGTAACTCATGACACAGTACCCAGAGCGGGAGAGAAATGAGAACAGCTTCAGTGCAACGTGAAGCTGATGTACTTAGTGAACACCACAAAAGTATTGCTAGAAGGTAACAACACACACAAAAGAAGACATAAAGCCTTTGCGTTTTGTAGAACTATAGTAATGTTTTCTTGCAAACTGGCATCTTTAGAAGAAATCACCAAGTTTGTACGAAATTCTTACAGCACCCTGAAAAACGTCAGCAGCACTACTTACCTTTTACGTCAGAAAAACTGGCACATGGAACCACTTCTTGTTTCAACAGGCCAGAGTCATGTACAGCCAAAAATAAAACTTACTCTCCCAAAGTTGCAAAATAATTATATGTTACTACGAAACAAGGTAGTAAAGCGGAACTCTGTGTCAAAGCTGCATGTTAACTGGGCACGCTGTAGGATAGCGCTGAAGTTGCTGAGATAACACAGGATTTGCTTCATTTACTGAATACAGCTGTCTTCAATTAAATAAGCATATAGGCAATCATAGTAAACAGCTGAAGATGGAATTTATGGAACGGCTTTGCTTCAGACACCCTTTTCAGTATTTCTCACAAAGGAGCTCTGAAATATACAGCACCCTTGCTCTGCAACAAATTTAATGAAATAACCTTTGGAATCATTTCACATTGCTGGTTGTGCTCCTGGTGCACGTGTCTGTACTTGCATACAAACATGTTAATGATAGGTGAAAGATTTTTTGGATTTGTTAAAAAGCTTAAGTATAGATACAGATCTTTAAGAACATGATGATATGGATGATGCACGGTTTAAAATAAACTATGATCTAAAAGCCTGTCAGCAAAAAAGTAGAGTTCCTCTCATAGTCAGCTTGTGTAACAAAACTGATCTCCATCCACCTGAAGCAACGCAGTTCAAGCCCACCTCTGACATTCCTTTTCCTGCCAGCAACAAGAAGGGATATAAACAGAACAGTTCCTGGGATAACACAGCATACTATTTATACAGCAGAGTATCAGCAAACACGCATCTCGCAACACAGCCATGGAGTGCAGCTGCAGCAGTTTTTTCTATAAGTTCCTCTAAGAAGAACAGTACTTGCAGTCTTTTGGAGGCAGACATGATTTGCCTTTAACTGAAATCTCTATGGGCTAAAACAGCTAAAGTAGGTCTCCAAGCACGTCTCCTCCCCCTACCCCACCACCTCAGGCTTCCTAAGCACAAGCCAAGGTGCCTGGTTTCCCCTTAATGTGCTACTGGCTCTGGCTTTCTTTCATGTGTTTGTCCATCCACCTCCTCCTCCCAAACTCACATGATGCACACAAGGTAAAAGTAGTATTGTCACACCATTAGCTTTTACAAGGTACAATTAGGCACTGAACAAATTTAAATTTTCTCCCTGGATCATGTGGGAACAGGGATCTACCGAGCAGACAACTTCTCTCTATGTGATTTAATGAATTCTCTAGTCATTTAATCATGGACATGTTCCCCGCTAACTATGAATAAAAAGGGGAAGAGGAGAACTCCAACAAACAGCACTTTTTCTTCTAAAAGCTGTGATAGAACCCACAGTGCTGAAAATTTGCTTGAGAAACTTTAATGAACTTGTTTTCTCACTTAATCTACAAGAATAACAAGAATTAGAGTGAAAACTGTAATAGGGAAACTGGTCACATACATTATGGATGACGTTCATTTACCTACAATGTTTTGGCTGTGGCTTGCAACTACTGCTATTAAACTTCCTTGATTCTCATAAGCCAAGTGAAACATATTTGGGAGTGTGAAGAACAGAATAAATACATTTGTGTTATTTGGGTTACTCGTTGAGCAGATGTGTTCACAGCATCTTTTCAGCACTGCTGGAGATGTAACAGATAACAGAACATCTTTACTACCTGAGAACATGGAGCAACTTACCTTCATCACAATATTTCCTAACAGGTTTCAGTGCTCCTTTGAAAGAGGTTCAGGGACCAGGACAGGGAGACCTTGGAGAGGAACGATACTTTGATTTACTTGGGTAACCTTTTTTTCCTTTTTTTTTAATTGTCTTTTTAGTCAGTATGGGCACAGAATGCCTATTATGCACAAGATTTTTTTTTTCTTTATAACCCTTATTTCATGTCCAGCTGGTGAATACAGTGTTTTGAGAGAATCAAGGAAGTTTCAGCCAGTATGTTTGCAATTAGGCCTGTAGGTGCTGTATCTTTTTTAATCTGACTACACCACTTTCATATCACAGCCAAGCTTGGGTTCTGTCAACACCACACACTTGGCACTTCCCTACCCATCATCATCTTGATTCTTCTGCCCTTCGGAGCACTGGCTTAAAGGTACAACTACTACTATTTTAGTATTTGAGACGTTTGTCCTCTCCAACACTGCTACAAGTAGCATGTAGTAGAAGGGCGGGGGATAAAAAGCACTACCGATGAACACAAAACTGTCAAAGTGAAGATCCTTTTCAAAGCAGATTTGTGAGCGTATGGGAAAGGTGCAGAGTACATCCTGCAGATTCAGCAAATTTTAGAATAGGGCACCAGCAATACAAGGTTGCAACCAAGAATACTGTTCTTATTCTACAAAACTTACCTAAAATTTGGCATGATTTTCCAAACAACATAAAATAAAGACTCTGGACTAAACGCAGTTTGGCTTCCTTGCCATAAAGCACAGAGTGTCTTTCTGAATTCTTCCACCAGTGAACTGGAAAGAAAGTAAAAGTTGGTGGTTAACATGGGTTTTTGTTATAAAATTTACAGGTTTACTAGATCAATGGTACAAATATCAGACATCACTTTCATTAGGACTGTAATAACTGGGTAAATACCCTTTCCAGTGTGTCCAAAATCCTACCTACAACAGTGGAGAGAGACACAGGTTAGGAAAATTACATTTCAAGGTTTTGAGGACTCACATAAAAATCTGTCCACCTTTTGCCATTTTACTGTAGGCTCTGCTAGTATCATCCCCTGAATACTTGCTCAGACAAGCTACAGATTGTGAATCACTTACTCTGGCATGTTTTTGGTTTGTTTTTTTTTTTCTTTTGTTTTGTGGAAGTGGGGTGGGGTTTGTTCTGTTTTTGGGGGGATTTTTTGTAGTTTGTTGATTCGCAGACACATCCCCATAACTGTATTTTAGCTATAATTAATTAACATAATGTCTGGAGTACATATAACTAGCACTTTTTATCCTTACTTTAAAAGTAGTTAACACTCCAGTGCCTTCTGATGTATCTGACTGCTTCCCCCTGCAGCACCAGACCTATATAAGCAAACTCAAAGTGATACAGAGTGAGGGCTTTTTTATAGCCAATTGATTTCTTACGACTCTCTCCCCCCGTGAATCATTTTTCTACGGTTCTGCAACAGAGTTGAGTAGAGCATATAGTAGCTGTACTGCCCAAGCATTTGCTGTTTTCCATAAAGTTCAGTGATACCAAGGAACACGCATCTTACACGTTGTTATCCCCTTGGCTCCTGGTATGGTATGTTCGCCTGCCTGCCGTCTTCCCATTCCTCAGCTCCACAGCAGGCAACTCTTTGAAGTAACAGCAAAACTGCTGAATGTTACTACAGAAAAAGGAAAAACAAGTTAAATCCTTAAAGGCCAGAGAACAAAGAGAATATTATGTATTCTGGAGCCTGTTCTTTGAAATGCACTGGTCTTTATGCATTGATAGGGGATGGCAATCATAAACAGTTCAGGATACAAGAAATACTACATTAAATATTCCTCTTCTGTAAATGACTGAGCAGACCAGTGAATATTATCATCATCCCAGCTACCTGAAATAACTACATTTTGGCTCTGCTTTGACTAAGAGATACCACAGCAGATAGAGGTATTGGAAGGCATTTCCTAACAAAGCAGGCTGCATCTGCTGAGGTGGTTAACTCCATGCCTACCACCACTTATCAATTCTAACCTCTGCTACCACAATCCCAGCAATGGAACACGTGCCTCAGTTCCTGCAAGTGAGCACTGAATGACGGAATAGAAAATGGAGACTGATTAGTCCTGCTGTAACCTGACTCAGTAGTCTCCCAGTGAAGCAGGCAAATTCAGAAATACAAAAGGACAATTACAGAGCAGTGGTGGTCTTCGCAGCAGTTAAACGAGGTCTAACATCCAGCACTGCAGAAACTGTTCTGCCTGCTTCCATGAGACACATCCCTCAACACACTGTCTCTGCTTTCACAGCAACCATAAGCATCAACATGTTTCAACAGCCTCAGCAATGAAAGAACTATCTCCTTTTCCGCTGAGGACAGGGCAGGCTTCTTCTGGAACACCGCATCACAGCAAGTCCCTCACAGTGCAAAACACGACCTTATAGTACCCACACATGCCTGGTCCTGCAAATCCAGGTTCACCATCGTACAGTGGTAATTCCCGTGCCTTATGCCCACAACCACTCTCACAGAGGGTGGGGAAAGCTTTGGAGGTACCTGAGCGACTGAAGGATTGCATTCATGAAACACGTATTCCCCAGGTTCCGAAGGCCTGTGGCACAAAGGGCAGTGGTGCTTCCCTGGAAATGAGACTGGTTAAGATAAAGAAAGACTTATCGTACTTAAGTATGATCATACTTAAAGCTCCTCAACTTCTCCACAGAGCTGTTACCCTTATATCAGAATAGATTTAGACAATAATAAACTACACTGTTTGAAAAGTTCAGTCTCGAAGCCAAAGCAACCACCTCATCAGCTCAAACTGCCTTGAAGCTCCATCTTGACATGAAACCTGTTTCTTATTCATTCCTGTCAACAGAAAACTATAGCATAACTCTTCCTTCTTTAGATATACTACATAAATCTAATATAGGACAACACAGAGTTAAACACGGGCATTTACTGCAGAGCATCTGTGTGTATATGTAAAATATTCATCCTCCAACAATGTTCAGAGAGAACCGGACAGCAATTTCCCTGAAGTACCTTCAAAAAATGAAAATGCCAATGCTTATGCATTTAGTCCCATATCTAATATGCACAGTGTGGCTGTCTGCAGGTTAAAGTCACCAGCACCAGCCTGCTGGCTTGGTGGGTTTTTTTGGTAGTCAGGAATGATTTTGAAAGACAGTCAACAGCATTTAAGTTAGACTGTGCAAAGAAAAAGCAATGTGTTGAACCAAGAGATGAAAAACCTACACCATTTACAGTCTAGGAGTTGTTAGTTGTCAGAGCAATGTTACCCACAGATGAGCTTGCTTTTTGCCCATAATCTCCGTGGTAGGCTGGGAGGAGAGGGAAGAGAACTGTGGACAGTGTTGCACTTACGATTTCTAGAATCTACAACACTTGGACACATCCCATTGTCTACAAAATATCACACTGAAAGTTCACCAAATTTTGGGCATTCTTCATCTAAAAGAAGTTAAAAGCTAGACGATGCCAAAGACTCTGTGCAAATCCAGGTTACCAAATATGTATTCAAAGTGTTCCAATAAACCTTTCTTCCTCCCCAAATCTACCACAAACATCATCTCTGGTGAGGAACAAATGACAACTGAATATTTGTACATGAGTTGTTAAAAAAAAAAAACAAAGAAAAAATAATAAAAAAAATTTATTAATTACACAAGCAATTATTTACCAATTCAGCAAGAACTGTTTGAAGAGAGACCTGTTTTCCAATAAAGGAAAAAAACTTCCAAGTACAAACACCACAATGTTCTTTGCATATTCTTTTCTTGCTCTTGCCCAGGGTGAGACAGCAGGGTATCACTGCAAACAGCAGTGGCCTGTCTTTTCTAGTTAAGGATCCAGTGTGCCAACAATAAAAAGATCATCTGTTGCCACAGGTAATATTCAAGTATTAATAAAGTAATAAACCAGAGAAAACAGCTTCTTCTCTTTGTAATCAGGTAGAAGACAGCTATTACTTAGGCTCTCTGACTACATTGCTGTCCTGCAGTCCCAGGGGCCAAGGAGAAAAGTTCTGCTCTACCACTCCTTCTGGCCAAGGGTGAAAATAAAGCAGTTCCAAACAACTGGGTCAGTATCTCCCCTCTCCCTCCCTAAAATCTGGGAGAAATTATGAAGATTAGAAACTCCCTCAACCCAAACTGTGGAAAACAGAGACATTAGGTTTGGGGCATTTTTTGTCTGGAAGAAAATACACAGCCCTTCGGCTATCTAGCAAGGGCTGGATTGTCGTCTCCTGAGTTCTATTCTGCAAATGTGAAGTTAAAATAGAAGGAAGATGAGAGTAAGAAAAGCTTTCAGAATAGCCCACAGTTTCTACTGAAAGCAAATTTTACTAAGCTCTTTTAAAAAATTGTTCAAATTTTTTACTTTTTCCTAACAATTACTCTCTTATCCCCTTAGAAAAAGATAGTGCACCCAAGAGACAAAACACCCTTGTCTGCTTGGAGAAGAAAAGCCTTATATCTAGCCTTGTTTTAATCCCAGTATGTATTGGTTCCTTCTGATTTTGCTGATCCCACCAAGCTCAAACTGCCCTGAAGGTCTGTCTTGACATGAAACCCTTCTTAAGCACACAGAAGCTCAAAGTCTGGGTGAACAGAAATGCTGCAAAATAGCAAACATTCTTTTGTGAGAAGGGGTGTACTGTCGGGAGAGGAGAAAGACAAAGTGCACCAAGCAGAAGCTGGGTAACCCATCATAACTATTTAATCTAGGCCAACCCTAAGCCTCAACAGGCTGAAAAAAACAACCCTTAAACTCACTGTACTGGATCTGTCATACTTACATTTACTTTTAATAACTTGCTGTTCAGAGATGAATTTTCCAATAGTTTTCTTTTCCTATGTCTGTCTGATGTAAAGGCTGAACTGCTGGAAAGTAATTAAAAGAGGTTACTTACTGTAAAACCAAAATAATGTGTGAAATGGGCAACAGATAATCACCCTAATGCTCAACCTAGTGCTTACATCTGCACTCGTTGTCATTAAGACAGCCAAGAGCTTCCCCGATAGCAACATCTGCTTTTCACAGTCTTGAAATAGACTGCATCTCCCTCAGAGTATAAATGTACATCCTATTTTCAACACTAATATCCAAGATAATCGCACTGTTACGCATGCTACAGTGTACGCCCTGAAGAGTGGTCTTATTAGTATGCTACTATTCACCAAAAATATTGATCTTTTGCCTTAATCAAAGGAATGCTTAATAGAGAATTAGAGAGTCTTCTGTCAGAAGAATCCTCTAAGCCTGTAGAAAGACAACTTCAAAAAAATCAGGACAAAGTCAGGTTACCGAAAATCAAAAATTTCTTGTGCTAGCACGTATGTATTATAGCTGAATTCTCTTACTAAAATAAAAGATGCATTTGTGTAATACTAATACAAAGTTACAAGAACAATTAGTTATTCTTTTCTACATCACTGGAAATTCCTGGCACTTCAATTCTACCAGTTTATGACTTCTCTCTGATCTAAAAGCAAAATCATAACTTGTTCCAGATTTTAGGTTTGAACGGGTTTTTTGTTTGTTTGTTTTTTATTTTTTTAAATCAGAAAGTCCTCCAAACCTTCAAAAATTGTCATTACACACAATGGAAGCCTCCACGGTATCATTTACACCTCCTAACGAGTTAGATCTGGACATTTCTGAAATACTAATGTGTACTTCTGATTGTGCTTCAACATCTTTACTTCCCATGACATACCTGAGAAACCCATCAAAAAGAGAATGGAAAATAATGAAAATGTTAATATTACCAACAGATTAAGTGACACACTTAACTCGACACAGAAACTTCCCAAAAATTGCAACAATTTCTTAGCAGGAGTCCTGCTTGGACTCTGGGGCATTCAAAGACATTTGGAAGCGCTGTGTGCACATGTACTTCTACTTGGTACTGTGTAAGATTTCCAAGCAAACTGTGAAAAGGTTATTTGCTCTCTAGCACTGGCCACAGCATCCAGCATCAGCATCACAACGATCGTAGCACCTACTTTTCAGTGGAACAGGTAAAGGCAGAGGAAAAACATGTCTATTCTGTACGATTCCAAGTTCTCAAGCTCTCTTAACCTTTTTGCTTAGAAACCAAACTATGCAGTTAATATGAAGACTATTTCGACCTCTGTTTTTACTTCAATTTCTCTGCTCCAGAAACTTATTCTGGTTCTGACAAATTGGAAATTCTGGAAATTCTCTTCCATTTATATGGAAAAAGACAGTAATTAATGGCTACTTACCAAGAAAGTTAATCTTTATCTAAATTCCTGTGTCACTGTGCACTGCTTCTATGAGATTCACTTTACAAGAAACAAATCTATTCATTCTGCACTTGTGCTTCTCAGTGATGAAAAGGATATTTAAACATACAAAGCATCACACACACAGAAGGACCGAAATATATATATATTAAATACATATATACATATAAAACAGGAATACCCCTTAAATGACACAAAGCAGTCTGGCTGTAAACAAATAACTTACTTTTCCAAGTTCTGTAGGTGCTCTCTGACCTTCTGTACCAGGCCCAGCTTGGTATCATTCACTACAAAATCATCACAGCGATAACTGCAAGAAAAACGTTTATCAGAACGTGCAAAGGATTTCAATGAAATACTCCAAAACTGTCAGGCAAACCTATGTGTGGGAAGCACCAAAGGGACTCAGTGGAAGATTACAAGGGGAACAGGGGAGCACAACACCTACATACGGAGTCTGGTTCCCTCTGAAAACTATCCTATAGCAAGAGAATGCACAGGCAGTATGTTTTTCCTTCTAGATCAGTTCTTTGCTGGAAATCAGCAGCACCATGTTCTGCCTGTCCAGTGCAGAATTCCAGTTCAACAAAAGCTCAAACAATACGGTGTAACCAAAAAGAGCATTAGAAGACAATCCATAGAAAATTTATCAGAAAAGATCAATTGACGTCAACAAAGTTTTTATTAATATATAGCATAAATCCATTTATTTTAATACTGTAACGCTATCATTAAAACCTGAGGTACTGGACAGATACACACATAGTGTAAAAGTTTCTGTTACAGAAAAAATATGGGCGAAGATGAACTAAGAGATTGTCATTTATCCAAAGTCACATCAGAAGTCTGTGGCAACTCACACCTTGTGCTTTAACCCCAAATATCACTCAATCTCTCAGATAGTTTTTGTAAATACAGAAATTTGTATTATAATGCTTAAGCCAGTATTTTGAGCTTTTAGGGGGTAAGTGTACAAAAGCAAGTAACTGAGCTGGAGAGAAGCAGATCTCCCCCATAATGCCTCAAGGCAAACGTAAAGTGAAGTTAAATGAAAATAGCATCTCAGCAGGAGCAAGGGTCCTTACAGAAGTCTACAATCCTATGATCTTTTACAAAGATCTCACGTTTCCCAAGAGGCAAAGATGTTTATCATAATTCAATATACAAACTGCGGGCTCATAACATTTCATATAGTGCACAAAGCCAAAGGTCACAAACCATTTCTAAGAAGGGGTGACAAGAGTCTTTTAAGGAATGTTGAAAATAACCCCACACCTTATTTCACTATTTTGCTGTGTAGATCCACAGTGCACATGTTGATTCAAAGAAATGAAAGGAGAAAGTAGCAAAGAAAACTGTCACAAGTTCTGCTGCTTTGCTGTGTTTTTCTGAGGGCAAGAAAAGTAAGGGATTTAAAATGGGGAATAGAGATCCCAGAATGATATGGACCCTCTTATCCATGTTCTTTCTTCCATTTGTGAAGGAAAGACAAGGCCTGTATACAGAGGTGGAGTAGCAGAAATGGGAGGGGAAGGAAGGACAAAAACCCCTTAAAACCCAAGAAACAGGAATGCCGCAGTCAGTAAAAGCAGCCCAGCCCTACAGAACCCACACCTGCAGGTCAGTAAACCAAGAATTCTGTGCAGTCTCCTCGAGTCCCTCTCGAAGGAGGCCTTGCTGCTGTGCACTGGTGCTGCAGGGGACATGCCAGCATTCTCGCAGGGCTTGCCAAGAGCTAGTTCAACAACTAGATAACCTGCATTCTGGCATGAGAAACAAGAAGGTAAGAAAAGACTTAACACCGCTTGCACCAGCTATTTTGAGAGCACTGTGACAAGAAGGGAGCAGAGACTTGTCACAACTTCCCTCCCCCCACATCCCACAAGTGTAGCTCTGCTCTGAGAGTGTGTCGGCCCTCACTGTGAAGCATCATGTTGCGGCTTCACATTCTGGCAGGCAACTGAACGCTTCCTGTGAAGAAAACTAACTTACTTCGGATATGTTTAGTATCAGAACTGTAGCTATTTCTCTCCTTTCTTTTTGGCACAGGACTGACTCAAACATGAAATACATCCTCATTGTCTCAGGTTATTCCTCCACTGGAGCAGATCCGTGTTTCCTAAATTAATGAAGTTATTGACTTGAGGCACAACTGGAATTTACAACATTCTTTGTTGCATAAATCTGCGATGTATTTCAAAGGCAACAATATTGCTAGTGTTCAAACACTGAATTCCTGAAGAGACTGCAGAACTGAGAAAGTAAAAGCCCTTGCCATGAAAAGTAGTCTGTAAGACCAGTCTGTCCAGCTTCTCTGATGATTTCTGCCTCTGCAAAGAGAAATTAATACAACTCTCATGATTTCCAAACACTGAACACGGCAGATAAGGATACTTACGCAAGACCTAGACAGTATTAAGATAGCCATTACCAGGGTTGGGTTTTTTGTTTGGTTTTTTTAAGGTTGCCACAGACCTAGTTAGTTTGCAGATGTTCTTATCTTTCAGCTGTGGTTTAAGTAGTCCTATTCAGGCACCTACCATTACCTTATGAAATGTTCCTGCATTTGCCACTCTCACAGGACACCACACTTCAAGGAGAAACATCAGAGCAAACTACCCAGGTCAGCTTTGGCGAGAGGCAAATACGGTGCAGGTGGATACAGCACAGTCCACCTTCTCCATACTGCCAGCATTCCCACGGCCCCACAGCACAACGATGCTGCTACCATTGGTGTGCAGCCACTAACATTTATAAATGGGAAACCACAGCAGATGCAAGCTACTGAAAGCCTCCAAGCCAACTTATTGCTCAAAGACAATTTAATACTTGCTCCCATACCCTAAAGATTGTGTTGACCTTATTTTTAGTCTGATCTCACATACCAGTCACATCTTTACACAAAATTGCAAGTTAGCACTTTCCCGAAGATGGGAGAATAAAACCAAATACATCGTTAAATGTCGGGGTCCTTTCAACAGAGGAAAAATAATTTTAAGATTCACTTAAAAACAAGATAAGCTTCTTCTAGTTCTCTTTTTAATGGGCAGGTTTTTTTAAACCACCGCCCTTGCAACACTGAGGATTCACCAATCTATTTTGAATAAATGAAGTAAATAGTATAGGAAGTAGTTTATGCTTTAATAGTTTTAAAATTTGCTAAGTCCACACATCTTAAAAGGCAAACTGTCAAGACGTTACTTCCTGTAAGCGAAGCTGACATTCAAAGCATTTAATCTGTGATTCTTAGGATTATCACAAACTAACAATCCACCTTTTTGCTTACAGCAGTTCTACACTATGCTGCTAACAGCAACTGTACAGAATAAATTCAGTACATCAGGGAGGGTCCCTTATATGGATTAGCACAATATTTTCCTCTCCATACGCTTTCTATTTTTAGCACCTGTACTACCTCCAAGGCCTGGTCTTTTCTGGTCTCCTTTGCTGCTAAACTGGCAGGAAGCCGGTGAACGTAGGCACTGCTCTGGGGAACACTCAGGCTTACTGCTAGCCCTTTCAGTAGGTTACAGAACTTCGTGCTACAAAGCCCTGATTGGATTTCAAAAATGACAGGAGATGCAAATTTAGGAAAATCTAAGTTTCTCAGTTGTGCTAAACACCTTACATGATTAAGCTAAGAACTCAAGTTTTACCATCTTGATAAAAGGCTTTTTATCTTCTTTAAATTCCACTCGCTGCAGAATACAAAATAAAGATCCTAAGAAATCTCAGTTTTGGGTGCTTATGCACTAGCACAGTAAGACTGTTTTTTAAACAAAACCACCATCACAGAAAAACAGACTAAAAAAGAATTGCTGAAAGTCCTTAACACTTAGCTATCTTTATATCAACCCCAAGGAAAGGCAGGAACACAGTAGCACAGCCATGTCGCTTTAAGAGATAACAAGGAGGCTAACGGGTCAGAAATCTGACCTGCAAATTCTGTCTGGCATTAAATGAACACAGGAAACTCTTATGCAAATACATAAACAGGGCAGCCTTTCTTCCCCTGTGCTCACCTGCTGTCTGTGCACTAGCACAGAGAAAACAAGTTTACAAGAGTCCTCTTTCAGGAAACCTATTTCTGAAAGCAGGCTTCTTACGCATATCATTTTACTTCTAGTGCACAGAGGAACAACTACTAACACTGTGGGAGAAAGAACAAAAAAGATCTGTACTTCTTGTAAACTCTTTGTGCTTAGTACTTTAAAACTATCTGAAAGGCTGACTACCTCCAAAAAGTGGAATTCAGGAGTCTGCTTTTCTCAGTGCTTACAGTGTCAAACATAATTCAGTTAAAGATTTAGTATTGCACCTCAAAAGTGACCAAAGAATCAAAAAGAAAATCATGCTTTTATAATAAATAACAGATTAACATCCTCTCAATTTTTCCAATGTGAAGACGGAACACGCGAAAGCTAGTTGCTCAGTACTTACTGACACCTCAAACACGTCTGTATTTTTCAAAATATTTGGAATTCAAAAAATTCATAAATACAATAAAAACGTCATCTCATTAAAAAAAAAAACAACAACAACAACAAACAGAAATCAACCACAATCTCTCCAGAATGGGAGCATTTTAATTTCAAAGCTACATCAAAAGCTTGTAATCCCATAGAAGAAAACATATAAACCTAGACTTCCATGCTGAAATGCAGTCACAGGTGACTGCTTGATCTAGCTTTGGTTTACAGCAAGATTGCATGTGAACTAGAAACAGTAAGCTGCGGTAGCTTCAACACTCACAGAGTATTTCTTCCCTTTGGAGTGACAAGAAAAGCTGAGGCAAACCCTGGACTGTGCTCTCATGACTGCATGGAAGTTTATGACACAGCCAAAGAAACAAGAATATTCAGCTCTGTGCAGTAAACAAAGTTGTAAATAAAAACATGAAAGCCAGCAGCACATTGAAATATCTCCAATATTTTTACAGTAGAAGTAAAATTCAATTAAGTCTTCAGATGGTATTTTTTTGACTTTCCAATCAGTGAGATTGCCCACATTGCTAGTATAAAATACTAGTACTTAAATAAAAGTTAACTTAAACACAGAATAAATAACACAGCACAATCGCAAATAAACACAGCAATGTCTACTGGATTCACACCTACACGGAAGAAGCTAACAAGTAACATTTCAAAATTCAATCTCCACAGTACTTAATTAATTAGTCATGACACAAATTCACCCAACTCTTTGCTTTAACTGGCAAGCACTATTTGATAGAAACCCCAACAGTATTGTCTGAAATAGAGATGCAGAAGCTGATCTCAATGCTCCCTGCTTTATCTTTACACAGCTAAACTCATTTCCACTGAAAAAAATGGGTGCAATAACAAATCCAGGTATCTTTTTCTGATTATCAGGAGGTAAAACTCTGAAATATCCTGAATGAAAGCAAAGATACACTGCTTTAGAAACTTGTTCAGCTTCACATTAGCAAAGGAGAATTATAATTTGCTAGTGAATTATACACAACAGGAACTCCCCATGGCAAAGCTCTCTACAGTTAGTTCCAGCTCATCCATAGACGACTCAGCCTTCTACTTCAATTGCAGCAGAAAAGATGCTAAAATGCTTCTCCCTCTGTCCTACCACAAATATGCTGTGAAACACCAGTGAGCTTCCTCAGTACGTGCCTACCTGCTCCTCACAAGCATATTTTCATTCAGTTATAGATGCCATACTCCTCAGGCTGGCTGGCACCATATTGCAGTGCCCATACTGGGTTTGAGACAAGGTCAGCAGGGTGCTCCAACTTGCTCTGTAACTCATCAAGCCTCAGCAAGTTGGGCATACTGTTTGTCACAGTAAATGGAGATAACATCAAGACTTCAAAACACTCTGCTAAAATTCCTCTGCACGTTACCACCTTCAGAGTGACTAGAAGACAAGTCATACATCAAACAAAACAAAAAACCACAATGCAGAACCAACAGCATTAACCAGAAAAGTGGAATTAGCATCCCACAGCTGTCCCAGTGCTGGAAGCTTGTGCATATGTATCACTTAGGAAAAAAAATACGTTTTCTAATATTTTCACACAGAAGCAGGTAAAAATGCTGGTCATTTAAATACAATGCAAATAGAAGCAAAATCCCTATACATGACAAAGCTACTCAAACCCTTCTTCTGTGCATAACACCCACACAGCTTTTGTCATTGCTACATGCACTATCTAAATAATTTTTTACTTACTCTAAACAAAATATCTTCATGTAAAACCACTGAACAGTGATTTTATTTGCAGGGGATAAAAATACTTGTTACAGAAGTATTCCTCATAAAACTGGATACCCAAACGTCAGCAAATTTCTCCCTGAAGAAGTACACAGAAGATACCTAACTATTTGAACAAAATACGCATCAGTGGAGCTATGTACTCAGTAATTTTACAACACTGTAACACGGATTTTCCTGAGATTTGCCACAACTCCCAAGTAACAATATTTGTGGGAAGGCATGAAGCTAACAGGAAATGGGGAAGCAGCTGGCGCTAGTTTTGCTTAGGGGTGAAGAGGATGGAAGATGCTGAATGCACAAAAGCACTGTTTTCAATAGCTTTCCAGTCTTCGCTCTCCAAGGAGCCAGGAAGCCAGGGAAGCCGACATTATTGGCAGAACTATTACATCTCCCTAAACGGTTCTAATATCTTACTCTAAGAAACTGATAGAGTAAATCAGTCCAGGCCATTCTTCTGACAGAAGATTCACTTCTGTGGTTTTGCTGCTTAATTTTGCCAAAGAGTTGATGCTGCTTCCCAACAGGATCCATCACTTTCCCAAACTTGTACAAGTTGCACCAAACCTCCAAAAGAAAGAAGCCTTTCTTTCAGAGTGCAGAAAAAATTACTATCGGGAAAACCCCCCGAACAAAACACAAACATAAATACCTCAAGTTCACATCTCCTGGGCAGGAACTATAGTGTATTACTTTTCTTTCCGACAAATAAATGAAACATGAAAGGCTCACCAATTTTATGGAAGGAGTAACTACAACCAAAAAGCAGCTTTTGCAGTTAAAAGGTTAGGGTTGCAACATACCCTGAAGCAAACAAAAGCAACTCCAAGTGACATATATAGCATTTATTTAAAAAACTTTCTGCTAAGTCATTTGAAATGCAGGAGTTTAACCACAACCAGTGCTACAATACACATGCAAAAGCAGAAGGTTATTTTATAACTTTTTGTAAACAGTCAGGTCTGAAATCAAGAGATGAAGTGCTCAAAAATGTGCACTATAATGCTTCACAAGAGTCTAGTTTTCACTTTCTAGTATGTCAAAAGTTGTCAAATTACAGTGTTTAAACCCTTACCAGTATGTACTGTAACTACTGCAATCCATACACACGGTATGCTGAACTTTCTCTTGTTTTTCTGTTTTCTTATGATTGGTCATAGGAATCTGTGCATCTTCATAATGCTTTTTTGCATGGCCATTCACATACCTAAAAAAATAGAAAACAAAAAAAAAGTCTTACACTTTTAAACAGTTAGTTAACCAACATTTACTGAAATAAGAAGAAAAAAAGCAGCCTAATGAGCATCCAGTATCTATAAAGGCATTAAAACAGGCAATTCACCCGTGTGAAACATTGGTTAAATTTTTTAACCTTTTACCCCTTTACTCTCCCACATTGTTCAAATTAATCTTTCTATCTCCTTCACAGCAACTCTAAACTGACACCCCTGTAGCAAACCCCATGATCTGGGCCCTGAACAGACTGATGCACCTTCGTAACTGAGAAAATCATTAGCTCCCTTTTCCCATACTTCTCATGTGGTTAGTTTTCCATATTGCTTTCCCTCTTACAGCTCTACATTTTTCTCCACCCAGCACTGATCGTTTGTGATTACTCCCATACAAAAGCACATCCATTTTAAACCTTCCCATTCTGCAGCACGATTTAATATCAGAACATACCATGTTCAGCTCTTTTGCTGACACATTAAGCATTTTCACTCTAAACGTTTGTTATATAGAAAATTAAGTAGCTTTAATAAAAAGCGTGCAAAAGCCCTACCTATCAGGTGAAAATCATTAGCACTTAGACCTGCATGGCCAGACCTCAGGTGAATTCCCTCCTCCCCCATTCCGTGCTTGTTGAACTCAATAATGCTAACCCACAGGAACTGGACAGGTTCCACAGGAAGGTCTTTGTATTCTATGCTTGCTCCCACGTGCAGGTGTAAATAATTCTGCGAACACTGCTGCAATCATTAAGGCACAGAGGTCACAGGGTGACCAGCATCACTGTGCTGGCTGAGTCCTGCAGCAATTATGTCCCAACCCAAATGAGGCAGTTGTGTTCGCAGGAGTTTGTCTGCTGCCTAATGGTGCAAATGAGAGATCTGTAAATCATAGAATGGTTCCAGTTAGAAGGGACCTTAAAGATCATCGAGTTTCAATCCTCCTGCCCTGGGCAGGGACACCTCCCACCACACCAGGTTGCTCCAAGCCCCATCCAGCCTGGCCTTGAGCCCCTCCAGGGATGGGGCAGCCACAGCTTCTCTGGGCAACCTGGGCCAGCGTTTCCCTATCCTTAAAGTAAAGAATTTCTTCCTAGTATCTAATCTAAGTCTGCCCTCTTCCAGTTTAAAACTGTTCCCCCTCATCCTAACACTACACTCCCTGATAAAGAGTCCCTCATCCCTCCAGTAGGCCCTCTTTAGGTACTAGAAGCTATGTTCACACCAGAAATGCTCTGCTGCTGTAGCATGGTCAGTAATGTTCCCAATGACTCTGACTTGGAGGATATAGTTGAAGTACAGATCTGCAGAGCTCTACTTCTCTTCCTTTCACTTCAAACATTACCTGAACAGAAGAATATGCCGTGTGCTTTCATGATCAGAAGTGCTCCCTTTACAAGAGCACTGCATTCTTCTCACCTAATTATTTCCCATTCTAAAGATGGAAGCAGTTTGAAAAGTCAAAACAAACTGCATAAATAATGACTTGATGTCTACTAACTGCACACAAGAAAGGCAATGAGTAATAACTTTTTTTTTAAATTGGTAACAAATAAAATATTCCAAACTCTATTTCACACCATCACGTAACATGAAGTAGCTCCCTCTCTCACCAATTACAGTTTATAAAATAAATGAATAAATAAAAGGAAAAAAAAAAAAAAGAGAAAAAGAGAAAAAAAAGTTTGGGCTGAAAACTCTGAATACGAGTGTTAAAACTGCAGCATTTATATCTATACAGATCCAAAAACCAAAACCTAGAGCTAATTGAATCCACTTTAAAAGACAAAGTCACTAAGTTTAATGACGCTTTTCCAGAATAAAAGCACATCAGCCCAGATGCCACCCTACAGATGAAAACGTGTTCACATCTCAGATACCGTTTAAATGTCAACAGTAACTGCATTCCTATTAGTACATACATCTCAAACATTTCTGTAGCAGCAAATTTTCTACAATTATCCTGACATATAAATAACAGTACTGACTGTATCATTCCTCTATGAATTATTTTGGCATACTTCAACTTAGACTAAAAAAAAAAAAAAAAAAAAAAAAAAGAACGAATTCTGATGGTAGCTAGTCCTTATGTGTTATGGCAATAACTGTTCCAAAATGACATGACAGTACACCTAAGGTATTTTCTAAGATAGACAGTTGGTAATCTTCTCAAAATAAGCTGTTACCAAGAATTCTTATTCATTTAGCCTTATTACAATAGAAACACCATTTACAGAATGAAACTTTACAATAATCAACCGAATTAGCAGTTCTCCAGGCACTTTTTGAGCTGAGCCATCACATTCACCATATGCTTATCTTTCAGGAAAAAAAATTAAATAACCTATGTTGAGTATAATCTCCTATTCTCATTAGGTAGCAAAGAGGTGTGTTCACTATAAACATAAAATGTTAAGTCAGACCCTGACAAATTTATTTCAGGGAATTATAAGGCATTAAAGAAAATTTTCAACAAACTGCCTCAGAATCAAGCAACACAGGAGAAGATAAAGATCTGATTAAAAGATTTGCACACTAACACTTTGTACTCACCTTCCACAATGAACACTCGAGCACGTCAGACAGACCCATGGACTTTTATTTGACCGGCACACTATAAAAGATTTAAAATAAAATAAAACGGGGGGGGGGGAAAGTGTTCAATTAATTGGTTCTCATATTGCAGTTGTATAACACATCGCGAGCACTAGCAATAGCTTTGCTGACTCCAGCTTAGCAGCACAGTTATATAAAATAGCCAGTCACGTTCACTAACCTGTATTAGGGACTAAACTAACAGACTGAAGAGCTGTTCATGCTAAAGCACATTAGCTGCCTTCTGGCTTTGAACACAATACTGTGCTTCACAATCCATTCAAGACACCAGAAGATGTTATCTAAGACGTTATCTCATTTTTTAGCTATCTTCTAAGTCTAGAAAGCTTAAAATTAAGCTAGAGGGCTTAAAAACAGCAGATACTAGAAAATGATGAAACACCATCCCAGGGTAGAGACATAGAAACAGGATATTCCAACTCCTACCCCAGTAGCAAAGTCTGAAAATTCAGATTAGAAATAAAATCTCAATAAATAATCCATGTAGTCAGAACACAGTAAAACAAGCAAGCAGAACAAAATCTACAAAAGTGAAATAAAGAGAAAGCATATGCATCTATAAACAATAGCAATTTTTGAACTACAACTAAATCAATAGTGACCCCTCAAATTTTGAGAGGAATACAGTTTGGACTATTTCACTGAAGGAGGGAAGCCAAAATATACAATGCTTAGATTTGAATGAAGTAAAATCGTTAACAACTAGCCATTATCACAGAATTTAAAGAAACAGCATTACATTTAATACCCAACGAGTATGATGAGAAAAGAAAAATGAAGTGCAAAGTTCACTTCTGCAAGGGCAGAAAACAACAAAAAAACCCCCAAACTTCAATTATCCCCAAAATACAAAAGGGTATGATGCCACCTAATTTTTATACACGCCATAAACAACTGTTTCTTGCTGCATCCAGTCAAAAGAGTCACAGAGGAAAAATAAGACATGAGAAACACAAGTGTCTGTGAGTCCCAGGGGAAGAAGGGACAAAGAGAAGATGATTAAATTCTAGCATACATGTAAATTACTTATAGAATCATAGAACGGTCAGAGTTGGAAGGGACCTTAAAGAGCATCAAGTTCCAACCCCCCTGCCATGGGCAGGGACACCTCTCCCTAGAGCAGGTTGCTCCAAGCCCCATCCAGCCTGGCCTTAAACACTTCCAGGGATGGGGCATCAACAACTTCCCTGGGCAACCTGTTCCGGTGCCTCACCACCCTCACAGGAAAGAACTTCTTCCTAAGATCTCATCTAAATCTCCCCTCTTCCAATTTAAAACCATTACCCCTTGTCCTGTCACTAGACTTCCTGACAAAGAGTTGTTATGTTGTTATTTATTGTAGGAAAGCTTGAGAACAACCTGTCCTGTCCGGACTCATACCTTAGAAAAAAGGAAGTGGGGCAGCTCAACCATGCACAGAAGCTGCTCCAGGGCAGGATCACCCTAGCAGGCTAATTCAGGACTTCTAGCAAAACTCAACGATAGGTTCACCAAGCTATGAACTGTGGTGTATATCAAACTAAGCTAATAGAAGTGAAAGAAGTTTCTTTATCAAATTAAATGCTAATTAAAAAGAAAAAGTAAGGAGGGGGTCCACTTTTAATCAGGAGAGAAATGACTAGCTTAGACATTTAGAAGAGCTAATATACTTTTTCACCATTAGATTTTGCCTTTTTATTTAAATCAGAGGGAAAAATAAGACAGCTAACACTGCTGCTTGAAGAATCATTTTCTGGATGTGAATTCATTATTATAAATAGTTGTTGTCTTTCAGTTCACAGGCCCAATCCAAGGGATGTTTAAAACTCACTGGAAAAAAGCACATTCCACAGAAATACTATATGAAGTAACTTTAAACACTTTAGGAAAGACTCCAGAATTCCTTTCTTCAACGGCTGCAATTATTACTTTACTTGAGAAACACATTTTCTCACATGTCTCAGTTTTCCCATTTTGGTTTTCCAAAAACAGATTCTCCTATTTCTAAAGCTGATGGGTTCCCACAATTGTGATGGTAATCTTGGAACAGACGGAGGACAGCCAGGTAGAGCTGTTCTGGTGTACATTTCAAGTTAGAAAAGCGGAAAAAGTTCATCTAATTTGACCAAAATGTTATTGAGAAAACCAATATTTGGCACTAGTAAACGGAAGAGAAAGACCTTAAATAACCATCATCAGTTAAAAACAGGATAAATGCACCACCAGTTTAACCTGACACAATCTTATTTTCCTGAATTACACAAACTGAAAGGTAAAAAATTAACCAGAAGGAAATAGAAGCCAAAACTATTCACGCACTTAAACACAGATTAAGCCCTGCACGAACAAACCACTACCCTACACCGTGTCCTTGCCAGGAACATGAAACAGTCTTCCTAGCATTAAGATCTCAGAAGAAATCTCCTCCTTTGAAATAACATTTTTGCTTTCACTGTGTTATCATCTGTAGACTGAACTGGTTCTCAAACAGTAGATCAAAGTGTTACAATGCAAACTATGGTACTTACTTGCCAACATGTACCAGGCAATTAGAATTTCACATTCAGGTATCTTAAACATCAGCACTGCTTACTTGTCAAGTGTTAAATTATACTGACATAGTACTCACTCTGCAGAGTTCATACCAGGTTTAAGTGTTCTGCACAAAGCCAGCAAAACAAGCCCACCCACTCTGCACAACACCAAAAAAACAACGTCCACTAGAGTGTTTCATTTTTCATATCAGCAAATAGGAAAAGATGGCTCATTTGTTTGCTTTAACTTTTAGGTAGAACTTTGCTCCAATTGCATCACATTATAAACGTGTAGTTTATCTTCTGCACAAACATCTCCTCCTACAAAGAACTCAAATAACATGGAAGTGACTCCCACTAAGATTAAACACAGAAGCCAGTATCAAATTTGTGACCTGCAGTTGCTCTGTTCGAAGAGGATTGCACAACTGATTTATTTTTTTTTAAAGGTTGCTGAAGATTGCACTCCCTATATTCTATGATGTTGGCTCAACAGACACCTGCATTAAAGCCTGGCTCTCTAGGCATTTAATTCAGATCTTGAAGCAGTTACCATCTGATACTTATTACTAATAAATTAGATTAGGCCAGAACTTCAGGCATTAGTCAGGACTCTAATAAGCTAGACACCATGGAATGCCCAGCAAAAGCGCAGTCACTGCTCTGAACTGCCTAAAATCTAAATTAAAAGTAAACAGTTTGGCTTCACCCGTAAAGAAAGTGCATGTTATTCCTTTTAGACGTGGTACTGACATGAAGGCGCTACGCTTAAAAGCGGATCAGAAACAAGAGACACAGACCAATAGTAAATCCCTTCTGAATTCAAAGCACATTACATCATGCTGGAACTTGGCCCTTAAAGCAGACTTGGGTGTTCAGGACTTTCAGATCAGACTGTTACACGCATAATCATGAGGAAAGACTCTCAAACTCATTTGTACACGTATGTACGTCTTCTCTCAATAGACAGTATTCCAATAGATATTTGGGGGTTGGGGTTTTTTAGTGCTACTGGAAAAAAGAGACGAAGAGTACACTATGTTGGCACCCTCTACTTTGGAATAAAGTTTTGTTCAAGAAACATCTTAATCCTTTTAGAAAAGTCTTAATTAACTGTGTTTATTACACCTTATTTAGTAGCATACAGGTTAAGGAACACTGGCTGCCTTCTCAGCTTGAACTAGAGTGGCTACTGCAGTGGTTATCAACTGCCTCACTTTGCTGTATTTTTAGCATAGCTTCAGGTGGTTAGGCAAAGATGATAGTAACATGTCAAAAGAAAAGGGAAAGCAAACCTCCAATGCCACTACATTGTCTGAAGCAGTAAGCCATCTGCCACTTTACATCAATATCAGCTCATTCAAAGCTTAGAAACATATTTTTTTGTCAAGTAATTGGGAGGGGAAATACTATCTTTTACCAAATAATTTAAGTGAAATCTGAATACTCGTTTGTTATAGAGCCTACAAAGCCCTCGGTAAATGAAGAGTATCAATCCACCCCCAAGAGAACAATCAAACACCACTACATACAGACTCACACATAACTATAGCAACACTCGGAGATGCCCCTCCGCCTCCAACTTCCGTTTTCTATAAATCATCCTGATAAGTAATGTTCACCAAGTTACACCAAGCAGAATGAGTAAGATATGGCTAATCAGTCTGGCGTTCTCATTACAGGGTCCTCACCCCATCTTACCTCATGATCACTCAAATATATACTTCTGAATCCTGACCTTATTTTGTTTTTTTCTTTTTGAAAACTGACTCTTAAGTGCAATCCCGTGAAACATGAATGCTCCTGGCAAACGCTGTTTTCCTTACAGAACAAAGCTGCGGATTTCCACCCCAGGAAAGTCACAATTATGTAAAAGTATACAAACAACCCATGAAACGAACAGTTTTGTTTAAACAGCATGCTGCATAATTTAGAAACCGGCAAAAGAAAACAGCAGCAGGAAGAGGACAAGACAAACAGGAAGCATTTTCTGTAAAGCAGCCAAGTTTAGAAACCTGTGAGATCGAGTGTCCACCGGAGCTCTGGCAGCAGTGCAGCCACGTGGTCAATGCAAACCGGGGACCTCACCAGTCACAGGAGCACAAGTGACCCGAGGCCAGAGGTACTACACAACTGTGCTTACATCCAAGTTTTAAAATAGTCCTTTATTACACCACTGTAGAAAAGGCCACAAAATATCAGCACAGTAAGAGCAATATTTTGGTCCTTCTGTTAAGAGCACGTTGAATGGAAACAAGATTAGGGTCATTAAACTATTTCCAATAGTCTCCGTGGCCTTTAGAAAACAGCATGGACTTTGTTCTCAACAGGAGCTGTACCAACATTACTGCCTTACTTGTATAATTATATGGTTAAACTACAATAACATAATGATCTGCACAGAAACATCTTTGGCCTAAGTGACCTTCTTCAGTTCAGTTTATGTTGACATAATAGGTCAGCTGTACTGATAGAAGCCAAACTGTTACACCACTCGGCATCTGCACAAGGAGCACTATTTACATAGTTGTGGCTGTTCTGGTGCACTGATACTGTGCTGAGCAAACCGTCCCACAAACAGAAGCAGTTGGTGACAAATACATATATATGCTACATACATGTAGCATACTGTTTGCGTGAGGTGTATACACATGCTGTATGTATGCATGTCTGTACACACTCATATATATGTGGGTATCTCAAAAAAACCCACAAACTATCGTTAAAATACTCTAGAGAAATACTTACTTTTCCCTTCCCATACAATTAATTTGATTTTATCTAGCAATCCCTCAATTCCCTGTTTAATTAAGTTTCACTAGCAGGACAATGTAAATCTATGTTTTGCTTCTAAAAGAACCTGACAAATGCAGCAAAAGAGAGCCGGTCAGCCTCCATTAACACATGAAGAAAGAAGCAGCAACAATCTGCCTACCAAAATGTGAAAGCCCTGCTTTGGGAAACACAATCCTTCTGTCTGTGGCACCTTCAGGTCTAAGGAATCGGACTAATAGCTGCCTCCTCCAAAGCCCTGGAGTAACTTGCAAGCAGGAAATCCCAAAAAACAATCGCAAGTGGTGGAAATACAAAACTCTGCACAGACATTTAACCAAAATTATGCAAAACCCTTTAGCAATAACATCTCAAATGCAAAGCCTTTCAGTCACGGGATTCAGAATATTTCTTAGAGAGCCTACTTCCTATTTACAGATTGAAAAAGGGAGAATGAGAGGTCGACTAATTTACCAGAAGAATTTTATCAGCATAGATGAGAACTGAGCCTACTAGCCCTAACCCCGTAGCCCTTTATGTCACTTTACTTGTAGGCAAGGGGAAGACATCCCAAACCTCAACACTCTACACAGAGCTTTTAAGGCGAATTGCCAAAATGGCTCTGAATTAAACACCTCAAAATTCCCACATACAATACGCAAGAAGTATCAGGGATCTGAGAGAGATATCCATGAAAGCCAATATTCTAAGCAGGGAACTGCTGAAGTTATTAGCCTGTGAGAAATAGCAAGGAGATAAATGTGTTGGATGTTGTCCCTCATCTGGGCTTACCTGCTGGAGTTGCAAAAATGCTCTGTCCCCCACTGGAATTTCTAGCTCTGGAACACCTTCTGGACACAGTCTTTTCAAATATTCAAAGACTGAATAAATAAGCCAAGCTGTTTTCTCCACACAATATCCATTCATTCAAGATGTGAATGCCTTCAATTTAATATACACACCTTCTACTCTTGGGAGACCTTCCTTCCAGACTATTCCCAAGGGCTGAGGGAGCACCGACGCTTCCTTCTGGTAAAGGTGGCACTTCCCACTTCCCCATGTGAGAACATTGAGACAAAGCAAGAGAGAGAGCACGATTTTCACCAAGCCCAGCATTTACTTAGGCTGCAGTCTCCACGGCAATGAATATCTACACATTCTACATTCAAAATCTACCACATGGAACACTGAGTTTTTAGAACCGAGACTGGAATTAAAGATTTTCTGCTTACAATGAACTGTCCAAATCACAACATCATGGAGCCATGTGCACTCTTTCCTTCTTGCCTATAAACTTGGTTATAAACCAGCACATACAATAAAACAGACTCTCAGGGCAAAATTTAGAATTCTTACTCATCATAGAACATCAGTCAAGACTGCAGGATATTTAGATATTTGCAGAATTGGACACTGAAAAAATACTTTATTAGCAGAATCAAAGCAGCCAAAATAAATATCCTCCAAGGCAAGTCAGTATTTTTACAGGCATGTAGAAATCCAAAACAGGCAATTTAAGTTACCTGGCACCAAGTACATATGTATTAACACAATGGATCATGTTCCCAGTTTTAGACTTTGCATTCTTTTGTGTGTTTGAAAACGCAGTTTCTACAAGTATACATGCAAGTTTTGTTATCTAACTACTGTCTGTTTACATTCAGGAGAAATCAAAAATACTGAAATGAGTATCTCAACATGTTGGTAAAATCACAAGACAGAACAGACAGTAACATACATAGAAAACACTAAATCCAAGCAGAATGCTAACATTATTTTATAATCTAGGAGTAAGTTCCAGAATTTAAATATGAAGTTAAACATCTATGGTTACTGATTGGTGGGGTGTTGTTTGTGTTGTTTTGGTTTTTTTGGGGGGTTTGGGGTTTTTTTGGTTGGTTGGTTTTGGGGTNTGGAGAGAAAGTGGGGAGCAGTGTATTTAAACTGTATAGACATCTGCTAAAAGTATCTGCTTTACATTTTAAGAAACTAAAACTAGTCAATTCCAGTTGAGTAACTGTAATGAAAAGCAGGTGACTGAGAAAGGAAGTAAATGTTATGAGAGAATTTTTTTAAACCTTTGAGTAGGCTAAAGCCTCACTCTAGAAAGAGAATGTGGGAAAAAGGAACATTATGGGCTTTGAAAACTACAGACGTGTTCTACATCTTACTTACACAACCCAGCTGTTTTACTGTTTAGGTTTAAAGAGCATCACCATTTGTTTTCAAACTTCATTTCACAAAAAGCCTTCTTTCTATCCTACCTTCAGCCCCATTACAAGAAATTCATAAATGGACTAAACTTGTTCTAAACTGTTTGATATTAGAAAAATAAATACTCTATTTAACAATATTTCAAATAAATTTCATTTGTTAGATGTCTTTATTACCTATTCTAGAAAAAAAACACTCTAGTCAAAACGAAAGCAGACAAAAGGGGAAATGGTTTTAATTATACTATTTAAAATGTTTTGTTTTAAAAATCAGCTAACACCCACATGCTAAAGAAAAAGATAAGGGAAAAAAAAAAGACACTTAAATTACATTTAAATCAAAGCAAGAGTATTTACAAAGAAGCAAGTCTCCTGGTAAGTATTACTAACAGTACAAAAACGCTAGCCATTATTTGAGTGTTTCATTTCTTTATAACAAAGAGATGCACAATTAATAGAAGTCTCAGCAGTATCAGATCTTACCATGATTCAACTCACATTCAAATGTAAGAGAATTAAAATGGACTCTGAAGAACAGTTAAAGAAAAACAAATAAACAAGCTACCCCCACCCTACAGCTATGGAAAAAAAACAGCTATTTCTTCTGTTATTATCTTCCAGCCAAAACCAAAAAGATTAAGTTTTTAGTGAGAAAACAAATAATAACGCATTTTGCAATAGTGAGTGAATTTATGAAATCAACTATTTGTTGCTCATGCGTAACAGTACACGTGGTTTCCTCTTCTGTCACTAAATAAAAGCCTTGCTCAGTCTCATAAGAAATTTCACAGATGGTTGCAGTGAATCATTTTATTACAATGGAAAACCATATATAACTCAGATATACTAAACAACAACTACGTAAGAACGTAAAACACAGGTATGTGAACAATTTTTTGTAGAATGAATAGGTCACTGAAGTCCCCAACACATTCCTAACACTGAAGAACATTTGTTAGAGAACAATGTGATAGCTACATCTGCATGTAATTCATCTCCCTGGTTAGGCTTAACCACATTGGCTTACAGTTTGGTATTTTGATTACACAATCAGAATTCCACATTGAAAAACATGGAAGTTAAAAAATGTGTGCTTTTTAATCTGCCTACGTTCTTAATCCAGTAGTGGAAAAGCAGAAAGGTAGTAAGGAAAACTTCTTTCAACCACTGCAAACAGCCACGTCAGTTCCTGAGGAAGTGGTTAAACAAACTGGGGGGGGGATAGGGTGCAACTCCAACTCCATCACCTATAGCAGCAATATACAAAAAGACCTAGAGCATGCTGTGCTGCTTCTTTTGTTATGGTAAAGAAATACAGTCACTTAGCACTACAAGTTACACACGCAGATGTTTAGATCTCAGGCTAAGGTAGTGCTGTACTTTTTGGTAATTTAGTCTTTCTACAAGTCAAGTCAAACTTTAGGTCAAGAAAAGCATAGTCCTTCCTGCATATACCACATGAATCCCATCCTACCTGAAAGCAACAGTGAGAAGACACACATTATTTAAAAAAAGAAAGAAAAAAACCAACAAAACAAAACAAAGAAAATAAAGAGAGGGACAAAGAAGTAAACACATCAGTACTGGGCTTATTTTACTGAATAATCACAGCCAAAAGCATTTTTTAAAAAGTTATTGCCTCTATTTCTCCTTTATATTCTAACAAACAATTTCTAGTGGTTTGACAACTTTGATAACCAATTAGTATCCAAATTTAAATACATGGACACACATCTATACCTATATATTTTAAAATTAAATGCTTTCTAGCCCTCACCAATGTTGTCCCTTATTACAGTAGTAGCATGATAAGAAAAAAAAAAAAAGTTATTCAAGGGCAAGACACACAAATACTCATTTTTAGGCAGCAGCCAGAAAAGGCACAGCAAAGCCAACAATGTAACGTAATTTTTACATGTTTAAGGAAAGGAATTTTCTTGAGTCAGTAATCAGCCTCAGGTCAAATCATTGAAGCTGGAAATAGGAGGGGAAATGGGGGAAAGAAGCAATAAGGCTTTTTGCTTTCTTTATAAAACCTAGCTATTAATTTACTTATTTGTAGTCCCCACTACTTCATTCCTACTTTCCCCAATACTAAGCAAAAGACACATGATTAACCCTCCCTAGGAACAAAAATGAAAGAAATTGAATAATCAGTGGACAAAAACATCACCAAATGGAAAATTTACAAATCAAAGGTTTAAAAAATAAAGGGCCATGGCTATCTTGAGAAAATGCCCCTATATTCTGACATGGACAAGCAGATGCTCACATTCACAAAGTATCCTAAATGATGCACCTATGAATTACCTTGAAAAATTAGTATTTGCCTATTTGGTGTTGATAAGGACCTTCTACCTCCAAGCCTGAGAGCAGCATGTCACTTTAAAGTTAGAAAGCTGTTTGCTTGCAATCTAAGGGGCAGGGGTGCTAACTTCCAGAAGAATTACCTTATTTTACCAGGCTGCCTTTGGATATTGTGATTAGGTTCAAGTGGGTAATAAAATCTGTCAAAGAAATTTCATAACTACATTTACAAGATCCAAAATTACGCAAGATATTCCAAAAGGTGGGGGGCAGCCAATCACCACGGGACTGCTTTACATACCAGTTAAGATTCCTGAATGGTAAGTGTCATGTACAGTTTAAAACACCCTCCTATAATCAAAGAATCACAAAAGACACAAATCTTACCCTGCTCCCATAACAAGGACACTACAACACAATTAATATTTTATCAGATATTATTCAAATTCACTCCACAATAAAAACTTTTCTCCAATGACCTCAAAATAAAATTTGGAAAAGTCTTATCTACTTCTGATCACATTGCACTTTCTAACCTTCACGGATTATTCTAATCAATGGCCTTTAGCCACTTTTTACCTAGACAATGTTTGTTAAAACAGAAAGCAGAGCATGAACAGGTTACTAAATGAAGTGAGTGGCACTGATCAAACAAGAAATGGCTCAAAGCTTAATTTCATTCCAGACTTTGGATCTGAAACTTTCAGCCTTTGAACACACAGATGTGACAGAAAAAATCAACTAGTCTAACTCTATCAGCCTTATCACCTTACAACAACCAGAAAAACAGCGTAAGAATAATGCATTGATCACACCTGCACATCTTGAAGGGCTTGGAAAAGGCAGTGAAAATTATTATCCTGCTTACATTTAAGCCACCTATAATGAGATTTGCACTAATCTGTGGATAAATCAAGAGTCTGCCATGCACAGGAGGCTCTCTCCTACACACTTATGTGTGCCTTACATACCCCACTTCCACAGTGTCTCAGATTATCCTGTCTCCTTACCACATGGTACACTCTGAAAAGTCATTTCAAAACATTAATTTTTAGTTAGATCATTAAAGACTTCAGCATAGTCAGTAGTAAAATTTGTCCTTAAAAATGTATCTTCAAAATCATCATGAAGATTAGATCTAGTTTTGAAACAAAGGCAACGTATTCATTGCCTGACTACTACTTTCCTCTGAAGCAGTCTCTTTCCTCAGCTAAACTTCAAGTTTTCTGGCAGATTGTAGTTTTGTCGAGTAGAGAGTATAAACAAATTTTTGAAAGGAAAAAATTCTGGGTTTTTTTTTTTCATCACCCAGTTTAATGACTTCTAAAACATACCAAATATTTGAAAACAAGGACTCCCCTTTTTTGTAATTAAAAGAAAAATTAGGCCTAGTTTATGACAATGAAACTGAGACCCTTATCCCACCTCAATAAACTGCATTTTCTAATAGAATCAGTTCCAAAGCACTATACTCTATCACACATGCAAAGATAACTACTGGCCCCATGGTTAGCAGTTAAATGGGGAAAAAAATTAACAGATTTAAGGAAAACAGGACTGAGCCTAAACAAAAAACGAAATCTAACAAGCTTTAGTTAAAATAACAGCCAGGGAATTAATTTAACAAGACAGTAACCCTACAGACTTTATAAGTTTTTACAAGCATTCCTGCATTGACCCAGAGAAGCACATGAAGGACTACTCAACTCTGAGATTAAATTTAAGAGCCTGACTAAGAAAAGGAAAATTTTTTTACATACTTATTTTGTCATTTAAATTTCAGAATAAATGTCAGAATAAATTTCCAGGCCAAATTAATTTTCCAGATGTGTGACAAAGAACCCTCACACATATACAGACCATTAGGTCCACACACTGCCCGTAGACCCTCAGTCTACACGCAACTGGCTGAACAGTTTTTCACAGAAAGAAGGTCCAGTGAGAATGGAAGCAAAGAGGAAACGACAAACTTTAGTAATAACAAGGAAAAAGCAAAAAGAGAGACAAATACTTGTAGAAATGGACAAGAAACACTAACGAGGAGCTGAGATGAAAAGGAAAGCCAAGACAGTTAAAAGTCTGTGTACCTGAACCTTTACAGTGTATTTTTTTTGGCACTGACTGCAGCAGTCCAACGCCAAAAAACACAGCATGGCAGAATGCTGTTACCTGCCCCAATTAAAAGAGAATAGTGTAACTGATTTAACTGAGGGAAAAAAAATAAAATAATTTTTTAAAAAAAAAACAAACAGAAAGCCCTGACTGATTTGGGGAGAGAAGGGGACGAACAACAACAACAAAACCAAAATCAGTCTGACCCAGTATAGTTATGTTCTTTAAAGTTCTTCTACTCGGCCCAAAACATTTGATCTCACATATAAAAAATGCATACAGTGATGTTCGAGGTTATTCTGAACTAACTGAATTTACTTAGTAAATTACTTCAAACACAGAAAAAATGTCATTAATTCAGCATGTGGATATCACAAAATCATGGACTCATCCAGGCCGGAAGGGACCTCCAAAGGTCATCTAGTTCCACCTCCCCGCAGTCACAGGGACACCCCCAACCAGCCCAGGTTGCCCAGGGCCTCATCCAGCCTCACCCTGCATATCTCCAGGGAAAGGGCCTCAACCACGCCCCTGGGAAACTTCCAGTGTTCCACCACCCTCAGAGGAAAGAACTTGTTCCTAAAATTTCTACCATAATTATCGTTCACTGACCTTTACGCAGCTTTCCTGTGATAGCTCTGCTCTGTACTTTTTATGGTCCCAGTGTCATTTTCAAATGCCACAATGTATGTTTCCGACCAACTGTGAAATTACAGCTCTTACTCAACAGAAATCAGAATGCAAAAAACAGACAGCAGGCAAATATATTAAGCCTTTACAGGAAATATCAGTTTACAGTCAGAATTGCTCTTCGGTATCTAACAAATTTACATTAAGATAAAAGCCATATTCAACTGGCAGCAATCTGAAAAGCAATAGTTTTAAACATACTTCAGACGTACAATTCTCCTTTATAAAAGATTAATTTATCACCAAATCTCTGCTTCAGCAAACACAATTCTACCTGTCCACATTTGTTCTTCTAAAGAAAGAACTTCAAATTCTACATTGAACCACCAATGAGTCCAGTGAGAACTAATGAATCAGTAACCACGCAGAAAAAAGAAGTTGGAAAAATTCTTCAGACTTGCACAGGTGTGCTTAGAAGATCGTAATCTCACTTAGGCGAGGCATGGCTCCCTGTGGTTTCATGAGTCTATGAAAAGTTGTTGAGAAATACCACATCTGAGCTGTTCCACTGTACTTTTCATAATTGCATGATTTGCACAACAGTGCTGAAGGTGTGGCACACCATACAAATTCAACCGATTCAGTCTGTGACACTCTGCAGTCTTGCCAATGCCTCCAGCTACCCTGCTTCCAACTTCAGCAGAAGTTTCAGAAATTAAAGTGCATGGAAAGACTGCGCTCTAATTGGAATTAGCAGACAACTGCATGCAGTATTTCACATGACAGCACTGATTAAAAGCCTTTTTCAGTTTCTGTACAATTTCTACTTTATATATTCATCTCCTCTCCTCTTAAATGCCCAATTACAAAAACAAACTGCCTCTGGATCTGCAAAAAGGCATTCTGTGCTCTCTTTTGACAGTCTTAAAGCTCCTGAAAGAAAGGTATGCTGTTTTCTGCATCGCTTACTGTACAGAACACGCTTGACTGGATTAAATACTCAGAGAAAAGCATGCCATCTTCTAAACAGGAGTGCTTAAGCTCTCAGACTTCCAAACTACACAACAGTAACGTAATAGACATTCTAGAGACATGTAAAACTGAACATACACCATTACTCTTTCATTTGGAGCAAAATCACTCCTATTTGGACCAATGCCCTTGTTGTCAATGCTTCCTCTTACTGCTTTTTTTAAGAGTCTGCCCTCATCACAAGGCCTCCACAACAACTGTCAGGTAGCTTCAAGGGAAATTGATTTAGGCCAAAAGATAAATTGATTGATGCACGTGCTCCTCTAACCTATTTCCTAACTCCAGTAGAGCCAGCTTCCAACTACCAGCATCAAATGCAACATCCCTCCGTTATACAATGTCACAATATTCAATATCAACTAACAATATTCAGAAGCGCCTTGCGAAGTTATTGTTGCAATCAGTGGAGTTTTTGTGGAGAGGTGAGGAAAAAGCAGTTAACCGCTGCATATCACTTGGTTCAGCATGACAATTCCAGCTCTTCAAATTGCAGAAACTCAAGATAATGATTAAAATAGCAACTGGCAGTCTGAACTAAGAACTAGCTCTCCAACCTATTCCGCAATGTTTTGCTATCACTAGCAGGTCACGTGGCCACCAGCAGGCTTCCTGTATCTGTATCTTCACTTACTCTCCTTTTCTGGAAAGGTCAGCAGCAACTCGGAACAGGAGCGAGGACAAGTTCTGAGTCATTTTAAGACAACGTGCTTGATGAGAGATGCCTTATTATTACAGGCTGCAGAAAATTACCTTCTCGGTATTTTCTTCCAACTGAGGCAACACCACCAACAAAAAGAACTAAGCCCAAAGAACCTTAGGAAATAGCATCAAAAGCAACAGAAAAGGTCTTAAAGTTTGACAAGATATTAACTTATGCACAGCATTTTCAATTTAATTTTATATTACCAAGTTGCAGCAAAACCAGCAAATCAGAAATGGTATTTAATGTGAATTGACTGAAAAAAACCCAACAAGACACCTCTAAAAAAGTAATCTCACTAAAACAAGCACAAACAAGGAAAAGACAGTATTCTATATACATACCGTTAGGAAGTTAACACTAATCACTTATTACTAGCTGAAACTGAAAAGGGAGGCTCTATATTTTATTATACTAGTAGAAACGTAGAATTCATTTTTAAAAAGAACAATTTCCATTTGCTTTGAATTAATGAGAGCCTGTTCTTTGTTCACTGGAATATCTTAAATTCAACATACCTACCTTTTTCTCTAGCCGCTAGTTAAGAATTCAATAGTCATCTGTGCGAGTACTGTGTAACTTATTGTACTGTCTTAAAAAGCATAGCAAAGAGAGACACTCCCCTAGACACAGTATCTTCATCAACCTATTCAGTTCCCCAAAGTGCCCCGCACCTTCTTCCTGACTCCCAGCTCTAATAAATCAGTTGACTGTGCAGCAACTGGCACTCCCTGTAAGTGCTGGTTTCAGAAAAACACCTCTGAACAACAAGAAAAATTTGTTCTAACCACTGAACTTCTTTGCTGAGAAGTAGCATACTTAACAAGGTCCTGCAGTTGTAAATTGGCTAATTTTTGAAGTTAGAAAGTTACATTAAAACCTGAGCGCATATTTTTAGTTTTGGCCATTTTATCATTTTTAAATTCTCTGAAGGGTGGTTCCCTACTGCCATGTGCTTCTAGCTGACAACTTTGCTTACCCTTGATATTCTAAAGATAAACAGATAGACCAACAGAGTTAGACTTCTGGTCAATAAGGTGTTTTTTTTCAACAAAGAAACATTAGGGACAACAGATTTTCCTGTACTCCTGCTTTCTTTTTAATCACTCTCCACATTATTCACTGTAAAGTGTACTCTCTCTAAAATAAAAGTAAAATAACTGGTTTTGCCAAAGGAAGCAGCAGCACTACCACACCTTGACTCCAGGAAACTGCAATCAGGGAAGAACTGAACTAAGCAGCAGCCTTCCCACACGAAAGCACCGATAGGGAGAGACAAAGGACGACCACCGCTCCTTTTAAAAATGGAACACCTCAAAATATATCTAGCATTTCAGTGGTCCCTTTCTCCCCAGTGCCCACAGGCACAAGACACGCTCCTCTCTAAGCAGGGCCTACTCCCCTTCTTCGACCTACTGCGCTGCATCTGCTCTCACACCGAGCAGAACTAACACACTCCAGTTACAGCGAACAAAAACATGCACCAAAAATGACAGCGATCACCAGAGGTTATCTGTGCAGAAGCCAGTAATGATCTATTACGAACCTAAATTTAAAACACCTTGGACGTGGCACCTTTAAAGGGAAAACCCCTGAACAAACATGACCAGGCAAGGGACAGTAATGAAGACAGGACACATTTCAAAGACGGTAATTTGCATTATTAAATCAGCGAGCAAAGCACGAAAAAAAGATGACCTCCGCGCTCCTACCGCCCCACACCGCTGAACGGGTTCGCAGGACGCCCGGATCCCCCAGACCACCTCCACCGGGCTGCTCCTCGGATTGAAGGGGGGGCCCAAGCAGTCCAACTAAAACTACTCCCTGAAGTCCTTCCAAAAATTTATATTAAAAAAAAAAAGAAATCTCAGACTGATTTAAAGAAGGCTGACCGGTGACCCTGGCAGCCCCCGGCTCCTCTCCTGGCCCCCCGGCCAGGCAGCTCCTGGGCAGGGCCGAGCAGGCAGCTCCTCCGGCAGACAAAAGGCGCCGCGGTCTCGCATTCCTCCGCGCCCGGCGGGGCGGGGGGCGAGTCTGCTGCCCGCCCCGAGCCGCCAGGCAAAGCCGGGTCAGAGCGGGGGCTCT
>VXBW01004973.1:7126-51000 GCA_013400375.1 Thinocorus orbignyianus
TTAAAGAGCTACACTAAATTCACTCTGACAATTGTGTGGTGAAAACATTCCTTCGATTTCATAATCATAGGAGAACTCATCATCAGAATTAGTGTAGAGAAGAATTTGTTTGCTGCCATCATGGATAATAAGCAGAACAGAACAAACAGTCTCTGAGCAGTAGCTAGTTCAACTTTTTACAGCTCAAGTTTTCCAGTTACCATTTAAAATACCTGAAGAAGCAGCAGCAAATCTAATCTCACTTCTGAATTGTATCCTAACAAAATTTCTCACAACAGGCACCACAGCGTTCAAGTCAGAGTCAAGAGAGAGGGATCTGTTGGCACCCACTGAAGAGATACTTGGTGGAAGTAACATGTTTTTACAGACTTGTTGCAGCACCTATTTTTCTCTACTGTCCTAGACACCTGCTTTATTTTAGACTAACTACTTGATTTCAGGTATGAAAAAAAGTTCAGAATGTGGCTAATTCTTTGACTTAAAACAGAAGCTCTTGCCTCAGTCAGGGAGACTGGAGTCCAACTGGAAGAAAATGTTGTAGGCATAAAACCATTTTACTCTAAGTGATAGACTGCATTGAGTTTAGAAGCGAAAAGCATATATATGTGTATGTTTGTCACCAAGATATTTGTGAAGCCATCTTTTCTGGTGATAGCAATGCTTATCCACATCAAACTATCAGATGGATGTTAATACTGACTTGGCTGAAGAATACTAGGATGAACAACTTGTGCTACTCATAAGGAGTTCTTGCTGAAGTATGTCTTAGTAAGTCCTTCTAGATTAAATAAAATGCTGAAAGCTTCTGCTGCAGTGAATTTTGACAAACCAGGCATTTGATCTGCTTCTGCAACTGGTTTATAATAACATCTGGTACAGTATGTTCTCTCTGGGTTGCCACAGAGAGAAGATTTGATGCTATTGATTCATCTGCCTGGGTTCTAGACATAACACAAACTCAAATATTAGAAAGTAGAAAACTAAACACATCAAATTTTTTTTTTAAGTTGAAGTAGCAAACCATTTTATTTTCTACACTGAATGTTTCTTGAACTACTTGAGGAGCCAGATGTTCTCTTAAATCTGACAAAAATAAACCTTAATTTTAAACTAAAATTCCAAGGAAGATTTTATTATGTCAATTCTGATTTCTCCCACTTTCCAAAAATTACAGAGCTATAAAATTCTGTGCTTTAATTGCCACTGTTCAAACTGCTTTTCCAATTCAGCCATAAATGCAATACTGGAAACTAATAACTATGGCAATTTTGCTATCCAATGCCGTGAATTTATCTGAATGTTTAACAGCTTGCGCTTCTTATCCTTTCAAGTGTTTCTTGGCAGAGAATTGATGCAAAGAGAACCAGAACACCTACTGGGGTACCTCCGCATTGTGAATTAGATAAAAGGAAAAAGTGGGGCTTGGCTGTACTGTCTTAGAGTTGACAATCATCGAGATTTTTGAATCTCAAGATTTCTCCATGGTTTTGTTTTTTTTTCTCTTTTTGTTTTGTGGGGTTATTTTATTTATTTCTTTTTATATTGGCTGACATCATACCTCATTCTGGGCTTTGTTTGTGTGTCGTCTTGGCATTCTATGACTTTGCAGTCCAATTTCTGGAAATATAGACAGAATCATTAGAAGCATAGAATGGTTTGGATTGGAAGCGACCTTAAAGATCATCTTGTTCCAACCCCCCTGTCATGGGCAGGGACACTTCCCACTAGAGCAGGTTTCTCAAAGCCCCATCCAGCCTGGACTTGAACACTTCCCAGGGATTCAGCGTCCACAGCTTTTCTGGGCAACTTGTTCCCGTGTCTTACCACCCTCCCAGTAAAGATTTTCTTCCTAATATCTGGTCTAAATCTATCCTCTTTCAGTTTAAAATTGTCACCCCTCATCCTACCAGTACATTCCCTGATCAAGGGTCGCTCTTGTAGGCCCCCTTTAGGTGCTTGAAATCTACTGTGACACCTTTCCCAGAGCTTTCTCTTCTCCAGGCAGAACAACCTTGACTCTCTCAGCTCACCCTCATAGCAAAGGTGCTTCAGATCATCTTTGCGGCCCTCCTCTGGACCCATTCTAACAGGTCTATCTCCTTCCTCTGCTGAGGACTCCAGAGCTGGACTCACTACTCCAGGTTGAGTCTCACTAGAGTGAAGTAGAGTCAAAGCACAGGGGCAGAATGTATGCTGGCCATTCATTTTTATGCTAGTTGTGGAAGGACAGAGTATTTTGCATAAACCTATAGGTTTTAAAACCATTTCAGGTCTCCTATATAGTTCCTTTATTTTTATAGATTCCACCAACTAGCTCACAGAACATCTTCCTTAACCTATCCAGAGCTGAGAGCCTGCAATGCAGATCTGCTTATCTTTGTCCCTCCATTTAAAGTAAAGCAACTCATGAATGTGTGTTTTTTAAATGGCCAAATGTTTTATGATGACTTTTACTACTCACCCAAATAAAGTCTAAAAGACCTTTGCCTTTCATGGGTTCAGTTGGATGTCGGGTGGGAGCTATGTCATCTAGGTCTAGTTAGCCCAATGTTATTCATAGGTTGGATATCTCGTGTTTTAGTCTTCCACAATGACATACATTTGCAGTAGTATTTGTCTCAACTAAAATTACCACAATCTTTGTTCAGATCCGGAACTAATCTAAAGGATTCACAGGGATTTCTAACATTACCCAACATTTATTACAATAAACTTGCACCATCATTCTTCATCAGAGACTGATTTTTTGACTCATTTAGATTTATTTATATTAGTTCTTATTCACCATGTCTGTCATCACTAGTGTTCAGTTTGGAACCTTCATCCTTATGTTTGTCAGTTCCTCTAAATCCTACGCCTATGCTTCAATAACAGTAGCTGTTGGTTACTTCTGCCATCTCTAGTTTCATATCCTGGACTAACAACTCTTCATCCATTTTTCTGCCAGGTTCCTTGTGTTCATAGAAGAAAGGTTTCAGCTGTAGTTTATGTATCATGCCTAAAATTTTCTGAGAGCAAGTAGCCTACACACATTTGTTGTACATGGACTTAGCTTTTCATTCCTTTTTAACAGAATGAGTCTTTGTCCCTTTCTCCAAATACCAGCAAAGCATAAGCTTATATTTTTTGCCCAGCAAGCATAACACAAAATTAAATAACATTTTCAAGCATGCCTGTGACAATGATTGCAGTAGGAATAAAATTCAAATGTTACTCAACATTTTAATTGGAATAGGACGGGATTATTCCTTTTAATGCTAATTAAAAATAAAGCTAGATTGAGAAACAGTCAATATTTTTTTTCCAAGTTATAAAACCCCCCAAAATTCTCTGAAAATGATTTTTTCTTTTTTTGAGAAAAGGAAATATAAATTTTCAGAATAAGCCTGGAAATGTCAGCTCAATGGCATCAGTCAAATCCAGGAAACTCTGCTGTAAAGGGGCTGAACACGGGACCTTGAGAGTTTTGCCTTGCTCTGAGGCTGGCAGCCTCCAAGATTCTCCAGACTTACAGTGCTGGAAGACTATTTCCTGGCACTTCTTCCATCCTTCCCCAAACAATTTGCAAAGTCAGAATCCACTGTTTAAATCTAAAGAACTGTGATTTTTAAAAATGAAAATAGAAATTTCTACTTTCTATTTTTAAAAGTAAATTCCAAACCAGCCTGAATATAAATGCTCTTCAGAAACATCTCTCTTCTATTGAAAGTCTTAAACCTACATTACATCTGGAAGCAGTTCAAATGCACCGCTTTGGGCCACAGCTTAGGAAGCAAGGGCTATTTAACAGCTTAGAAAGCAAGGACTATTTAACTTCCATCAGTTGAAGGTTTCAATTCTGATAAGGGCTGAACATGGTTCCCCTTCCTGGCACTTCTTTCTCTGAGCCATTAACTCCCAGATGCAAATGCCTGCAGCTTGTGAAAGTTTGGGTTGCTCAGCTCGTACCCTAAATATAGCAGTACAGCTAGACTTTATTTATTCTGCTAATTTCCAGGGAGCAGTGTCTGAAATAGACTTCCAGACCCACAGGAAAAAGAATAGATCTGAATGTTCAGCAGCAGTCTCAGCACAGGATAGAGTTAATTATAATTTTGTTCTTGGAGTACCATATAGGAAAGTCTGGCTCCAAACCATAGTAGCGTGCTCAAAAGCAATAGTGCTATGACCTGAATCAGCATCATCTAGATGAGGAAATTATTAGATAGTTAACAAACAGATTGTGAAATCCTGACCACTGGGCAATATCTGTCTGAAAGATTTAAAGGCCACATAAATAGTTTAATAGATGCAGCTTTGTAATTAAAATTGCATCAATAATTAAAAATATTCATTGTAATAAATACAATTACAATTGTTTAAAATTGGTATTTACCTAGATCATAAGTTACCATTCACTACTTAGTTGCTAAACAATAGCATGGTGAAAAACAATTCACAGAATATTTTTACTATTTTCAAAAGTTAGATTTTTTAGTTACAATTAATATAATTAATCAATGTATTACTGTATGTTTATTCTTAACAGATGTTATTTTAATGAATTAAATAAAGTGTATTTTAACCTATGTGGTTTTAGTGACACTGAATAAATGTAACAAAGAATAAAAAATGAGTTACACCTAATAAAGAGTTTTCCAGGAAGGATCACATTATGAGTAGGAATTCCTAGTGGTGCTGGAATTGCTATTGTCCTAGTTTGAGGTAAAACGTAATCAAATTACTTTCCAGTAATTCTTTTTTTCATCCCAAGCCTTTTCTAACTAGCTATCTAACTCATTCACTCTCTGAAATTCAGGGCATATTCTTCAGAACACCTACCCATGAGAAGGCACACATTTGTTCAAGATCTAAATAAATAATTACTAAATAAATAATTTTATATTATATATGATTTTCATAATGATAATTTTAGAATGTACGATATGGTTTTGTAAAATACATATAACATTTTATAATATAAATCAGTAAGATACTGATAAACATAATGTATTTCTAAAAAATTATATTTTTTAAGAGGAAGTTGTGGAACCATGATGCATTCATTTCCCATAATTCTGTTAATAGTGCCATTCTTGTAGACATGTACAGGGAAAACTCAAAATTTATCAGTCACCAGACCAAATGCAGAAGATTTGCCTACATCATTTATATTCATTTTCAATTCCTCAAAACCTTCTCATGCTACCCTAACATCAGTAGAGCTTACCACTCCTAGCAGTCAGCAAAGAAGAGCATCCTTCTTACAAAGAACATCATACTGACACTTCCATCTACTTGAATTTGCCTTTGAGACTGGCAAATGACTTCAGCTGCGCTGATGACACCAAACATGTGTCTCACAGAATTGGCAAGACAGATTAGAAAAGAAGGGCTGCAATTGCTCATCTGATGCTTGCCCGTGGAAGAAACATGTGAATGAGTCCTCTTCAGTAGAGTCACCATTGAAGTTGATGACTGGCAATGGCCTGTAGCTCAGAAAGCAAAATGAGATGGGGGTGGCATTGATGTTCTTCTCCCCACTTCCTGAAGGGCACGGGGCACACTGAAGCCTCCTCTGTGGAACAGCTTATGCTGCAAGTACAGTTCATGTACTATGGGCTATGTTCAGCCCCTGAGGAGCTGTAGCTCACAAATTACAGGAAAGAGACTTTCCAGAAATGAATGTGTGTTCCTGCAACCACATTTTAAGTTATTTTTTTTAAAAACCTACTTTGAAAAAACTAAATGATACCCTTGTTATTTGTTGTTGGTTCTGCTTCTGCTCTTTAGGGACTTCTAACTTCATATTGCTCGTCTGCCAAGGCCAGCCAACACAGCAATACGTGTCTTTGTCTGGTAAGCCAAACATAATGTGAGAATATGGACTGAAAACTCCAGCTTTATTAAGGTGTTAGACAAACGAGTCATTATTTTACTGACACCCATCCTGGGTGACCAGCCAGGAATGATGAACCCTGTGGTGAATCTGATACTGCTTTGGGCAGTTCTATTTGCCTTCACAGTCATAGCAGATTTGGGCAATGTTTTATGCTGGAGCTAAAATGATTAATCTGTTCCTCGACAGGCATTTCTACATGTTTAGTTGGACTCAGATTCAGGATTTTGGCATAAATGAATGAAAAAGCAAGCACAGAAAAATTCAAGTTAATGACCAAGTTCTCTTGGGTAATCATCCAACATTTACAAGATATACCAGGTTTAGCAATAGGTCATAATTCTGCAAGTAAGATATTTCAATGTAAGCTTTATTATATTAATTTTTCCTGTTTACTAAGGTTCTGGTCTTTAGATAAGTCAAATAATTGTACTTAAGACATTTGCTTATGATGAGCCAACTCTGTTGAAATAAAGAGCTTTTGAAATTTCCTCTTGGTTTCTCTTGGGATTTCTGTTATAAAAATGGGCTATGATATGACTCTTAGAGAACTTGGTACAGGAGGAGTTTTGAAGGCAAAACATATTTTATTTTGGTCAAAGTAACAATTTGAGAAGGAAGTCTGGCAGAGACAGCTATATTATGAATATTTGCAGTATGTCCAGGTTAACCAATTTCATTATTTTACATTATATGTTTTGCTCAGTGATAAAAACTATGTTTTTTGGGATGCAAACTTGAACTGCCCTAATTCTTTGTTTTCGTATGTTTATTGCTCAAAATGTGATGAAGCATCCCATGTTAGCACCTCAGCCAAAGGAAACCTAAAAGATAATTATTGCTTTTCCGTTCAGATGCAAAAGGGAGGGGAGGAATCCTCCCATTAAAAAGTTCCTTTTATAGTGGAGTTACCAACCTTTGCTAGATAAACCGAAATACTAAATGCCTGAAGATTATAAACATGTTTGAGTATCTAATCCCAGCTCCTTTGTGATTAAAGTAATCGAAAATTTCTACTTCATCTCACCCTGCCTGACTCTGCTTGGTGTCTGAATTTTCTGGGCTACTGTGACAGAGTGATTGAAATAAAGTTGAAAAATCATCCTGAATGTCATGGGTGTCCAATTCAGGTAAAAGATAATAATGAAAAACACTCTGCCTCCTAGCCACAGTAAGGGGCTCTAGCTAACCCATCTTTTTTTAACCGTGAAGTGTATCTATGACAGCATCAGTGAGGGTTTGCTGGACTGACCCTAGACATAGGACTTGTGATGTTCTATATCCTACCTGCTTCCCTGACTTCTGAAATTCAGAACCTTACTCTAATGCTGTGGCTGAAATGATTTAACATCTTCCTCCTTCTCCTTCTGTTCCCAACTGCATGTTTCTTCTTTCACTGTTTGTGCTAAATCGGACCAACTCCAAAACCAGTAAGTCCCTATCTGCAACACAGATTCATTAACCTCATGAAGTATAGTTTTCATTTCCTGACTTACCATTGTCCTGTATTTAATATTTGTTTTTCTAGTTACACTATATATGTCTTTTGTGTCCTATCTGGAGTCCACCAGAAATTAGTCATTAGAAGTGACAGCTTCTCTGCAAGACGCCATTCCTGTAATGTTTTTCCATTTCTATTGTTATTTTTATTCCTGTGGTAGATGTGAAAATCCACCGATGGAAAACTGAGTGCAAAACCGGGGCCTTAAGATCCCCTGTATCTGTGAAAAAAATAAAAAAGAAAAGATTCTTCTTCATTAATAGAAGTTTGAACTTTTATTACATAAAATGGTCTAACAGGGGCATACTTTTCAAAAACAAAAGATTGGAGTTTTGGACTCTCACCAATTTTTATTGGAGAGAGAGATACTAATGCAGAATATGTTTCCAAAACACTGGCAGAAGGGAGCCCTGAAGCAATTGTATATTTAAAATACTCCCTTTCCTTCTGCCTTCCACTTGCTATTTTGCTGAACAAGCCAGTTTTAACTTTTCAAGACTTTTCAGAAAACATTTTAAAGAGTTATTATTGCGCAGAAAGCCATGATAAGTAAATATTAATGGTTCCTAATCAGTTTTCAAAAGGGGATAAAATAGATTCTTCCTACATGGCTATTCTGAATAGGCTTAACCGCTTGGAAAGAAGGCTAATCAGGCCATGGTGAGTAGTGAGACAACAACTCATACCACAGCTAACTAGTTGAAAGAATTGAGTTGGGCACATCTATTTTACAGGTTACTCCTTTTGCTGTGGTAATAGTACAGAGAACATTGTAAGTCTATATTAAAAATAATAGGAAAAGACCTCATAAAAATAAGATTTGTAATACAGTGGATAGGCTAGCAAACAAGTCTGGGTAGCAATAGGTCTACTGGGTGCTCTTTCCCCAGGAAATCAGTTCTGGTAGGAGCAGAAAGACCTCAGCTCACCACCCCAGGAAGGATGTGTGTCCCTCCTTGAGATGCCTATCTCATCCGCTCTTGCAAACTAGTGCTGGAGGCTCAGGGAAATATGTTTTGTTAGTGTCCATATTCTCAGAAAGCACTTACTAATGCATAATCAGAACTTCTTTAATGTAATTTTACTCTGCTGCTCATTTGGGCTACTAGAAACTGTCTTCTTTCTCTGTCGTGTTTTATGTAAATCTTATGTTACTATACACTAGCATACTCATTGCTTTTTAATTGCGGCTGAAACTATAATTTACTTACAGCACATGAAACCTGAAATGCAGCTAAGACATTACTTGAGTATTGCCCAGTTAGCTAAATGATTGGTTTGAAATGGATCATAGTGAACTTGGCTTTTTTTTTTTTTAATGGAGGGGTGAAGCTGCATTTAACTTTAGGGACTTCAGGCCACTGCCCCAGGTGGAACTGTGAAGAACCCTCTGGGCTTCCAATAGTCTCATGCCTGGATTCCTCAGCTACCTCCTCCCAGCTCTATCTCCTGGGCACCACCCTGCAAGGCATGTGACCAAGAGCTAAGGCCTCACAGGCTTGAAAACAAATAATTTCCAGACAGGTAGGAGGAGGAGTAGCAAATACCCAGGCAGAATGGGAAAACACCTATTCAGACAAACATCACCAACCACTGGTTTCAATGAGCTCTTGTAAAAGGTGTACAGGTGTAGGTTCCTCAAGGTGTAAAGGTTTGCATGGTCCACGTCTCTTTCCTGTCGATTCTCTCCTGTCTTTGGACCAAACTAATGCAGTATCAGCTATTAACAGTAGGAAACTCTAATTGGAAGTTACCCAAAATGCTTTCATTTAAGTGTTGTGCTTTACAAAAGGAATGAAAAAGAAATATTTGCACATTTAGAAGTATTTTAGTTTTCCATATGCATTTATTTAATATTTTGGGAATCTCGCCAGAACATATAGGAAAATAAAAATATATGCAAGAAGCACACAGTGTAGTAAATCTACCATCCAAATAGTGTCTTCACCAAAACACTATGAAATCTTGTATAAAATCTCAGCACTTTTGGTCTGCCAAAGAGATGGTTAAGAAACTTCAGTGTATGTAACCAGTGCTTACCCACTGACTCACAAGTACTCTGGCAGGCATAACCACAGATGTATTTTATGTAGTTCAATAATTTAGGAATAAAACCACCTGAAAATATCTGGAGAGAGAATTTATGTGAAATGATAATGAAGTTTTGATTTGTATCAGAATGATGTGTTGGCCTGAAAAATGCAAAAGGACAACAAGCTGACAGGTTTTCCAACAGCCTTTCAGTTTTTGTGGTGATCAGAGAGGGAAGTAATTTCTGAGAATATCGGTTGGAACAGAAATAAGCACAAAGAGAAAAAGAATACAAGATGTTCCTGATTTTTACATAAAATGTAGCAGTTCCCAGAGGTCTGTGGGGTCCTTTTCCTGCGGTGGGGCAGGACTTGTGTGTTTTATGTGCCAGTGTGCACAGCTGCGTTGTTGTGGCCTTTTGCATGCAGATTTTTGCAGGGATTTCTGCTTGTGGCAGCTGGACAAATCTCCATCAATGCTGAGTGTTCTGCTGTGCCTAAGTCCTGTTTTCGGCAGACTATGTCTTTGGAACACATGTAGAGGTGTAATAGGCATCCTGTATTTGGTAACTTGCTTGCAGGCTTTTGACCTGGAGACGCTGTGAGCACTCAGTGCTTCTTTCAAAAATACACTTCTGGGCATGTGCCACCATGTTTTAGACAAATCCCTAGGAGTTCTGAGCTCTGACAGAGTGAGAGATGATAAAATGAATAATTAATTTTACTGGAACACTTGCAACTGTTTTTTTCCAGGACCAGTTAAAGCTCCAAGGGAACTTTAGTGGCGAATATTTCATAGATTTTTATAGTCTCTAATGTTCATAGCTACCTCAAACAAATTCCTTTTAGAAAGCTCAGTGGTCAAAACTTTAATTCAAGAATTTCAGAGGCAGGAGCATTAGCATCTCCAAACTCCCAGTCCACCAGAAAACTGGAACTGCCTAGCAGTTGCCTTCAGTTCTGCATCAGTAGGAGTAAAGCCTTTATTTTCAAATGTAGGCCATGTACTTGTGGAAGTGCCCCTGGGCCTTAGAATCAGAGAATGATAGAGCAATTTGAGTTGGAAGGGACCTTAAAGATCATCTTGTTACACCCCCCCTGCCGTGGGCAGGGACACCATCCACTAGACCATGCTCCTCAAAGCCCCATCCAGCCTTCTTAAACACTTCCTGGGATGGGACCTTCACAGTTTCTCTTGGCAACTAGTGTCTCACCACCCTCACAGTAAAGAATTTCTTCCACAATATATAATCCAAATCTCCCCTCTTTCAGTTTAAAACCATTACCCTTTCAATCACTGCATTCCCTGATGAAGAGTCCCTCCCTGTCTCTCTCGTAGACCCTCTTTACTAGAAAGTCACTATAGGGTCTTCCCAGAGCCTCCTCTCTCAGCCTGTCTTTTTCAGGTTCTCCATCCCTCTNCAACTTGGTGTCATTGGCAAACTTCCTGAGGTTGCACCCAATCCCTTTGTTCGTGTCACTGACAAAGATGTTAAACAGCACCAGTCCCAGTACTGACCCTGGACAAACACCTTCAGATAAAACATCTGAGCATTCTAGAACAAATGCCTCAAATTAAAGACACATTCTGTGGAACTGGAGAGTCCTCAGGCCGTCATGAACCAGACCCCACGCTTAAATGGAGAAGACCTGTAGGTGCTGTAAGACACAACTCTCATTCACCCTATGTCTCAGAGCAAAAATAACTAGCAACTCTGGCAGCCGGAATGGCTGAAGCTGTATACTTGGTCCCCTACATGATGTACTGGACATTGTGGTACAAGCAAAGCTGGTGTAACTTTAAACATCTGCAAGGCCCCTGGAGGCCATCTGGAGTCCAGGTGGGAAAGAACTGAGAAGCTGAAAGATAGATTTCCTTCTAATCCTCTTCAGTCCCACTCTCTGAGGAAAGTGTCATGTGCCAAGGCGAGTGTGATAACACGTCTGAGGCCATCATCATAACCGTGCCTACTCTGAGTGTTCTCGCTGTTCAAAACTGAGGCTGACCCTTTTTCAGGCATTTTGCAGCTGCAAGATACTTTGCTGTGTACTTAGAATACAACAGATGCAACTTGATTTTCTTATGTCATCATAGGTCTCAAAAATGTGCTTGAACTACTCATCTGTACTTATGCTTTTGTGCACCTGTATTGCCCTTTCTCTAAATGTGACTGTACACAGTTTCAAAGTTAGAGCTCTAAACCAAGCAAGAGGTACACATTCTGGAGACTCCAGCTGAGTCCTAAACAAGATAATGTTATTTTATACAAATAAAGGAGAACTGGAACTCACCGTGGGAGTTTTCTGCTATGATTACCATGAAAGCAGAGTGGATGATTATGACAAAAAGGTAGGTTTTTGGAAAGTATGATCTTGTGTTTTAAGTGTAACTAAGGGTGTTGTTTAATAGCACTTTTGCTTGTGTAAATCAGGGGAAATTCACTTGCAACTCATGTGGTAGTTCTGGTGTAATTTCATGCAAGACAGATCATTATCAGCTGCAATTAACTGCACATTCTCTTGTTTAAATGTGGGTGTGTCAAGGAGAAAAATTTCTCTTGGTACAGGGTGGTTTTTTTCATAACCTTCTCAGTCCTGTTCCAGTTCATTGCAGCTTTTCCAAATGTATTACTTTGATGCTAAAGTTTATAATTTTTGCTTTTTGATCTCAATGCATCAAAATTTGGAGGAAAAAAAAAAAGTCCCAAACCATTGGAGCTGAGCTATACTAGTATAAGAAAAAATCTTATGCTGTAGTTTCATATCTGAGAAGGACTCAAGTCACATCATTTGATCCAGATGTGGGTCTAAAACATCCTCGATCCAGACTCAGGAAACACTAAAATTTAAGACTGTTTCCACAGTGTTTACTTGGCCAAGTTGTACACATGTGTTATTTTCTATTCCTGGTTTCCTTATTAAATGGAAACCTTAATGTATCATTTTGTTATTTACGGTCTGCCATAAAAACTACAGGATATACAATGTGAAGAGTTAAAACTGAGGAAGTTAAAGCTTAGCATTTGGCTTTCCTGACTTCTGAGTGCATGTTGCTTTATTCGTGTTAGCTAGCTAACGTAAGAAAATACTTCTTACGTAAATTTACTTGCTTTATGGAAACTGTAATAGCTGCAAGGCCACTTTTGGCCTTTCCAAAGCTGTTACTCTGTTACCTCCTTGTTCTTTATAAGTGATTTCATGTGTGTTTACACATCCCAGATATGAATTCTCACCAAATGGTTAAGTAAACAGTGATTATCCTAATTGACTAGTAATAAACCTGCTATAAGGACAAGGGGAAAGCTCTCACTCAGTTTAAGCCATGGCTTGCTTTGAATCTCTGTTTTGGTGTTGTAATAGATGGGAATGGAGGTTTACGTGCAATCCTGCTCCTGCTCCACGCGTTCCTTCATCTCCAGGCTCGGGGGCTTGAGCGCCGGGAAGCGCCGCCGGCGGCTCCCTCTGCTGGTGGCCGAGCCCAGGCGTCCCCGCTCGCCACCGGGGCGACCTGCTGGCCCCGGGCCCTCCTTCCCCAGGTCGCTTCTCCTCCGGCACTGGCTCTCACCTCTGCCCTGCCGACGGCCTTCGAGAGGAAGAGACAAAGGGAGAGCCAACGAGGAAGAGGAGAGGAAGGAAAGAAGGAGCAATAGCAGGAAAGAACACGAAAAGGAAATGGAAGAGAAAGAGGAAAAAAAGAAAAAGGAGAAGAAAAAGAAAAAATAAAAATATTTTTCTCTCTAGCGCAAAAAGGGGTGGAGGGATGGGAATAAATGGCTGGTGGGAGAAAAGAGAAAACAAGATTGCTTCTTCTGACAGCAGTTTATGGTTAGATCAGTTTATTTGTAACATGGAGCTGCATCCTTAGATAAAAACAGGACAGTTTAAGTTTAGCTGCATGTTAAATTTAGAAAAAGGGTGAAAAGTTTCTTGTCAGAAGGAAACTAACAATGTGTAGGGAAATGCTAATTTCCAGTTACTAGAAGAATCACTAGCAGTAATTCATATATAGATAATGAGGTACATCTTGGAGAGTGTTAGAAAAGAACCATATCTTTAGTGTCCATGATTGGAAGTGAATTTTGTGTGACCAAACTGCAAATGAAATATCCGCTTTAGATATTTACTAATTTAATTCACCAATTTCTGTTTCTCTCCTGCACCATGTATACCCTAAAAAAAAATTGCTTTAATATTTATCAGAGAAAAAATCTACCATTTTGTGATACTATTGCATTCCTGTCTCTGAGTACTAATACAACCTGGATGGAAACAGAAAATCTAAAGGCAAGGGGATAGAAAATGCAGGAAAATATGTCCCTGAAAAAAATATTCCTACTTTTAACCTAGACTGTGTTTTGTGTGTTTTGGTAGGATTGCTCTTTGTGCCACAGTCTCTTGATAGATCCAGTTTAACATTCTTTTAAGTATGGGTGCAGTTCTAATATCCAAACTTAAAAAAAATTAATATGTTCTGCCCTCTCCGTGACTCTAGTTCTGTTTCTTTCCTCATCACTCTCTTTGTTTACTCTCCTTCACTTGGGGAAAAGCAAAAGAGATTGACCTTTCCTGTCTCTATCCATGAGCATTTGTTCTTTTCTCCTCTGGCTCACCTTGTTGTTGCCAACTCTTAGCTCCTCTCCTATGCATCTAGCTGCAATTTTTCTCTCTGGGGTTAATTGCTAAACTGATATTAAAATTAGAAAGGTGTTTCCAAAGCAGAATGTGGACCATAGTGAAGAGAAAATAAAGGCTAGCAGGAATGGAATCAAGTACTGTGAAAACCAGACATAAATTATAGCACTGTTACAATGCTTCTTATGTTATACAGTGATTTATGTTGTTTTTCTGGTTTTATGTTCTGTCCAATGTAATGCAAAACATATTGCTGACAGATACCTATTTTGCTGTTATTTTAAGCAGACCTACGATTTGTATTCTCTTACAGTTCACAAAGTTACATTTTATGCCAGTGCTGCAGGAATGGAAAAGAGATCTTGCAGAGGACAGCTCTATAGTGAGCTTTCCTAGAAACTTCTGCTTTTTTTCTGGGACTCTTCTAACCTACATACCTCAGAGGTATGCCTGAAAATCATTGTAGTGATCAGGCACCTGAATCATGTACCTGGTCAGGGACCAAACATTATGCTCAGGCAGGTCTACACGGGAGAAATAAAATAAACACAGAGCTAGTGTTCAAAATACAGATGGATTTACCCACCAGTTGTGACCTCTTAAAGAAGAAAAGGAGCTTTAATTTGTTTTGGATAGGGTTAGCTTAAACTAAAATAAAATCACTGTGCCCCTGAATGTGACAGTGGAAGGGACCAAGACCTTAATGCATTTGCACATTAAATTAATAACTTTGGCTGATATACCCTATATTTCTTCAGAGTCCCTGTTTAGATAAGACACCAACTTTATGATGTTTAGTGCATAATCACTATTAAAAATAATCCTAAAGTTTTCTGTGGTTTCTGAATTATTAACTAATCTATAACAACTGTTGCACTGGAACGTGACATCTTGATTCTTTGTTGTGCCAGCCTGTGAAACTACATGGGAAAGAGGAAAGTAGTCAAAATTGCATGTCCAAAGATTCTTCTGGCACTTGTCTTTTGTCCAAGCTGACTCACATCAAATTGACAACTGTTTTTATTAGTATCCAACGGTTATCGCTTAGTTAACAGTGTTCATCTTCCCAAACAAACTTGCCTTCGGGCCTGGGTTAGCAAGGCTGCAAATATTGTTCTCTCCTATTCATGTTCTGGCGATGCTCTCCTTAGGTTTATGTAGTAGCCATGGCAAGCAAAGAAATGTGTTCTAAACTTAGAATAGATTCTTTCTAATATCTTTAATCTAGGATATTTAAAGGTCTAAGTCCATGTCTGATCTGAAACATTTCTGTGGATATATGTACCAGGATTGTATTAGACTCAGGAACTAATAAATCTGTCTAACATGAAGCATATTTTAAAAGTTATACAGGACCTTAGTCAAATATTTGTTGATTGCTTTTGCCAAAGCTATATGAATGAGAATTGCATTTGACTTTGTATGCAAACCACTTCTGGTGGAGAAAAAAGTCTGTGAAGTCTCAGAACAACAAACCATTCCTTCCCTCAGAGACCCTACATTACTTATGACAAAGTTAAAAGCAATGGGGAACCAAAAGAGAAGCTCCCTTTTCTGCTACCTAGCCCTTTTTCATCTAGGTTTCAACATTTGCCTAGTCTCAATTGTTTTCTATACTCAAAGTTTGCAACAAATTAAGAGGTTACCTCCTCCCTGTAATCTAAACAATGAGCAATTGTGTAGCATACACTCTAACCCAAATAAATCAAAGTTTCTCAGAGATTACTTTCTAAGAAAACTTACACTAGTTGTCTTAGAATTTCCTCTCAAATCTGTGTAAATCCAAACCCCTGTGAATGGCTTGGCTTAAGAACAGTTTATTGGAGGGTTTTTCTGTTTCTTCCAAATCAGTTCAGATTAAGCTAAAAGAAAAAATGATCTACAGGGTTTTTTGTAGCAACATAATAATGTTACGTCTTCTGTCTGCAAATTATTTTGTGCTTCATTGAAGAATCTTTTTATAATAATGGGACACTTTTCCAAGCAAAAGCTGACTTTCTGTAAGAAGGTTCACTCTACAATCTTGTTTGCAGAAAGTTATAGCTGCATCTGTTTATACCAGGCATATGCAGTACTCTGGAAGCACATAGAGCTTTAAAGGAATAGAAGAGTGGAAACCAAGGTCCTACGAGTCTCAGTTTCATAAAAGAAGCAATGAAATATAAAATAAATCTAAACAGAAGGGTATTGAAATAATTTTAGAAGTGCATTCAAGAACTCTCTTTAATGCCTGTGTTGGATGACAAGGAATTGGTCTTTCTCAGGAAATAATAGTTTGACTGTTGACCTACTCCACTTGATTCCGTTTCACATTCCAGAAGGAAATGATAAATGTAATTGGAAAATAATTAGAAATTCTAGATTGGCCTTGTGGGGTATCTGATCTGCTGCTTAATTTAACCTATGTCACATTCAAATGTTTAAAATCTTAGTATCTTTTTACTCTTTCACATGCGAAGGAGCTGATGCAGTATCTGCAAAATAGGTCAGCTATCTAGAAATGGCAAAGGTAATTTCATGTATGTTTGCAGCACTTCTGATGGAACACAAGTTTCCCGTTTCTGTTGGGAGACGGAAGAAACAGAGGCATAATCAGAAGTGCATTAACTACTTTGTTCTGTATTGGATCTAATATAAACTACAGTCACATTCTCTCCTGTTTCAAATATTAGCCTTCATAGGGTTGTGCAATTTTTCTAATTTATAAAGGTTGTTTTCTGAGTGTGTTTGGCTCAGGCATATACAAGGGAGGAAGGGGTCAGGATGACATCCCATGTAGGATGGTACTAATGTCTAGGCAATAAAGCTGCATCAACCTCCTTGCCATGACCAGCTGTTGACCCATCAAAATGGGCCATTCTACTCTTAACTAGACCCCAGCTATGGTTCAGAAACACAGAGTAAGCCTTTATAGAACCAGGATGCACGTTATGTCACAAAATCTATGAATTTATGGCTATGCCAAAAACTCACTCAGGTCTGAATGATGAACCATCTCCTCAGCCAGCCTCCCTAGTATTCTGCCTAATACTGTCCAGACACCGGTATTTTGTGCCAAATTAGCAAAACATTAATTTAGCTATCCACCTCTACACCTCTCTCATTACACCAGATTTAATTAAATTTTAATAAATGAAGGCATGCTAAATTCTACTGATACACCTTCTAATACACACAAGAACTGGTTTTCCAAGGGTTTGTTTCTTCAGAGATGGCTCTGTTATAATCCTTACTACTGAATAGACAGAGCACAGATTTATGCCAACTTGGGTAGAAGAAAATATCTTAGAAACAATTGGACAAGTGTCATAAAACATAGTTGTATCAACACAAGACAAAATATCTGCTTTAGGTTGAAAAATGAAAAAAGATTTTATTTTTGTAGGACTCTATTTTGCCTGCAGAAAGACTTTAAATATGAATTGTACTTCTGGAAAACATTTTAACTAGCAGTTCACCTGAATGTTATTGGGGCAGTCAATAAACCGTGTAATTTCCCAGAATAATAGTTGGCTATATTCTGAAGTGTAGATATTCATGGTGTGTTCGTGAATCCTTGAAAAATGGACCTTTGCAGCAGCAGATGAATTTTTGTGAATATAAGTATAGCATATGGTAGAGTTTCAGCATTTCTGGATTAATTTCCTTTCTGTATGTGGTTTCTGACAAGAAACTATAGTTTGAACAGCTGTGCTAAAATCCTGAAAAATTATTTTTGAAGGAAAACTGACAGCAACCTTGCACTAGATGTCAGTTGGGTCTAACATAAGAATTAAATAAAAATAATAGTTGCACTGAAAATTATATTGGATCACTGTTCAGTTTGTCTTTAAAGCAAGATTATGTATTGCTTCTTTGAGCTCTACAAAATCTTTTAGTTGGTTTAGTTACAGTATATGAATTTCACATACATCCCTGACAACATATAAGCAACTAATTATGGGTCTTGTCAGCATGCAAGAATGAAATTGTTCTTCAGACACTGTCATGAAATTTCTCATCTCTTACTTTTGAAGTTACAGGCTTTCTGCATGAAATGTTCCTATTTGCTTCATTTCCTTTCAGCAGAGTTAGCTGGTTTTGGTTGGGGGTTTTTGTTGATTTTTTTTTTNGATGTTTTTTCTAGGTTCTGTTGCCCTCAATATTCTTGACTTGTATCCCTAGAGCAAGCTCGAAGTAGCCTTTCCATTCTGAGTGTATTGGTATCCAGTCACCACTGATCTGATCAAGTGTAGTAGCACCAGATGCTGAGGAAGTCAACCGGTTGCCAATATGACATCAACAGGAGTTTCAGCAGTATCATAAACTTTTACAGTCAGATTTCTTGTGTGAGGTTCTTAAAATCTTTCTGTTTACAATTGTACTGTGTCTATGGAGGCTTTTCTGTTTGATGAATAGGGTGTAAAAATGCTTTCCACATGAGGGTATGCACTGCTACAATAGACAGTCAAAAGATGCCTTTCTTATGCCATTATTTCAACACTGAAATACTTAGCTAGACTCCACCCATGGTGCGTGGTACGTGTCTTCATAGTCTCAAGTTCTACAGTAATTAATTCTGTGCAGACAATGCACCCTTCTGGTCATGGAGAGGATTATTAAGCCAAGAATATTTCCTATTAACAATATTTGGATAATCCCATAAACTAAACCTGAGTAGCTTCTTGAGAAAATAAATTTAACTTTGATTCAGCTGTACAAGTGTTTGCTATAATGGTGAATGGTTACCTAAGCAAGTTGAACTGTTTAGGGCTGTCTCCTGACTGTGTCTCAGGGGTCCATGCTTAGAGGCCTGGAACTGAGAGGATTCTTTTTCCTGTTACTCACACTCTCCAATGTAGGCTCTCCATACAATTTGGCATAAGAGTATGTTCTCACTACAATGTACTCTGCAGTGACAGTTTTGTTGAGTGCATAATGATCTAGAGGTGTTGAGAATGCAAAGTATGAAGGTAAAATGCTAAGTGGACAAGAAAGCTTTTGGGCTCTCTGTTTGTTCGTACATGCATAATCTGTTGGCAGGGCAACTCTCTTATGGGAGTGAAGGTAACATTTGCATCTTGTATTGCAAGTCCCAACACGTGGATCAGCTCTATGAGCAAGATTACATAGAGGAAAGATGAGAAGAAGTGTAGTTTTCCTTTCTGTGTACTGCAAGGACAAAATCAAACTCGGCTTAGAGGTTTTGTTTATGTATGTTTGTTTTACTATAGCTGACAATTTTTCCAATGGGGATAACCCTGCTTCAGTGAAATTAGGACCCTATAATACATAGTATTGGCTATGAACTATGTATATGTCTTCAGCCCTGTGTCACTCCTATACTCTGAAAGGCATGTTACACACCTTCCATTGACAAGCAAGCATCACCTTGCATGGAAAAGCAGGTATTTCTACATACAGAAGATTTGGGTCCCAACCTTTATCTCCAGCTTTACCACAATACTGCACCTACGCTCAAATTCAGAGTCTTTGTAGTACTTGCTACATGGAAGGAATACAAAAATCAACATGAATTCAAGTTCTAATCAAGAAACTCTCACATACTAGTGACATGAAAAGCACTACTGGTGGCAATTTTGTATAAACAAACCTACACCATGAGCATTTTTTTGCCTTGTCTTCCTCACGTACTATTAAAGGGACCCATATTCCCAACTTTCCTCTCCGAGAAAATGTTGACACTTTCAGGTCTTGCTTTTCTCTCGCTGCACATCTCTAAATTACTATTCCCTGCCTCCCTCCCCCCCAACTTACTAGCCAAAGAAGAACCAAAAAAGTTTATATCTGCTTCCAAATACTTTTCCCCACGTACCCATAGTATCTCTATGGCAGGCAGCATCATATTACACTAGCCCAGAAATGCACTGAAGTAAGCTTGCAAATTTTCCTGCTAGGAAAATAGACTCTGAGATCTCAAATCTCCTCTGAGGCAAAAGTTAAAAAATAGTGTAATAATTGATGCAAGTACCAGGAGCAACAGAATAATCAGAAAGTCTCCAGAAATAATGTTTCTGAAAGCTTTGGAATACATTATATGTGGAAGATTTTTTTCCTGTTGCTTTATGGAGACAACATTAATTAAGCACATGAACTGAAGCTATTAACATCATTATAATTGTTACTAGTTGTGCAAATAAGCTTAGAGGATAACTAGCTACATGTTCAGGATGTAAATTAGAAGTTCTTGAAAACTGACTGTGAGCTTAAGAGCTGGATGTCATGTTCATGTAGACAAAACCTAAATGATATGGATATGCAAAGATGTAAAGGATAAAGAAGCATGGATCAAACAATGGACTTGACATGAATGATGTTTGGTGTGCCCTTTTCCTCCACACTGCAGCAGCCCTTACATCCTGCTTTGCTTCCTATTGCGAGCTGACAAGAAACAGACATTCTCTGTCTTCAAATGGCAGATGGAGCGAGGCACTAAATATCTTCTGCCTTGACTTTCCTCTGTTTGTTTGAAATGGGCCATCTCTTCATTTTCACTGCATACTTCATAGTGTCCTGTGGAATGTGAGGTTTTCTATCAACAAAATAAATGTTTATATAAAATGTTGCCAATTATAAGGGTGTACAACTTCCAAACTAAGAGTATTAAAACCGTTAACTAGGAGTCCAACTATAACATTAAAAAAATCTTAGTAATTGTGGTAAATAAAAAAACATATGCTGAAAGTAAACATTCACAGCCAAATCTAGCTAATATAAAACAGCATTATATCGCAAGGACAGAAACCATCTTTTCATTGTGTATGCATATTGTCCAGAGGAGTATATCTGTCTATGCTCAAACTTAGGACTCAAGATCACACACAAGCCAAATCCATGCCATCTATTTTTTATCTTGTGTTTTGCCTCTTTTGGTAACTAAGCCCTACTAATTTTTCAGTTGGGGAAAAATCTGTTGTGAGGGGAAGTGGGGAAGGAGACTGATTAATATTCAAAGTTTGTTCATAAAGACAGACTAGGCCTTGGTGGCTTGGGAAATGAGAGTATAGTACCACAGGCTGTACTAGAATACTAGAACCTGGTTTACAGCAGAAAGACAGAAGTTATAGCTGTCCGTACCATTGCACTTGCTTGCACAGGGGATGAATTTTTCATTAAAGCAAGGCTTTAAAACACAGGGAGTGCTCTAAGTTGAATGAACATGGGTAAGGAAATCTAAAATTTTGAATGTTTCTAGAAAGAAAGCACCCGTATAAAGAAACCAAACCAAAACTCACATCTCTGCCCTGAGCTTTTATACTCTAGTTACAACTAAGACTATTATGATAAAAAAGTGAGCAAAAATCACCTCCTTTTTTCACTGTTTTTATTACTCTGTGTTGATGGCCTTTACTTAAACAAAATAACTTTGATCCCATAAAGAACTCATAGAGAAGATCTGAGTCAGTGTTGGTGTATTTTCCCATTCATTCGTACATGTTGGGTTCAATCAATTTCTCTCTTTTTTTTTAAAAAAAAAAAAAAAAAAAAAAAACAAAAAAAAAAAAAACAAAACCAAAAAACAAACAACCCATTTCTAAACTCCAATGGAGAAGGAACCCTCATGTCATACTAAAACAACAACAAAAAGATTCAGAACATACAATTTATATCTATTCTATCAGAAAATGCTTTTTGTTTTAAATGCACCAGTTTGTGAAAATGAGCACTGGTTATGTGGCTTCAAGGTCAGGTGGGATGGAGGCTGAGTTGCATCAGTATCTATCTCAAAGATGGCAGGAAGACTTCACTTTATCTTGCTATAGGAGCAGAAGAAAATGCATTCAAATCCAAGTCAGCAGTGAGGTCCTGGGACTGATGGTTAATCAGGAGAACAGATATTTAGCATACAATTTCAGCTGTCAGAATGGGCACAATTAGTGAAAGACAGAAAGCAAACGGCCAGTTCAAGGCAACAGAAGCAACTGAAGAATACAGACACCGATTCTACAGTCACTAGTTACCATTTCCCATTCACAGAGATTCTGTTTACTTTTTGAAGGCAAATTCATTTTCTATTTAGTGATCGTGTATATTTCTTATGAATAAAGAGCCAAAGAGACCGCTGCATTTAAAACCGGTCTCAAACCCCAGTTATTCCCGTCTCATGCGCGTGATTCATTTGTGGATTCTTACACATGCATTTGTAACTGTTTGGTGGCTCATAAATCCCTTTTATTACCCTGCATGGTAGGGCTACCAATGGGAAGATGGATATTGCCTTAAGTGGAGTCTGATGAAAAGTGGAGTGACTTCTTACATTCATATCACTACTTTTCAGTGTGAAAGTTATAGATGGTCCTGAACTCAAGAGGATGATAGGGGAAGCATAGGTCAAAGTCAGAACAATAGCACATTTCTGCATCTGCATAATAAAAGCCAACATTCCCCTCTCTAGGCTGTATATGGAAAAAGAAGTGTTTCTATCGAAACATGAACCATATGTTTTTAGCCAACTGTACATTCACCCTAAAGCTGTGAAGTAGCCAGAAAGTGAAACTAAACCATGCAAGGTATTGAGGAGGAATAAGTTCATTCTGTCAATAAGCAAGTTTTAAAATTAGATACGATTTAACACAATTTATACAATTCACTGATTTTTTCCCCATCACAACAGTGACTATCTCGTCTGTGATGATTCTTGTATAGCTGGCTCTTTAATACAGAGTAAGCCCATGAAAAAGTATTATCTTGTTTTCTTGCTATTTACCTGATATATTGGAAGTGCCTTAACCTGAAAATGAACAGGTTTGAATGGATACCAGGCATATGAATAAAATCTGTAAGGACTGTAATGAAAGAAAGGTCGCACTGCTGCCAGATTTTCTTCAAGCCTCTCAGGAATGGAATCACTGAGATTCATTATTTGGGATTATATGCTGTAATGATTAAATTACAGATCTCCTGGCTCCAAGGGAAACATGGAACTATCCCAACCAACTTCAAGGTTAGCCTCTGCCAGTAGAAGCATTCTGTGTTTTATTTTCAACAAGCAAATGAAGAGCAAGATCCTGAAGGTGTAGATTCACCTACTGCTTTTGTATGGTCTACAATTTGCCATGGTTCTAGTCCACTTAGGAGCCTCTGTATATTAAACAATGGAAATAATTCTATGTTCTGTTCATCACATTGTCTTCATATATGTCAGGACTTTTTTAGCTGAATGCTTAAGATAGGCTTTCTAATCTTAATTTTTCACTTATATCTAGTATTATATTACAAAACACACAAATTGTGAATTATGTGCAAGGATTAATTAAAAAAACCCCACATATATATTCAGCATTATCTTTAACTTGTCTCAAGTATCAGAAACTAAGTGAAATTGAGAGGATGCCAACATAAGTCAAGCAGACTCATGTTGAAATCTGTTGAGTTGGGGTGTCCTTAGGGTCTCATGGAGAAATATTAGCTTGTATCCAGCAGTGGTATAGCTTTGTTATGTAGTGATCCAACTGAGCTAATCATCCCAGGAGGAATGCCATAATGATGTGACAAAAATATTTATGATTCTGGAGTTAGCTCAGGCATCTCTTCATCATGCTGCATTGTAAGATGTAGACATAACCTTCGTAGCTCATGATATGCAGGAAGTCAGATTAGATAGGTGACCCGGAGGTCAGCTTGGGCCCTCAGTTCTATTAATCTATCTACATATCAGAACAAACCATAAACATATTAGAGGAAGCAGTAAAATAGCTCCATTAAACACCACATTAAGGGAACAAATTTCCACACGAGCATACAAAAAAGAAAAAAAAAAAGAAAAAGAAAAAGAAAAGGGAAGACATTAAAAGTTTTGTGTTTAGATAAGGTCAGAAAAAGAGGAAAAAGACCTCGTGATAATACGTTCATTTCTCCTAAAGTTAATAGACTGAGATCATTAAGCTAGGGAAAACATTGCTGTGAGGAAAGGGATGGAATCTTGCATTACAATTGTACTTTCCTAGGTTTTGTTATTGGATGTGTTCTGTTCTTTTCTACTGTATTCCATACAATATCTTATCACACCAATATTTGAATACCTTCCAATAATGCATTAAGCAATGTAAGCAACATCTGCCACATGTTCATTCTCACACCTCCTCCGCAGTGGCAGAAGCACAAGCAGCACCGTGTTTTGGGTTTGTTTCAGTGATAGATTCATATTGCTGCATGTTTATGGTAGAGGCAAAAAATAAACGTTGAGGAAATTCAAAGCAGAAAGTTGCAAGCTAGTTCTTAATCTCTGGGGAATGCATTGCGTGCTGTTGGATCAGCCCCTGAAAATGCCTGTTCCTTGCACAGGCACAGGTTACGCTTTTCTTAATGAGTGCCATTGCCTCAGGAGCAGGAATTTATTAAAGGAAGCCTGGATCTTTAGGTGATAATGCTAATACGCTGTTCTTGGGTTACTGAACTCTTACAAATTTAATGGGTTGTTACTGTAAAGAATGGGATGCAGGTTTGAGTTGTTTACAGTAGCTGGTATTACTAAAAGGACAATCTGTAATGTTTTATACCAGTTAGTGTTTCCTAGGCACTTAATGCTTCATGTTCAACTGAAAGGTGATGAGAGTTTGAATAATTTAGACTAAATCATCATCTCCCAGTATATGACAGAATTATTTGGACAATGACACTCCAAAAAGCACAGACTGGGGATAATACATTGTGTAAAAGCTTTGCATCAATAAGGAATCCAGAAATAGTCCCTAACCCTGGATTGGACTGATCAGTTGTGGGTACAATTACCTTCAGTCGATAAGACTGTAGATTTTATAAAGGCTCTCCTTTGTCTTTGTAAAATTTGCCTTTTCCTTTGCATTGCCCAAGGCCAGCAGTCATTCATCTGGCAGCTGATCTACTAAAGATCATCTACTAACTGAGCTACTAAATATCATAGAATCATAGAATGGTTAGAGTTGGAAGGGACCTTAAAGATCATCAAGTTCTAACCCCCCTGCCATGTGCAGGGACATGGCAGTTGTGATAAGTATTCTTATCAGTCGTGATAAGTATTCTTCCGTTTTATGTCCTTTTTTGATATTGAATATTGCTAATTTTAATTTCATTTTAGAATTATTTTGTGTGAGCAGGAAAGCATGAACATGCAGCCACAGTATCTTTGTTTTCAGAGCTCAGTGTATTTTTATCTGAACAAAATATGACTTCTTGTGTAAACAGAATACCTGGGCTAATAACAATTTCTGCATATTACTAGATGATCTGCTTGCCTGGGCTAAGCAGTGTTTTGAAGCTATGTAATATGCAGACAGGTAGCCTTGAAAAACCTGGTTGTATGAAACTGTATGCCTTCCTATAAATAACAATCAAACAATTCCCAGCACTGCTCTTCTCCTTTACTTCAAAAATAACCGGTTCTTTATTTAGCTGTGACAGCCTCTTCTTTTCAGTTCTGACTCCTGTGTTTCTTCCTGATTTATTCCTTTTTCTTTTTGTCAAAGTGATCTGTGGAGGTATATAGTGTGGGTGTATGAAAGAAAAAAAAAGTTGCTTCTAGACTTTCCATGACTAGACCACAGAAAAAAAAAGACCACAGAACAACTTGAACTGTACCATTAATGGGAAAAAAAATCCAGCCCACAGACTCAAACAAATTAACGTACCATAACATACAGGAAAGGGTATTGCATTAGGTAATGCAGATTTGCACACTTAGAGCAGGATGAAAGATGGGTGAAGCACTCTTCTACACAGCATGGGGAATGTGTGGTTCCCTACTTCCAGAAAGTCTCCCACAAGGAGAGTCACTGTTTCTGGCATGCCAATATCTGTTCTCTGTCTTACTTCCACTGACGCATACCATTGGACAATGCTGCTTCCCTTGCCTCTTGGAGATCTTTAGCCCCATGGTATAACAGTCAGAAGATAACCATAATGGATGGCGACTCAAGCAATGCACATGTATTTGTGTCCAGCCTGCTCTAGGTGAATCTTTTTTGGCAGGGCTGTTGGACTAGATGATCTCTGAAAGTCCCTTCCAACCCCTACAGTTCCATAATTTTGTGGTATCATATTGCATAACACATAAATGCCTTAAGGAAAATAAATGCATTGCATATATTTTATTGTTTCCCTAATTATATGTTATATTAAAACATAAAAGTTCTGTGATACATTAATGGAATACTAATGCTTGTAAAAACTCTTTATAAAGAGGAGTTCCCCAAAGAATTGAAGGAAAACTATATTCACAACAAGAGTGCCATAGAGCAATGAGCTAAGTTCCATTAAACTTAAACTGAGCCCGTTCTATCACTGTGCATGTAAACTCAGGAAATAAGTCAAGTAGGGACTACTTTTGCTGGCTTTGAACAGTATACACTTAGCATCCAAGATGAAGAACACTTATTGAAGAGATTCCCAGATGTTTACGGGTAACTGGCTGTTCAAAAAAACCATTCTATCTGTTGCACGGACCAACAGACTAGAGAAGTTTGGACAGTCAGTTTTGTTAATATTTCCACAGTCAAATGGTGAACCTTTAAATATTTTTTTATGTTTAGGTCCAATCTTACCTACTGGTATTCTGAAAAAAACAGGCATATGAAAAATAATTGCGTTGCTTTCCTTGATAACCTTGAATACCAAAAGTACTGAGATAAAGGCTGACATCCCAGATCTTTTTGCTATTGTTTTGGGATTTTTAATACTGTATTTATCTTCTCTCTGTATTTCCTTTCCTCATAACATTTTATTATTTGCACAGCATTTATGTTGCTTTCCCAAGGAGTAATGACCAGCATTATGAGCTGAAGCTCAGGTGAAAACACTTAAGTAGGTGATCACACTCTCAAAAATGTCAGTTTTAACAGAAAATGCTGGGATCTCAGTCCTTTGGAAAATCAGGTCTAATATACAGCTGCTTTATTCTAGACTCAGAAGTCCAAATTTAGATACTCAGCTCTCAATAGCTTCACTAATTTTCCTTTCATGTTTTTGTTTTTATAAGTTTATTGTAGTATGTCTCTTGGTTTTCCAGTTCTTTTGAAAGTATTGGAAAAAATATGATACGAGTCCAATACTAATTGTTTTCATCTTGGAATATTACTCATCTTTTCAAAGAAAAGCATCATTTCTAAGCAACATTGTGTTCCTTATTTGCAAAGTTGTTCGTTGGCTGCATCTCAGTCCCATATATACATGCCAAGGATGAGTAGCTGTATGCATCCAAATGTATTATTTGTTTATAGCATGTGTGCAAATTGTAAAGAAGTAATGTACTGAATGAGTGTATTTAATTTCTTTTATTTTCATTTTATATTTTTCTTAAGACATGCATATTCCTTCCTCATTGCTCTTCTAGAGAAGATTTTGAGAGTTCACAGCTAGGTAGATGCATAGGAAAACGTTCTTGGGTATTTTATTTGCTGTTTATAGTTTCCGGTACATAAGAAGTCTTCTTTAACTTCTCTCATCTTTTTTTTTTTCTGGATGGGAGAGATAATTTCAGATATTTCAAATAAAGTAAAATCTAAGTTTTACATGCCTCACATGAAAGTGTAACTGCTTGATTTGGGATTCTGTTTCCATATGATTTTGTTAAATAGAGAAAATTCAGATTTTCAGTTGCTTTCTTTTATGATGAGTTGAATTATTTGCTAGTCATTTTATTTAGGTCAGCCTTTTTGAAAAGAGAAAGATGTGCAAGATCAGAATCAGAATGTATTATGTCTGTGTTCCCAATAAAGCTGTTGATTTCCTTACTCCACTCTTCTGAGAAGAATCCATAGCTGGAAATGAAAGAGCAGAAGGAAAACAGAGGCCAAGAACAGCAGACCTCCCACTGGGATCACAGACTTTGTCTCGTTCTTTCCATTACAATGACTTGGAATGGCTACAGAGCCCATGATGTATCATTACATGTGACCAGAGAGTGTCTGGAAAGATGGTCAAAGACACTTTTACTATTAGAACTAATTTTTTATTTTGTAGATGAAGAATATAAGGATACTAAAATGTTCTCAAGCTTTTGGAAGACTTCTTCTTTATATAAACACTACTGAAGATTTTCTACTTCAAACCCATACTTTTTAAATAGGCTGTCAGGTGTGCTATTTTTAAGGCAGCTCTAGGATCATTTAATGACTAAGAAGAATAACCTGCAACACAGAAATTTGCAACAGGAGTATTTTTTCTAATATGATTTGTGACTAATTGGGTACTCCGAGTGATGTTTTTGTGTGTAAGCAGTTCAAGACTACACTAAAACATAGACCCTCTGCCTTTAACAAAAATCTACCACTTATTCATTGAGATGACCCATATGCAACTTCGAAAATTACTATTTTGCATATTCTGAATAATAACAAAATACTTTATCTTTTCTAATCATGTAGTAACACCTCCAGTACCTAAGAATGAAAAACAGTTTACAAAGTCTTTTCGGGAGTTGCCACCTGACATGCCTGTCATGTTAGCAGATGTTCCCAATTCTACAAGAACATGCATTACATTTTCTCATTAGTGACACCAGTTACCAAAAGATATTATGGATGAGTTGAGCGAAGAGATTTTCTTTCCATTCCCACCCTGGTGAAGAACTGATGATTTGTAGAGTCCTCAGATTGGTGCGATTGGAAGTTTTAATGCTGTTGCTCAGATGATTTTCTCTGGGGTAGGAAGATTTTGCTTTACCTTACAGGTGACAGTCTGCTCATCTCATGTTGTCCCTCCAATATAACTTAATCCTAAAATGTGCTGTTCAAATCTAATAGCCTATATTTTCAAGCTATGCAGTCTGTGGTACAATCGAAACTGGCATTCCTCTTCAACCTTCAGGAAAAAAAAATTAGTATTACATTATAAAATCTACTTAATCATATTGCATGCAAAATGTTGCTTTACAGATGATTTATACATTTAATGATCTGGGAAATGATTTTTCAAAAATCGGTTTTAATCATATTCCTTGTCTGCGTAAGGCTCCCAAGTGTACTTTGTACTAAACAAGAGGCTACTAAATCATCATAGAGTCTGGTATTTCAACATTCTATGTGTTCTCTTATTTTGCCCCATAAGCACAAAGGTGCATTATTATGTGTTCCTTTCTTCTGTGTCCTTCACCCTTTTGGATTTAAATACATGAACTCTGGACTTAAACCTGAATTGCAGAAACATTTCATCAGAGTAGATCTGCTCTAATTAAGGGGAAGGTGTCACTTTTTCTTATTTCATGCAAGTGAAGCTTGAAGGTAAATGGGCTAATATTCCTAATGGAAAAAGTAACTGGCAAATAGCAATGTGAAAGGTAACACAGGATCTGGACCCAGTTTCCATGTGGGCTTAGCAAGCGAATTAGTAAGACATTCTGTATGAATGTTTCCAACTGTTTTTAGCCAAGTCCAACTGATGTTGCCTTTTCTTCATCTGTGCCACTGTGTAATTACCTCCTAATTTCTGCTACTTACTCCTTTCTCCAGCTGCAGCACAACTCATTAGTTTGGACTCTGTTTTACACTGCCTCTCTGTCTGAGTGTCAGTGCCATAGATTATAAATCGTTTAAGGTCATGACTGGTACTTTTGTGTGTTTTCCATCAGGCAAACAAGCCCCACCACCAAACATTGGTATTAGATCATATTAATTACTTTCATAAGCCTTTAAATGAATTACTCATTATGGTGTGAGTATTTAATCTGGATATATATTAAAATGAAAGTTTGAGTAATTACATCCTTTATTTGACAGCCACACTACATAAAGAAAGTAGATTTCAAGTCTTGTATGTACAGGAATCAGAAAAGCGTAAGTGTCATTGACAACTCACTGCACAGATTTTATGGGAGATGGAATTCAGAAACAGAAGCTGCTTTTGGAAATCAACAAAGTGACCCACCAAAAGGGGTCGGATAGGTTCAGTCTCAGAGCAGGGGGCAGATCCTTGCGATTTTGCCTGATAATCAGACTTTCCACAGAAAATTTGACAAAAAAAAATAGACCTAGTGTTAAATGCCAGCATGGAAACCCATTAGATGCAGCTAGCGGGAAACTTTCTTGCAAGCCTTCTTGCAAGGTAGGTATGTTTCTTTGCCGAAGTCAGTTTTGCTTTTTTATTTGAAAAAAGTCATCTTCCAGAAGTAATAAAATCTCCTTCTTTAAACCTTAATTAGGAGTTTTGGATTAATGTCAAAGTCAGTCACTTTTCTGTTTGATTAATACATGCTATTGAAATGTCATCAAAATGCAAAGAAACCCTGCAGCAGAGAAACAAGAAGTTGTACAGTCAAGTGAATCTAGCTTTGGTCTTAACTTAATTTCACCTGTTTTGACCACTAAAACGTCTTCTCTCTTGCTGAAAAAGGTAAAGCAGCTTCAGATGAAACATATTCACAGCGCCTGCAAAATAAGACAGGCAAAATGTGATCTTCACAATTGGCATTGTACTCGTTAATTGTATTTTAAAGATTAATTATTATAAACACTAGTGTGAAATAAAAAAAAAAAAAAAAAGGCAAGCCTTTGACAGATGATACAGGAACATTTCAAAAGGAAAGGAAAATATGCCTTGACAGATTAAAGAGCTTTGCCTTCCTTAAACTGCCTTTTATCAGATGGATTGATGTGTTACAACCATTTGAAAAGACAGAACAGTCCATGTGACAGAAACAAAATATCTGAGTGAATCTGGTTTGACTTTAACTGAGAAGGAAAGGGAAGTGTTTATTTCCCTTGTCAGTAGGCTGACAGAATTAGACAACTATTGGCATATGGCTTATCTTAAATGAGTTTCATTAACACAAAAATCAAGTGGGAAAATTACAAAACAGATACCATAGCAGAACGGAGTTCAAGAGGGTGGCCTCTATATCAGTTCAATCTCTCTCTCCCCCCGACCCCTTCAAGCAATCGTGACTTTCATGATGATGTTCCTTTCCCGAAGCTCACTGGTTAGAGAGAAGTTAGTCACTCTTTCCATTGGCCTTTTTCAGACTGCACTATTATTGCTGTTGTTGCGTGTGTTGAAAGCTTGATCAGATTAAAAGTCATAAGGCTTGGAATTCTCTGTCCAGAATTTTCCTCTGTCTGAAAAATTGTACAGCTAAATATCAGTACTTTCAGCCAACAGCCCTATTGATACATGCATGTAGTGTGTAGAGGAAATATTTAATTTCAATAACGTAGCTATTTGTTTCAGCCAGAATTTTCATTAATAGCAGAAGCATCCAATGAAGGCCACTGATAGATGACTGCTTGGTCTCTTCTTGTCCAGCAAATGATAAACTCACATCACAAATAATAACCATCAAATACTATTTCCAAACATATTAAAAGTCCGATGTACAGACATATCTGTGTTTCCTACTAATTAAAATGTGTGGGCTTGTTGGTTGTTTTTTGTTTTTTGTTTTCAAAATAATTTATAATAAAAGATATGTTTTAGAAAAGCTATTTTTTAGGAAAATCTACCTAAGCTGACTTTAAAAGAGAACTCTTTCTAAACATTGCCTGTAAATGTAAAATACAATGTCAATGTGAATGTCAGCATCATGTAATAGAGGAACAATTGCCATGGAAATCTTAGTTATGGAACATCAAATTTAGGGCAGATGAAGTTATTGCAGCATAAGATCATTTAGAACTGATAATTTAAACTTGAAAAGCCATCTAAAATATATTTACCACCTGATTTTGTGGAATGAGATCAATCTGATTTGCTGGCTATCTCATTACTGCAACAAAGCTCTGATTTGTTCTAAAGGTAAGAAATACAGTACTTAATTACAGATAAGGAAGACTTACTGCTTATATAGCAAACAGTGTTGGTAATACTAAGATAGTGACTTGACTTTACAGTGAAATGAAAGTAATAAAGAGATGAAAAAATGTATAAAACAAAAGAAAATATTAACTCTTTTCTTTCCAAACTTTGAATTCTTGATGATGATACATATTATATTCGGTTATGTGGAAGTTTACATACTTCTACTTCTAAAACAAGAAATATGTATCTTCTTCTCACAGCAAAAGCATATGGAATAGTTGCTGGCTTTGTTTCAGTTAACCAATGGTCTTGAACCAATGGTTCAACTTATGTTGAAACACATCAATTTGTCATGGGATACGTTTCATTCAGAGATAATCTTACTTCAGAAGTAATTAGTAAAGCTATTTTCCTAGAGAAAAAGTGAGTTAGGGTCTAAATGTCATTCACGCATTTGAAAATCATGCTTAGCTGAAACATTCCCTTTAGTTTTGAACAGTTTAACATATGCAGCAAATCCTATTCTGTAGGACAGAGACCTAGTTAAAGCATATCCAAAACAGAAGGCTACATCACACATAAGAGGGGATTTGAGTAAGCACAGAGTCTCTCTTTGCCTCCAGGACAGGGGAGTGAATTCCTATACAAAAATGTTTCTATGAAGTTCTGAATTCCCAATATGTATTTAAAAGTTCATACATAAGCCTTCTATTGACCCCACTTTGTTGAACTCCCAGCAAAAGTAGAAAAGTGGGCTCAGACTATCTTTATATTAATAATGTCAAGGTTTGTTTCCTTTGCTTTTCCCTGAATATAACCAAAGAGGTTAGTGGTGAGATCAGGGAGAGAGTAGAGAGTGCTGCAAGCAAACTGGCTACTTGAAGAAACAAGCTAAATCATCTTCCCAAAGCTAATCCACCAAAAAGTACAAATGGGTCAGAAGGATGAAGAGGAGACACTCTAACGCCCAAGTTGTAATTTTGTGATTCCATTCTACATGCTTTCGAATTAACATACTTAATGTATTGAGGTCTATTAGTAAGTAAAGGCTGGGATCCCAGTTTTCATAGCCATTTCACAAAGGTATTACAAAGAACATCAGCACCATAGGGGCTGCTGGAAATTTGTAAGAGGAAGGAAAGGCGTAAAGGGGAGGAAAAGACATACACAAGAATAGGGAAATGATTAACCCAGCTTACACAGTTCCAAAGAGACCGCAGGCTTCTTTACTGACAGTGTACTGCTTTGGATGCTGATTGTGGCCAAAACTCATTCATGAAATCTTAACCTTATTTTTAAATACCACAAGATGTACAAAACAGATTTTTGATGCAAATGGTAAGTTATTTGTGGAGGTCTCCTTATGTAAGAAGTTTCATGCAAGAAGTGCTATTCTAAAGGCAAAAAAAAAAGCTTAAAGGATGTCTGTGGGACAGAGAGACAGTGGTGAGATTATGAGCCAAATACAGATTGCTATCTCCAGCTCAACTGAGGAGCACTATGAAAACAAGTCTGAAAGCTCTCGTCCATTAAGAGGATATAGAGAAAAAGACTGGCTAGAGCATGAGGAAAAGTCGGCTTAGGGGGTGGATTAAATGGAAGTCTTCTGTGACCCCTGAGCTCATTAACTATAAAGTTTACTGTAGAACACTTTAGCTGCTTATTTTCTGGTATCAGGGCTGTACTCAGAGGCTAGGGAATAGTATCACTAGCTATTATTAAAGAAGTTACAGGGAGATTGTGGTTCAAACACAGAACAAGTCAGGAGTAATTGGCAACAGATTGACTGAAATAGTCAATAAATATTGTTCCATCTCACACTCCATACTACAACAAAGAAAGAGTCTTTCCCTAGAGAAATGTCATTGTAGGTTTCCTTCTCTCATAAAATACACTTTTATAGCTCATCCAATTTAAGCTACATTAAAAAATAAGCACAAAAGTAATCATCGTCTTATAGGCTACGAGTATCACATAATTATGCATCACTTCCATGGTATTACATATGGGAACTATCAATTCAAGAGAATTTTTTTTTCCCTGAAGAATTTAAAGTCATTCCTGCAATGTTTTAATGTTGCTTATATGTACATACTTCTAAACAAGATCTCTTATTTTCAAGATAAAACTAGCCAGGTTATCTGAAGATATTTCACTCTGCCTTGTGAAGGAGTTGCTTTCTCATATCTTACCATATCAGAGGTTCTGATATCACTTTTAATTTATTTTACTCTCTTCCTTATGTTTGATGCTAATGACCTCTGAATTTTGTTAAATGCACAGAATTTTTAACTGTCCCATTAAGTCATGATGAGGTTTACAAAAGCTGAGACATCTGGCCTGGATGTGGTATATATGAAAGATAGTCACCTCACAAATCAGCAGCCTGTGGTGCTTGAGAGAGACTAGGAGGGTTGCTTTAAAGCCTTCTCCTTGGATAAAGAGATCAGGCACTCTTCCCAGATGTAAAGTGGCTTTGTCTCTTCTGGAGAATATACTAAAAGGTGGCTATGAAGGAGGACTGGGTGGCCCAGGAGGCATTGTAGCAGACTGTAAGCAATTCACCTTTAAGACATTTGTTGGAATCTACTAAAGGCCTGAAAGATTTTATGCAAATTCAGTGAAATAATTAAATACATTTCTGAGTCCTATTGCTTTTGTGGAGTGTCTACCATAGCTGTTCACTCTAGATGCTGGGAGTAAGGTACATTAGAAATGACAATGTGCAATTTACAGTACCTGTTATAAAGGGTCAGATCCTGATGTCATTTTGTACCTCTGCTTTCTCTGACAATTTATATTAAAATTGGGCATAAGAAAAAGAGAAGAAGCTTCCAACTATTGAAGTATCCTTGATGTATCCTACTCATATCACCCTCTCACTTAGTAGAACAGAGATTTGCTTCACAGACTTAAATAAACAACACAGTAGCAACAGTCATTTATGTTCAAAAACACAGAGAGAGATGCAGGTGGCCAGCTCTACTTACAGCATTTCTTCAGAAAGTGTAGGGTCAAACAGCTGTAGTGTCAGAAGAGTGAGGTAGTCAATGAACGACAAACTAGTTTAGCTGAGGGCGGGCAACGGGAGTTACAAAGTGAGGAGGCCAGCATCTCTGACTTGCAGTGTTGGGTCCTGTATTTGAAGCTGCTGTTCATGTATTTTGCAGCCAGAATGAGGTTTAGATCAAAACCAAATCCCAGAACTAAGGAAGGATTGTAATATACAATTGACCACTCATTCTCACCCATTTTTCTGTTCATAAAATGAACCTTGAGTTTATCTACTTGTTTTCTGGTATACAGCAGCTAGCGCACAGTTGCAGACAGGGCTGCTCTTGTGTTGCCTTCATAGCACTACACTTGAGGCATTTTTCTATGATATGAGTTTAAATATATTCAAGCTACTGCCAGATACACTCAAGCCTCATGTCTTCCAGGACTAGTGTGCTAAGCAGTATTTTAGATAATTGTCTGAAGGCAATGACCACCATAGCCCCTTTTAAAAAGAATTAATCCTGCTCCTATAGGTACCTAGGTGTATAAGTAGTAACTTGACTATAACAGTAAGTAACAGGTAAGTCTCTATGTCTTACAGGTTTAGGCTTGAGAGGTGTGGGTGTTGCCTCCTACAGGCATAGTCCTACACTCAAGTGTTTCTTACTGATTGAATTTAAATAAATTGCTACTCAGTGTAATGTTTTTGAGGAACATTTTTCCGAAGTACCTGTGTCTACATGTTGTGTATGTAGGGTGCCATCTATCCTCTTGCCTTCTCAAAGTGGCCTGGAGTCTTCTGAGAATGTCTTTAGTTATGGAAAAGCACAGTGCACTGTGCTGCTGGACCACTTGGTAGGAGGTGGAATCTGTGTAGGGTCCTGTAAGATGGAGAAGCATCATCTTATTCTTAAAGAAAAATTGCTAAATAACACAAAATATACACAGCAGAATTGTTCCAAATGTTAAGACTATACTTGCACAATTCCCAAAACAGGTGATATTTACAGAGCTTTGCTTTTATTGGCCCTATGCTATGTACAGCCTTATAAAATTGGGCCAGTCATTCTAGTGCATTTTAGAAACAATTATTTATACAAATATTATGTATTAAGACTTCATTGGTGGATTTATTTCCCTTTTAAAATGAATGTGTGACAAACGGGTTAAATATTCAGTCAGCTGGAGGGAACATAAGTATACCGGGAATAATGAAACAACTGACTAGGGGGAAAGGGATTGACGTAGAATAAACATGCCTTCTCCATAATTTTTCTCCTGTTTTAATGAAACTGAAACTGATGTATAGGGCAAATGTCACTCCAGCCATTTTGGATTTTTTGGGGTCTTCTCTCTCCCTGCAAAACTGCAGCCAGAGATCTTCAGGAAATGGAATTATCACACACTTGGTGGTTTTGCCTTAATGTCCAAGTATTTTGTAAATGAGCATATGTTTATATCTCAGAAATAGCTGAAGAGCCTCTAGTAATGCATCTTGGTATTTATTAATTGTCTATTTTCTCCAAAGGTCGTTTATCTTCTTATTAAAATGAAATCAAATGAACTGTTGCTGTTGGCAGCTCAGTGTGGAATAATGCAGTTCTAAGACAAATGAAAAGACTTCTTCTGTGGATGATAAATGTTCTCAGAAAAAGCAAAACAGAAGTCCAGAGACCTTTTCCATGGAAAAAGTAGTTTAAGGTCAGTTTGGGTAGCTGTATAACAATATCATTTATTACATCCCTTCTAATCCTACCAAGTTTTTGTAATGAGGCTGACTAATTTTAATTGACTCTACATTTCTACAAGTTGGGTGGTATGTTTATGCTTTATGAGCCATGGAACAAGGTTATTTGAGATGGATGTGCTTAATGATATTCTGTTTTGAGGACTCAGTCTCTGAGCTGGCCTGGTTTGATTGTGTTTCTGTTGCGGAGTGATTGAGACTAGTAGGGGGTAGCTTGGGTCTACTGTATAAGGGGACCTAGTTGTCAGTACTATTGTATTTGAAGCGTGCCCAAAATAGATTCTGACTGAGAAGGAAAAAGAAGTAATAATGGGTGGGTTTATGTGAGTAAGATAATTTTACTGTTTCTAGTTTTGGCGGTTGACTGGCTTGAACATACTAATAAAGGATCAGCCAGCTCCTGGCTATCTTCACTTCCTGAGCATAACAAGTGTAACCAGGTATCTTCTGACTGCACACCTTAGCCACTCAAAAGAACAGATTAAAAAAATACAGGGAATTCAGGAAATAAATATATTACAGGAGATACAGCAAAATGGAGGGAATGCTGAAATTTTCAAGGAACCAGAGAACAAGACCTGGAATGAACAAGACTGTCCAGATGGTACCTCTTTTAAGAAATAGCATTTTTTCCCATTTAATTCTGTTAGTTTCTTTGCATTTATTTTGTGGCTTATGGCTAAAAAATGTGCCTGGAATGATCCATTGCACGATATGGTTTAGCTGTCTTTGGAAAAATTAGAATCAAGATGCCATGATTTTTCTGCTAATAATGACGCTTTTTCTGGCTGGCCCATTGTTACTGTAGTCTTCTGCCAGGCTGCATTCTTTCAGGCTGCAGACACTCACGAGTTATACAAGTTGAGTTTATGCAAGCAGTGATGATTAAAGATGTTTCTTGGCCTAAAGGGTTGCATAAAGGGTATGGTTAAATATCTGACATTGAAATATCAAGCCTGAGTTCCTGCATACCAATAATTTATGACAAAACACCTTCATGAATGAGGAGGAACAAACTCAGCACGCTGGATTATTGCATGAGTTACTAAGCTCAAGTAGCGTCACACAGCCACACAAGAAAGTTGACAGGCTAAAAATATAATAATTTCCAGTCATCGTGATTCATGGAAAATAGGTTCTATTGAAAAACCTGCTGTGTGGTTTTGTTTCTGTTTTTTAAACAAGATCACAAGTCTGTCTGATAAAGGATACTGTTTTGATATTCTATTCCTAAATTTCTCCAAGTCAAATGACTGCATTTCTCATGACATTTTGATTAAAATAGTTGTATCAGATAAACATAATGGGGCACACATTCATATCCTTCTCTAGGAATGGAGAACCATACTATTGTTTCCCCTCCTTCACTGTCCCTTCCTACTGCCTTATGACTAGGGAACCATGTGCCAGGCAATACTCATTGAGCAAAACTGTCATGTACTGATTAGCTGCTGCCAGGGTCTCTGCTCTGGGCACTGGGAAGGAAGATAGACGTGGTGTAAAAAGCAGAGAAATCTGCAATACTGTCAAAGAAATGGTAAGTTGTGAACTCACAGTTCACATGTTGAGCATGTTCATCACGTTGAGCTCTTCAGTCATTGGAACTAGGATTCAGTTTTACTTTCCTCTGTAAACAAAAGCTTCTAAGTTTAATTTGGCACATATTTTACAGGGGTTTAAATAAAATGTGAGAGTCAGCTGTTTATGGCTTTCATAGATTACTTAATGTATGAGTGCCTGAGGCGTACTCATGATGTCATGTGCTCTTTTCACCTTTTTTCTTATGTTGTGTGTTTGTATAGTGTCAAACCAGAAGAAAGAGAAGGACTAGCACAAGACATGGAAAGGCTGCAATTCCCTGATATCTGAATCAGAAACATCTATTGATGGGACTCTGCAATACAACAGTCCTTTGAGACCTGAAATTCAAAGTTTGATGGAAATAGACAAACGTAGTTATCTGCAGGACACTGCTGAGCCACAGAATTATGCAGTTCCCTGTGTAATGTGGGGTAAATCTGATGCAAAGAAATGAGATGCTGAGTAACAATTACTTAAATAAATTACTATCTCGTAATTTTTAACCACCACTTCAACAGATTTTTTTGTATTAGACATTTCTGTTTTCCATTATGGATTATATCTGCCTACAGAACTAACACAATCAATTCTCCTTGTCTGCTCTGGAACAACAGCATGCCACTCTATAAATGCAAAAGTTCAATTTTCATCAGCCCTGCTCATTGCTCCAGCAAAACTGGATTAGTGAACTGGGGAAGCCTAGCAGTGAGAAGTAGTGAAACACTGAAAACCATGCGGGTTTGGGCACATACATAAAATGATGTACTGAAAATGGATGATGGAAGAGAAGGAATTGCTATTGTACCTAACGCAGGGAGCTACTAGGAGAAAATATTAGCTCTCCTAAACCTTTATTTTGGATCTGGGAATGAAAGGCAGGTGCCCAGAATGCTCAAGCACTTTGAAGTGTAGGAACTGGGTTCATTTTTGTACAACAACAACAACAACAACAACAAGTTCTTACTGTCTGTTGGCACAAGATATGGCATTTTTACACATAAGAATACCAAAATGTAAGAACAATGTTTGATGGACTGGCTCTAAAATCTGAGTAGTGTAGTTAGATCTGTATGTATACAAAGCATGTGCATGCACATAGAAACATACATTTCCACCTATGCTCCAAATAAAGTCTGAGTGATGTTTTGTTGAAGACATCTCATGCTTTGCTTATGTTGAAGAAATTCTGTGTGTGCAAAAAATATACTGCGTATTTTGTACAGATGTATGGATGTACTTACATTTGTATGGAAGTATGGGTGAATGCAGATTATAGGACCTACTTCCAAATTTCTGAAACTTGTCTTAATGGGGGCTAACCCAATAATACTGAAGGAAAAACAGATCTCTAGATAATGCAATGATCTTCTGATCATTGCATGGAAACATTCCTTCCTTTGCTGTTAAACAGCAAACTCAGCTTTGGGAAGCAGAACAGCAATATGTAATTCCTCTCTCCAGGAGCCGGCAAATCACTCTCTTTTGCCGACTCATTGATAGAACTGGGACCTTCTATCCTACTTTACATGATGTGATTAAGTGCAAGAATTTCTTCCTTGAAGGGTTGATACTGCTTTTTATACTTGAAACAATACTGTTTCAGGGATCTGTCCCTAGAATCCATTCTGATGTTTTTGACTTTGGAGTTCACTCAGACCTATGGGGTCTTTAATTTTCCTTCCCTGTGCCTATTGTTCAGTTTTTTGTGGTTCCATGCTGGAAGTCTAATTATTGAACTCTCAACTGATGCCATTGTTTTCTCGATTTTAGCCTAAATATTGTCAATCATTCAATTTTAGCCACTTCTGTATTGCGTCCACTGATTTTGTCTACATTGAAATCCCTCAGTGTCCAAGAGGCTAAATTATTCCATGCCAGGAAGAGGAAGCAGAAATTGTCCAAATTCTACCAATGCCCGAGATCTGATTAGGTGGTAAAGAGATAAATCAGGCAAAAAGTCTCTAGTGCCTTTGCCAATCTGACCTGGCAATGAGCTTCTTCCCAGCTGCAAATCTGGCAACCTAACATTGAATATGTGTGCAAAAGATGTGGGCCATGTCTCCCAGGGAAAGAATTCTTTGCATTACCTTACACTAGTTGCCAACCAAGTGTTGAAGAAGATGGAAAAAACCTTATCATCTATTTATCATGGCATTTACAAAAAACACTTGAGAAAATATATTTTCTCTAGCCTTACTAATCAATGAACAGAAACCTTAAAGGCTGAGACTTGATTAACTCACAGTTACCAGGAGGAATGGCTCCTCCATAAAAAAGGGCTAAAGTGTGGAATTCAGTGAATCCAAGCTCCAAATATAACTGCAGACCACCTGCCTACAGTCATGAGCTGGAAAACTTCTTACAGAACATTGAGGAAAGAACATTTTAAAAAGATTTATAGAATAATAAAAACTCAAAAAAACCTCGTGACTTCATTACTTCTCTTTCTATTCAAATTTAAATTATGCCTGCTGTCTTTTATATTCTGGTTGAATCAAAATCTTACTCAGCATCCTACTATTAGATCTGACCATGCTTTTTTTTTTCCGTCAGAATGAACACGCCAACCTTCTTTAACACTTGTGCAAGAACCTGCATGCAGGAATCTGGTTATCCCCTGACTTTCTCTTTCATAATGTAGATACACTGAATATCATATCACAATGACTCTTTTCTAGTTTCTTTATAGTTTTTGTGTTGTTGGAGGTGGGTTTTTTGTTTTGTTTTGAATTTGTTTTTGTTTATCCCCCCAGTTCTTCAGCAGTTCTCTCATTCATTCAGAATGAGAAATGGTACAATATCCTAATTTTGATTCTACCAATGTACTAATGTCGTGTCAAGAATTTTCTGTTTCTGTTGCACATTTTTCTGCTTAAAGAACAAAAAAATAATTAATCCTTTATAGTGCCACATTGGGATGACACCCTCATTGAAGACAGTACAAGATTTTCTCTAAATCAGTGGTTTTCAAGCCATATTCTCTTTCTTTGTAGACATAAACTACGGACTTCAAGTATGGTGTCTTGTACTGTTACAATTGAAATATATCTAATACATCTTAATGAGCTGTTTCTTTCTGGCGATATTGCATTATTTGAAGGTGAGAAAGGCAACTGGGAGGACTTTTTTTTTTTTAATGAAAAGATTGAATTTGTTTGATCCTGTTACAGACAAGGACAGTCTGAAAATCTTCTTTCATTTGAAAACAATTTCCTGATGAATTATAAATCGGCTTGACTCAGCTCTTCTGCCCAGAAACTGAACTATTCCAAACCACCAACTATTTTTGAAAAATTTGGCCAATGATTACGCCTTTGATCTGAGGCTGTGCACCAAAAGATCTAGGTTGGATGAAAAAAGAAAACACATTATATGTAAAACCTTGTAGAATGTCTGAAAGACAAAAATCTGACCAAATGTCCAAGGGGCCCATTTTTTCTACATTAGACCCCCATGGCACACACTATCTTGACTGGAAGTCCCACTGAGTGGGAGGATGCATCATCTGCTAGTGGTTCATCTTTGGTGTCTCACCTTTCCCAACAGTTGCTCATAGAAGAATGTTCTGAAGCTGGGGTGCAGGGACGAAAGGAAAAAGCCCTAAGCTTGCTGCCTCTCAGTTCTTGAGTTCACATCCTGATTATATGTACCCATTTCAAACTGCATTCTCCAGTCTTTGAAAGCACCATTGCTGCTTTTAATAACAGGAGGATTGGTAGTAATCGAACCAGATTTTTTTAACATCCTTCCTCTTTTGTTGCCAATTTGGACCACCCAATATAACTCAGCTATCTTTCCTTGGTGTTTATGCACTCAAGATCCTTGCAAACATCGTCCCTATTAGTCATTGCCTGGCCCAGCTACAACTGGCATATTGAGGTTTTCAGAGTATTTTTTTAACTTGCAGTCAATTTCTTTAGACTTTCAGGCATGAGACCAAAGACAGGGTGATTTCAGACACTAAAGCAGGGTAATAATTAGCCTGATATATGCTTTTTAATTAGCATAATTGTAATTGGCAAGAAAACTTAGGTTCTCATGACACAGAGGTTAATGATATATATAAATTATGGTGAAGCTATCCCATTAGTTGGACTCCCAAAGCCATCACTGTGGAGGGCATATGCAGCAGAGCTATAATTCTTCCTACAGTCTAACTCTATGGAGTTCTAGGATCTTACTTATCCACAAGAGCCTGGGTGGCCAAAAATCATCATTTGGATGGCACGCTGAGCGGAATTTCTCTGCTCTGAGTAGTCATGGTGTTTTTAGACTGGTAATGTAAATGAACACAAAAGTCCATGCTCCTTAGGTGGGAGCAAGGCACAGAAGATTGGGACAGGATGCAACTGAAGGCACATTACTCCTTAAGGACTTACAAATTTCCAATTTAGTACATTGTCTACTTCTAATCCTGAATGCAGATGGCGTCAGAAATAGTTGTGCTTAAATTAGAACTAAGACAAGATGTACAAGCTGAGTTAAGGCTCCTGCAGTCATCCTCCATTCAGGGTTGCAGACAAACAGAACTAAATGCATGTGGTTCTATTTCTGCCTCTTCTCTTTGCTAACTGAAACCCACATTTGAATCACAGTGTGCTTGAGATGATCTGCTAATAATGTATCATCATTCACATTGTCATTTATGGACTTATTTCATTTAAGTCTCAGTGTTGTCTAAGGGACTACATTAACAATGGTGGGTTTTGATAGTTCATTTAAAAGTTCAGAGAAATAAGGTCCTCCTGAATGTGGTCCATTCCTGTATTTCCAGATGGGCTAGTAGATATGATAAGCATTTTGATCAGAACTGAAGTCTGACACAAGGCTTCTGGAAGCCAAGTGGTTGATTTGCAAGTTATCAGTACAATTTGGATCAGACTCTTAACAAGAGAGGATTGTGCTATGTCCTTAATGGTACCAAAGGACATAGATGTGCTCCTGGAAGAATCAAGCATACAGGTACCCGAGCTGGCGTTTGTGTAGAATGGAAATAAGTCAAGATATTACACAGAGAGCAAGAAAATTGTTTTCCCCAAATAAATTACATAATCTATGGAAATGTCTGCTTTAACCTAATCTTGAAAGGCACAGAGCTTTCTGATGTTCTAAAACGGCAAAATACTTCTGGCGCTTTTTTAAAAATAGTTTTTAATCGCTGTTGAAAGTAGAAGTATGTTGTTATAAATATGTTCAATTCCTTCCTTAATCTCTTACATATTTTGCATTTTCCAGAAAAAAGTGGTTTCCCCTACTTTATGAAAGTCAAGGCTCCACAGACAACCTCTTTCCTTGGACCATTTGGCTCTCTTGGTATGACACATATCTTCATAGGACAAAAAATCCGTTAAAAATTAAAACTGACAGGCATCATTTGTCTGCTAAGAACAATTTTTTTAAGAACAATTTATAGGTGGATAATGAACTGGCTGGATGGCCACACTCAAAGGGTTGTGGTCAATGGGTCAATGTCCAAGTGGCAGCTGGTGATGAGTGGTGTCCTTCAGGGCTTGGTACTGGGACCAGTACTACTTAACAGCTTTGTCGGAGACATGGACAGTGGGATAGAGTGCACCCTCAGCAAGTTTGCCAATAACACCAAGCTCGGTGGTGCAGTTGACATACTGGAGGGAAAGGATGCCATCCAGGGGGATACTGGACAGGCTTGAGAAATGGGCTAGTGCAAATGGCATGAAGTTCATCCAAGCAAAGTGCGGAATCCTACACCTGGGATGGGGCAATCCCAGGAACAAATACAGGCTGGGCGGACAATGGCTGGAGAGCAGCCCTGAGGAGAAGGACTTG
>VXBW01004973.1:51079-61101 GCA_013400375.1 Thinocorus orbignyianus
TTGGAACTTCATGATCTTTAAGGTCCGTTCCAACTCTTACCATTCTATGATTCTATGAATTTTTCCTTTGTGCTTACTCCAGAGCAAACTAAGCAATATGCTAATTATTATTTTTTTTGTTATTGTACTGTTTTTCAAAAGCTGTGAATTTTCAACATAATTGTATGCGGTGCAGTTCTCATTGCAGCAAACCAAAAGATCTGGGGAAAAAAATACACAAAAAGCCAACTTAAAAATAAGTTCCTGTGACTGTGTGGGGTCTTTGAAGGGATTTTAAAATGGCAGCATGACTGTGTTTCTATGACTGTATATAGGCATTGGCTCTGATTCCCACATCCTAAATTCCACCTAATTCTCTGTGCCTCGTGTTTTCTATTGGCAGGGCACCTCCTGCAGCCTAGGCTCAGTCAACAGGAAATACTAGGGAGAAGGACTTGGAGGGATTTAAGATGCCTGAATCTGGATTCTAGGGTTTTTTTGGAAATTCTCGACCCAGATCACCTGACAGTGTCAGGTCTTGAACAGAAAACCATTAAATTCTATCCCTCTCAGTCCTACCTGTTACAGTCTCTTCCTCTTTAAGCAGACAATTTTCTTGCTTCAGTGGAAGGGCAGCAAGCTGGAGGGTAGTGATTAATACAACAGCACATATAAATGGTGGTCGAGAACATAACAATAGCTTTGCCGCTGCTATCATGAGACTGAGCCAATTAAATGCCATATTTTAGTATAAACCTTTCCCAGTATTATATTTGCTTTATTAAAGTTCCAACAAGCCTTTAATGTTGTTACAACAGGATATTACTTTTTCTTCAGATAAAATGTAAATGTTCTGCTAAAAAGGAGTAAAAACATGCTATAAGGTTATATGTTAAACAATTTCTGCATACTTCCAAGCACTACAAGTTAATCTTATCTTAGTATAGTAGGGGCACAGGTTTGCTATGGAGCAGGAAGTGAAATGTTTATATAAACCACAGTTAAAAGAATTTCTAGGCTCAGTTCAAGAGTTTACACTTTCAAAGTCATTCCACCAGTGCATTCATCATGATCCACACAATTGCTTTGTCTGAGTCCTTTAATTCTTCCAGTCCTCTGACTGTGTATTTAAAAGCCTATCACAGGGTTCCTAAACAGACAAGTTCAACTAGGTGCTGTAATTGCATCTCTTCACTTAGAAAGCAATCTGTAATCAGCTGAGTTTTTACTTCAAAATGTTGTAAACTACAGACTTGTATAATGGGAAGAGAACTAGTGAAGCTGTGTGCAATGTCTATTATCAGTGCAAAAAATGGATATATCCCAGGAGTTATGTCTTGATCCACACAGGACTAACAAAGATGGCACCTTGATCTCACAACATCTTTAAGTGTCTCTGTGTAATAATCTCACACAGACCATGTCCTTCCAACATCTAGCATTAGCATTTAAGCTAGTAAATGTTGATGCTCTTATTGTGCCAAAATATTTTTTTTCCAATGGTCTTCATGACCAAAGAGCTTGAGCATCCTGGCTCTGATGCCTGGAAGGTGAGGCTGGGAGAGTAGTAGTGAGACCTCCTCTCTTGCATCATTTATGTTAATGTATTTGGTTTGAATGGCAAGGTTTTCACAGTGAAGGATCTGCAGGGGTGGCTTCTGTGAGAAATTGCCAGAAGCCGCCCCTGAGTTTGACACGATCAGTTCTAGCTGGTTCCAAAACAAACCCACTGTTGGCCAAACTGAGACAATTAGTGATGTTGATAGCATATCTGTGACAACATATTTGAGAAAGGTTAAAAACTGCTGCACAAGAGCAGATGGGACAGAGAAGTGAAAATATGAGAGAGGAACAGCCTCCACAGGAGGAGTGGAGGAGGTGCTCCAGGTGCCAGAGTATAGATTCCCTTGAGCCCTAGGTGAAGTCCATGATGTGATTTGTTACCCAGTAGCTCCATCTCGCTCTTGTACTAGGGAGTCCAGCACTGGACCCAGCACTCTGGAGGTGGCCACACCAGTGCTGAACAGAGAGGAAGGATCACCTCTCTTTCCCTGCTGTCAACATTCCTCCTAATGCAGCCCAGGATACCACTGGTCTTAAAAAAGGCACAGTGCTGCCTACTTTCTAATTGAGTGTCCAAAAGACATAAATCATGGAAGACCTGAATCCACAGTGTCAAACTGCTTTAATCCCCACACAACATATTTGCTTTCCTTTAGTTCATCCTACTGTAAGAAGGTATTGCTTTTAAGGCAACCCCTGAAATATCCAGGGATTAGAGACTAATACAGGTAGGGATGATTTCAGTGTGTGTGCATGCACCTTTTTCCCAGGTGCTGTTTTATTTGCATTATCTCTAGTAGCAGGAGATTTCCTCTAACAGAAAAAGCAGAAAGATGCAGTTCCTAAAATAACTTTAAGTCTTCTTGAATTCTTGAATTAAATCAGAGCAGCAAGATGTTTTGAATTTTTAGACTTCTTGTTTAGTCACAGTGTTCACAAATACAAACTCTTTTCCTGGCTGGTGCGAAATAAAAGTTCTGGGATCATAAATATCTGAAGTGGTGCTTGACTGAAGGTTTACTAAGGTTAAAAATATGTGTAAACAATTTAGAAGTCTAAAACACAGTCTCAGAAGGGCTTGAGGCACCAAGGACTGGATTTCCAAAGGTACTTCAAATTAGGGCCTAGAAATACTAGGTCCCAACTTAGGAGGCTAATAACAGTCTTTGGCTACTAGTTATAATTTAAATCCATGCCTGCCACGGCCCAATTCCTCCTAGCTTTTAGGATGACTTGGATTTGCTAGGTAAGCTCTAACAGACAAACTACTAGATGTGCAAAGGTGTAGCTCCATGCTCCTCTGCTCAAGCTTGTCTCTTCGTAGCTGTGGTGGAAAGGGAGTTTTATGCACTTCTTATTCACATAGCCTGATAGTTTCAGTGACTTTTTTACAACTACAAGAATCTGTGAATAGTGGTAGTGGGACATAGGTAGATATTCACTTCTTCTGACTGCTGCAGGGGGAATAATCTACAGTCCAGAGGCGTAGCATAGAGCTGGGTGGGGATGTGGTCCTACCTCAAATCCCAGCCAGCCTTTGGTTTATTGCCCTCCAGTTCCTGAAACAGTTCAGGACAGCTACATTCATTTGTCAGTAGATTTCTGTGGCAGTGAGGTGTCTACAGAAGAGCTGGTGATTAACACCTCTGAAAAAGTCACTTTGGTGTAATCTGGCAAATTTTACAAATTTTCTGCATCTTCTGGTATAGACTCAGCTTCATCTCTGTCACTGTTTTGCTCAGTGACAGTCATTTCTCTGGGAAAAAAAGACCATATAAAGGTAAAAATTTAAGAGAATTAAAGCGGAATGATTAAAATAACACTACAGTGAGCTAGTGATTTCAACAGGGTGGGTCCACCTGCACAGAGATGTTTGCAGGACTGGAGCCAAAGTGCTAAAAGTGCAAAACCAAGCTTGGCTTGCTTTTGAGTCTGCAATTGATTATGGAAACAAAAAATGGTACCCAGAAAGCTGGAGGCAAATTTTAAGGGCCATAATCAAAACCAAAAGATGAACTGAGAAATATTTTAATCTGCCAAAATTTGTGTGCAGAGGTTCTGCATTTCCTCTGCAAGATGTGATAATACTTTCCCGCCTAGCAGAGGATATTGCGAATATCGGTGTGAGTGCAATCAGAGGATTAAGCAAAAGGCATGCCTGAACACAAGAGCCTGGTCAGATATGGAGTGAAGTAAGCGTTTTTAATATTTTATTTTTATAGGTAACCTCATAATTACAAACAGCTTCTCTTTCAAAGTTCCTAGTTCATATTTGACCTACTGACTTGCACAGGTTTTTTGCACTTTTTCTCCAAAATTTTAATTTTTCCTCTTACTTGTATTTTTTTTAAGAATTGTAATTAAGCAAGAATGTAGTAACTTGCTATTAAAAATTACTTAAAGATTTGCAGAGGTAGAAAGCTTCTAAAAAATAATAATCAGGTATGCTTGCATTGGTTTAGAAGGGACAGAGTATCTAATTTTGAAAATCCTCCCAGTAGCATATTTAAAGTTTTAGATAGAAGTTTTTACATATTCACCCTTAATTTGTAAACTTAGTTTCTGATCTCAGGTGAACATAACTTATCTAGTCCAAATTCTAATGATTTTTCCATTAAGGATGATTTTTCCATTAAGGAAAAGCCCACCTGTTAGAGAGTATCATCCCTCCCCNTGGATTAAATAAAACCTTAAAATCAAGTTTTCTGTATCCTAAGATTAAAAGAAGTCTAAGAGACTATAGTAACAGAAGGTACTTTTGTAATAGTCATGTTGTTTTGAGTTGTGTAGTATTTCACAATCTACTTATCTAGTCATCCTAAATAATTTGATTTCTTTATTGCAATAGGTAGACACAGAGGATAATTGGTCTACTTTACATAATTTAAATGTAAAGTAATGATAGGCACTAGAACAACAGAACTAAAAAGGGACTTAAAATTCTTAGTTATCACAGGTTTTCAGATTTTCTTTTAGTAAGTTTAGATACCCAATATAATAATTTAAAAACATTTAATTTAGTTTCATAGTAAAATGCAAAATTTTCCTCTTCTGGGTGTTCTTTAAGTAATGAAAAGAATTTTAGTAGTTCATGTATTCATTAAGCTCAATTTTCTTCTTTGTAATACAGGAAAGAACACACTCTTTAATTGTGGTGTTGTTTTTCCTTTCAATATTTTCAAAATAAAGACTTCAGTTCTGATCTCACCTTCGGATGCCCTGGCCTTCCAAAGTCACTGAGTTCAAGTCGGTGTAAACGAAAGCATTTCTTTGGGCTATATGAATATCTTGAATTAAATACAGTAAGACAAGTTTTGTGCTGGTTTATAGCCTGCATAATGAAGTCACCTTCCATGGGGATTTCTCAGGTTGTAAATCACCATACAGTCTGGTCTGTTTTTTTTTTATTTATTTATTTATTTTTTTTTTAATATGATGCATAGGATAAATGTTGTCTTATCACAGGCATAATTCAAAATTCATAGTTAACTTAAAGAGGAAGATTTGCTTATATAAGCAATTTATTGCCAAATATCTACAGTCCTAAAATATTCCCTTACTTCCATGAATATGCTGAAATATGAACATTTTATAGCATCTGTGTGTTTACTGTCCAGAATAATTTTAAATTACTTGTTATTTTTTTCCAATATAAAGGTTCTAATGGGCATTCTTGCTCACCCTAAGGAGATTATCTAATCACACAAATATCCTATGTATATATTTCCAAATATTTGGATGCAGCTAGTGCTATTTGCAAGGTGGTTTTTTTTTTTTTCTTTTTAATCTATGTAGTGATAATTTGAAAAATGTCTTTAAATTTGATTTTTCAGGTTTGGTGTCAAAAGCACCCACACTGTAACTGAATATACGTAACTTAATACTGCATCTGTAAGTCTGACAATGTCTTATTTTTACTATATTGTCCAGTTTTGAGATGATTCTTTTATGACTAACTTCTATTTTTCTTCCAAATTTCCCCTGATTGAATGACCTGAATCTTTTAGTTTGCAAAATGTCCTGCTTCTTGGCAGCATACAAGTAGCGTCATATTCCAAACAATTTACAGTTTTTCTGGAGTGTTGGCTAAAGGTCAGCAACTGGATTCAGCATGTATTACATCTATCACACAGTCTGCTTAGGTTGATTTAAAAAATAAATAAATTATTATACAGCAGTGTCTCTTACCACATCTACCATTAAATGTATTCATTTTTGTCTAGTAATGGCTTTATACTCCGGTTTACTGCAATAAACAGAAATCAGTTTATGCAAAGGAATGTCCAATATCTTTTAGCATAGCTAAATTTGGCCATCTACATACACTTTGCATGTCATCTTCAGTAGCACAGCCATTCACAAGTTAGGGACTTTTATTGCATATATCTCTTAAAATAAAGCATTCTTAGAATAGATCTTCCTGAAAACAATTTTCCAGTAATTGTCTGGAGCAGCCAGTCTTCATCAACTACAGATTTTTGGAGACATCACAACAGTAAGAACTTGAGGTAAACCAGGATACCTCATTTGCTGACTGGTGATCATTTATCTTGTGTCAGAGACGATGAAAATATCCCTTGTTTTTGTTTATCCCCTCTTGTTGTAGGAGCTAACTGGGAACAAGAGAAGAACCAGTCCCTCTTTGGAAACTGGGACACGAGTGGCAGATTAGTATTTCTTGTCTGGCTATGGAATGTGATCCCTCAGCCTGAACCTCTTGGGTGTCAAGACTGGCAGGCAGGGAGTTGTTTGTACAGAAGCTGTCACACAGTTCTCAATGTCTCTCCATCGTGTGCTCATCGGCTCCTGCCCAAGTATGCAGTCTCAGAGTAGCACATAACTTAGTGCCCATGTGTAGCCAAAAGACTCAAAGCATTGGCCAATCAAGTGTGTGGTTACTGCATCCTTGAAACATTTTCTTCATGGTCCCTGTTCACACTTATCACAGATGACCCTGGTGGATCTCTGAATCCTTTCCTATGTGCTGTATTCTTTCCATATTGTTTGACAAAGGGCACACTAGTTATTCAGATTCCTGGTATTACCACACAATCAGTATTATCATAGAATCACAGAATGTTTTGGGTTAGAAGGAACCTTTAAAGATCTTCTAGTCCAACCCCCATGTCTCAGGCAGGGACACCTTTCACTAGATCAGGTTGCTCAAAGCCCCATCCAATCTAACTTTGAACACTTTCAATGATGGAGCATCCACAACTTCTCTGGGCAACCTCTTCACACAACCATTGACATCTCTGAAGGAATGAACTCTTTTGCTTGGCTGGCTGAGGAAGAAGGAAGCATACTACCTTTGAGGTCATGGCTGATTCACAGTCTTAACAATCCTCAGACTGATGGCGAGTCAGAGCACAAAGCTGCTTAGCCAACTGATCCTGTCTAGAAGGTGCCCCAAGTGATGGTTACTTATACTCTTGGGCCACTGTGGAATTTTTAAAATGGCATTTTTCATGTAAAGCCCAATGTTCCGCCAAACAAGGGTGAATTCTGAGGTCTGCTTTAGACTATTGAAGGTAAACGTGCAAATACATGGTGTTAGTGGTGCAGCTGCAGTGGATGTAGCTTGCTGCATCTTGCCACACCTTTGACGTGGGCTCTATTGCAGAGGGGTCTCAAGTTCATGCCAAACTGAGCCTACAGGCAAGAGGGCTTTAGTAAACTTCATCCATCTCCAAACCCTTGCTGTTACTAAAGAAGATATTTCAAAACACTACTTTATCTCCTCTAGACCCTGTCTCACCTTGACACTGTAGAAATACAAGGACACTAGTGCTTGCTACCCTGGTTCTCTTTGGCCAGGCAGTCCCCTAGGGACTCCCTTAAGATTATGCAGTTTACTCCTTCCCAGCATCCCCTGAGCAGCAGAACAGCCAAAAGCATTCTTAAAGAGCAAATTTTAAAGATAAGCCAGTCCTTAAGGAAGCAGAAATACATATGAAAATATCAGGTTGCATTCAGATGTCAAACATGGAAACCTGTTGCTCCAAGTGCAGCATGCAAGTAACACCCAGGTTTTCTAAATTTTATTGTCAATACAACAGAAAATTGTCAGGAAAATCTTCTGAATACTGAAATTATCAAAGTTGTTTCTTATAAGTAGTTGAACTGTTAGTTTTTATTCAGCAAGTACTGACAGGTGCCAACAGACTTCAACACTTATCTACATTCTTGTAAAATACTGAAGTATTCACAGAATCAAAGAATGATATGGGGTTGGAAGGGATGTCTGGAGATTCAGGAGAGATAGACTTCAGCATCACAAATTACTGCTCCTTCTGCAAGTCCACATTAGTTCATCTGTTGGGAAGTTGAGCACATAGTATAATTTGCAAGTCAAAAATTACAAAGAAATCTTTGCAACAAAGCAAATGAAATCCCACAGACACAACTCAGTTCCCTAAATAAACAGTGGAAAATTTAAGAAGTAAAGAGGGAAAGATACAAGCTTAGTTTCTTCATTTGCTCCTCATGAAATGTTTGACAAGTCTGTCTACAATAAAGTGCTCATAAATTGGCTTTGGAGCTTGTACTGCTTCCACAGATTATTCAGCCTTTAATTGATATGGAATAAACGTGAGGATCTCCATACTCATGGATAAACCTCAGATAAATGAAGCAAGTTAATTTACAAAATGACTTAACTTCAGCAGACAGTTCAAGAGATTTATCTTTATTGGAGCTACTGTAACATCGTTACTGCTATTTTTAAATTAGCTTCAGGTGGATGAAGGAGTGCAGATGTCAGCAATGCCAGCATCAGCATGTTCTGCATATCCCCAAAAGACTATGTACAAAAGTTAAAGAGCAATTGAATTAGCTCCCACAGGAATATTAACAGGGACTGGTGATGCAAATCTTGGCTAAAGTGCAGTCTCACACAGCTTTCAGCCATTCGCTGAATTATTCAAGCATATATGTGGGGTCTTTGTACTTTTACCTGCCATCTCTACTTGACCACAGCAATCCTTTCTTTTGATTTCACACAACAGGCAAGAAAGGACCAGGACTCAGGGAAAAAGTGTGGCTGGTACAATTCCATTTAGCCTGAATGTGTTTCAACTTTTAGACAGAAAATAAAGCTCTGCGTTTAGGCTTTCAGTCCTCCGTAAGTATGCATCTCAGATTTCTTCTCAAGCAGAAACGTAGCATATTTGTGTTTTCTCCATCTGCATTAGCAGTACAATACTTCATTTAAGCAGCTGTAACAAAGTGTTTTTGAGACTACGAGACTAATAGGTCTTGTTGCCTTAGCTCCATGGGTGTAACGTGCTACTTATTCCACATTCTGCAAAACGGAAAAGTTATATGAAATATGCCCATATTTGCCAAACAGCTGTTGAGTTCCATAAAATAAAAGAAAGTCTACTTTAAACAATCCCCAAACAAAAGTATACTAACACGTCTGGAAGTTTTGTGTACATGAGGAAAACATATTCATCCAAAGCTTGCTAGGAATATACTTTGGAAGTATTTAGTTACTAGCAATTATTATGCTGATGCAAAGGTTTTTGAAGTGATATTCCTTTCATAGCTGTCCCTTTTATTACTTGGTTATTAGAGGGAGCATGGCTTGGAGGCTATCTTCCTGTTTTAAGCCATTTCACCGGTAGCTGGGAAAAGGAACAGGAGTGTGGTGACCTGTGAGCAAGTAGAGCAGTTGTTCAGAAGACACTGGAAGCTCCAAAATCCAAGGAGCAAGGAGGCAGTGAATGGGGCTGGAGAGGAAAGGCACAACATAAAGAGAGCTAGTGAATGTGCACACAGAATAATAAAGAATCGCAGAATCTTCATGATTGGAAAGGACCGCTGAGATCATAGAATGGTAAGACTTAAAAGAGATCTTAAAGATCATTGAGTTCCAACTCCGCTGCAATGGGCAGGGACACTTCCCACTAGACCAGGTTGCTCAAGGCTCCATCCAGCCTCGACTTAAACACTTCAGGGATGGGGCATCCACAGCTTCTCTGGGCAACCTGTTCCAGTGTCTCACCACCCTCACAGGAAAGAATTTCTTCCTGATATATAATATAAATCTCCCCTCTTCCAATAAAAAAAGTTTCCCCTTGCCCTATCACTACATTTCCTGACAGAGTCCCTCTCCAGCTCTCCTGTAGGCTCCCTTCAGGTACTGGAAGGCTGCTCTAAGGTCTCCCTGGAGCCTCCTCTTCTCCAGGCTGAACAGTTCCAGCTCTCTCAGCCTGTCCTCATAGGAGAGTTGCTCCATACCTCTAATCATCTTTGTGGCCCTCCGCTGGACCCGCTCCACCACTACCATTTTCTTTCTACGTTGAGGGCTCCAGAGCTGGACACAGTACTCCCAGTGGGGTCTCACAAGCACAGAGTAGAGGGGGAGGATCACTTCCTGTGACCTGCTGGTCACGCTTCTTTTGATGCAGCCAGGGTATGGCTGGCTTTCTGGGCTGCCAGCCCGCACTGCCAGCTCATGTTGAGCTTCTCGTCCA
>VXBW01004973.1:67108-77934 GCA_013400375.1 Thinocorus orbignyianus
AAAGACTGTCCTTTTCATGAAGCTTATAATAGAAACTGAACCTTATAAAACTTGGGAAAATCATGCCATGGAATTTAACGGGATAGTAAGGATACTGAAGGGTAGAAGGAATGTTGTTGCCGAGTTCCTGAGATGGAAGTTAATTGTCCTAATAAGAGCACTGCTTTTTGCTCATCACATGAGTATGTTCTGGCAGAGGAGAAAAGATTTGGATTCAGAGACAATGGCAAGAGAAGAGAAGAGGAAAGGAATAGCGTGGGTCTAAATCAGCATGGGATGAATCAAAAAACAGCTCATTTAAATGTCTGACTCTCCAAACTCTGCCAGTGACTTACAGAAAGAAACAGCCCTAACTTTATTTACAATGCCAGAAGGATAGACACATAAATTTCTGGGAAAAAAATGAATGGGTGCCTTCCTCCAGCTTCAGACCTTCTCAATTAGAAAGCTGGAGCGATTCACACCACCCCACTCGAGGCACATAATTTATCCAGCTACACTCAGCAGTCTTCATGAGCTCCCTCACTAGTCATAGGAGACAGGTGGTTTCTGCAAAAGCAAGGTAAAATGTTACAATTTGGTGCCTCGTTAACAGGAGTCTCAAGAACCAGTTGTCTAACTTGGCCACAGCTGCTGGAGGTAATATTCTTCCTCTGAATTGAAATGCAACAGATTCTATATTACCTGACATACCAACAGGCATTTTTGAAGCTGAAATCTCAGATTTCTGCTGCTGTGGTTAAAGAGTCAAACTCATGATCTGGGTATCTTGGCAAACTCACCTACTAGACAGCTGTGGATTGAAAAGGGTATTTGTTAGGCATAAAAACCCACAGCAATACCTCAGTAGCTAACAGAAAGCAAAGGGTTTAGAGCTCCAAGCTATAGAAACTATTAATCACACTAAGGAACACATAGGCAGATTGAGTTGAATGCACCGATGTGAGACACAATCACACACTGAAAATTCATTGCCACCACTACAATTATGCCACTAGAGCTCTCCCTGAGGCAGGCAAACTTCTGGAGATACTCCAGGACCATAAAGCCAAGAGAGGTGTGGTTTGACAAACCAAGATCTAGTAGTAGCTTACCTGCTGAATTACCAAAACATTTACTAAACTCTTAATGCATGAGGACCATGAATTCTATTTTATAATATATGCCCGCCTTTAACCTGAGGGAGTTAAATGAGCTAATGCCCTAACTGCCAACCTCAGCCTATTTCCCTATTTCTTGTCCTCATAATCTGCAGAAGGAGTCACCCGATATCATGATTTCTATTTACTCCTGCAAGTTGCAGTTGTGAATCTTAAAGCCTCTGAGCTGTGTGGATATTTTTGTGTGTCACTGAGGCTACAGCTTTGTCTGTCACCATCACAGCATATTAAGTTTTATCTTTACAGCTTTCCCTTTGGTCCTGGATATATTTTGCAAGTCAGCGGACACAGTACACTAAAACTTTGATATAATTTCCCTCTTCTTTTTGCAGTAGCGCGCACACACCAAACCTCACACTACCAGCAATGTTTTTGGCAAATTGTACTATTAATGCAAATTAAATTAGGCTGCATGACATTAAGCCACTTGGGAATTTTCCAGGGCACCAATTTAGCAACATGTGCTTTCAATCACTGTATGTTCTGTTCCCTTGGAAACTTAAAAAAAAAAATAAATAAAAAAATAAAAAAATCAATTAAACATAAGATGCAGCTTTTGTGTGTGTGTGCAGAAGTCAGAGTTCATTTTCTTTTTGACAGTCGAGGGCTTGCCTGTAATTTCAAATGTTATGCTTTTATTTTTCTGAATGACAACAAGCAGCATCAGGAGTCTGCACAAAATTCCGTCTGCCATTGTGGTCTTTCTTCCCAGATTGTCACTCTTCACTTGTCACTCCTTTATTCCTGCTCTCCTGTATGGCCTTCCCTTGAAAAGTCTCTTGCCCACCTTTCTTTCCCTCAGCGCCTTAGGAGTGCTCAGGAGACAAATGTGTTCAGAGCTCAATCTCGAGGGAAGCTAGGTTTTATCTAGCAAAGATTTGAGGTCTGTGGTCACACAGCTGTGGCAAGCCTAGACTTCTGTGAAAATAGGCTGTTGGATCCAGATGGAGGCCAGCTGTTAGCGTGGTGAGGCATCCAAGGTAATAAGCACTTGGCCAAGTGCATTAGTTCAGGTGCAGTGTTAGGCTGACACTGCCAGACTCAGACTGGCTTATGTCAGCCTGTGTGGAGGTCTCCAGTACTCCCAGTTTTTGGGGTCAATGAAAGAAGGTTTGTCCACATTTGTTGGTGTAGTGGTCCTCCAGCATGTGAATGAGGCAGAACTGGGTCATGCAAGCCCCAAACTGGGATCCTTATGCATCCCTTCATCTGGAAGCTTAATTTTGTTGGTGTCTTGGTTTATGACATTCTCTGCTCCTCCGCTGATCATGTCCATGGGTGTCTTGAATGGCTTTTTTATCAGAGACCAGCATGGCACATACCTCTAGCCTACTGCCATATAGAAATCCAAAAACCAGAAAATATTAGAGTTTTCCTAGGGGCTCAACAGTTTATTTGTTATCAGAATGCACAAGGCAAAACAAAATGAAACATTAAAAGGTGTTTTTCCCCTAGAAGTTGAGAAGAACTGGAATAAACATGGGAAAGGAAAAAAGAGACTGTTATCTGCAAACTGTGAAAGATCATGTTTGGGTCTGGGACAGGGCACTGGCAGCAGGAAAGAGACTTAAGGCATGTCAGCACTGGTGTGATTGTGTACATCTCTGAGGTAAATACACGGAAAAACAAGCTGATCAAAAAAGGAAAATATCCTGGAGCAAGGGAAAAGATTAAGGGGAAAGAATTGTGAAAGCCTGTGATTTTCTCATTATTCTTGTTATTTTTATGTCTTTTTTTATTGTCCTTCAGTTCTTCAAGCCTTCTGCAAGTCTTCAGTGAAATGTAAGATTTAAATAGTTGCAAATAAATGGAACTCTGTTCCCATTCTCCCTGCAAAACAATTCAAAATCTACAAGACTATATAAACACAATCCCAATTTAGAGTTTTTTGAAGTGCCATGTTTTTTAAACTAATTTTATTAGAGGGAGGGCGATGGTGGGCTGGCACACGAACTCTGACTCCTTTATTCATAAAAACTAGTGCCTTGCAAACAGCAGCACTCATGATAATGAAAGCTCGCACGCACAGACACGCACACACACGCACATCTGGAAGATGCTGAGAATGTGAATAACAGGGATAACAAAAAGAGCTGAGAGGAGAAGAAATTGAGTATTTTCCTTTAACCAGCTTTTAAAAAAAGCTTATTTAATCTCATGTTTACTTCTAAATTAGGGGTGATTTGGCTGCCTCATGCAACACAACCTCCAAAAATGTTTTCAGAATGTAGATGGCAAAGGCAAAAAACAATTACGGGTACTGCTCCTCAACATCTCTCTCTTTGTTTAGGGCCAGCTATTTTCTTTTGAGAAATCTGTCAGGTAGTTTGTAACTTTAAGTGTGTGTTATCTTAGAAGGTGCCTTTGTTTCACATTTTGTTTTAGTAGTTAAGACCACTGTAGCACTTTTTAAGAGTCTTTGTAAATTTACTTTTAGGAACTTATTCTTATTAATCAAAATCATCTGCTGGGCTTACAGTCTGTTTTCTTTGCAGAATTGTTTTTGGAAGCTTAACAGTGTAATTCCAGGGATGATTTTGGCCCCAGTGCTTTAGAATCTGGGCCTGCAGAGGGACTTAATATAGCTCTTTGGGAGGAAGAACTTACACTGCCAATATGTAGTCCTCTGCCAGAATTAGACCCTGGTTCTGTAAACTACCTCTATTATTTAAGCTTCTGCTTAACTTTTAGCATTTGCACACTGACATGAATAATAAATACTTTAATTCTTTATACATTAAGGTCCCCAGAAGACCTCATTTGTTCAGGAGACAGAGGGCCAGAAAGACACTGAATATATGAACTGAGTCTGGCAGGCGATAAAGTGGGAGCAGATTACTGCTAGGAGAGCGCACCCAGTGTGCCATGCAGCTCCACCTTGTACAGCTTCCTCCACCCCCAGATAGAGAGGAGGCAATTAAAAGGGGGGACAGGCATAAAGAAAGAGCCAGTTAGATGGGCACAAGAGTATTGTTAAGGTGTTGTGGTAGGCAAGGAATGGGCTAGTGTTGGTTGCTAAGCTGGGTAACATTAACTTTCAGGGAGGAGGAGCTAAATAACACAGTCTTTGATGTTATGAATCCTAGTGAATATATGTCGTACCATTCCTCTGCCTTCCCTGCTCTAAGAAGCAAGTCCAGGTACTGGTGATTGCTGGTGTTTTAACACTACCTATTGACTTTGAGGTGAGAGGTGTTTAATATTGTGAAGATGTCTATGTCCAAGGGTAAGTCCAGACATACTCACTGTAGTGAGGAAGAGCAGAATTGCAGCCCACTCTAAGTTCAGCTAAACCTACCATCTTCCCTCTGCTTGAATGGGACAAAGATGACATTAGACACTCAAAAACGGAACCTGAGCTTTTCAAAATCATTTTTGGGACCGAATTTTTAAAGTTTTTTGAAATCCCAGAATAAGCTACATCTTGGAGGAGAGAGTTTAGATTTTGTTAGGGAATAGAAAGCCAAACACATGTAAAATTAAAATAATCACACAAAAATATGTAATTTTAAGGTTAAAGCCCTAAACCAAGCTGTTGATTTGAAATGGAGATATTTTAGTGTGGAAGAGCAAATATAAGGGTAATAAAATGCTATAAATATTTCACTCTGTACACCATGCTGTCAAATAAAAACAGAAAAATGAAGGACATTGTCTGGTTCCAACTGCTGACTCCACTTCTTTTGGAATCAAACAAAAATATAATTGGTTGATATATAACAGGCATGTGTGATAGCAGCAGGATTTTCAAAGGGAGGGTGGTGGTTTTTTTTTTGTTTTGTTTTGTTTTGTTTTGTTTTGTTTTGTTTTGTTTTGTTTGTTTGTTTGTTGTTTTTTTCCAGAAAGAAATACGGGACTGGAAAGAGTGGATTGGGCTTAGTGTTTAACTCAACATTTGAGAAGAAGAAAATGAGAAAATTGAAGGAGGAACGTGTAAACTCCTGAACACAAAGAAAGGTAGAACGTAGACACAAGGACATCAGAGATCACAACACTTCAGATGTCATTCTAGCAACAACTCTAAAATAAGGGGAAAAAAGGCATATTTCCAACAGGAAATTCTGATATGTTGAATCTTGTTCCCATTCTGAATTGGCCTGAAAAGATGATTTTATTTCTTTATTTATTTTTAGTGGAAAAAGAGGCTTTTGACAGGAAGTTTCTGTCCCATATAGTTGTAGGGAACTATAAAAACAATTTGTTGTGTGTGCGTGACTCCAATATCTCAAAATCCAGACAGCAAGAAATGCTGTTTTTTTAATTCTCTCTTCACTTTTGGTAGCTGAAATGTGTTTTAGCTAAATACTTACCGAAGAATGAAATCAGCCTTTTCAGGTATTCGAACAATGCATAAATCAGATTCTTCTTGAAAACGCAGACTTTTCACTGCTTCCAGTAGGTTTGGGCTGTGTCTCAGTGTTACAAAGGCTACACCTGCAGGAACTGCACAATGACTCCTCTTCTTGTTTTCCATAAATCACAACCCCAAGGCAAGCCAGCTGCGAGAGGGGCAAGGGCATGCAGAGGAGGCTACTGCAGGGAACCAGGGCAGTCCCTCTAGAAAGCAATAGCTGCCTCATCCCCTTGGCAGGAATGTTTGTGTCGCAGTTATGTTGAAGTTTGGCTATGCTGCTAGAACACTTTCAGCCAGCTTTGTACAACCCCAATGTGTTAGCTGAAGAGAAGGTACCATCTGTGTAAGTGATCAGGAATGGATTCAGATTTGGGTTCTGCCACGTGTGTGTCTACTATGGTAATCTGAATGCATAATTTTGCATTACAGAGAACAGCTGGAGAGCTTGCTCAGCTGACAAAACCTCGAGTAGGTGTCTACTCAAAGAGAGAAATTGCCTCCTAGGCTCCATTAACTAGATATCCGCTGACTACATAGGAAGCCTGGACAACTTACCTAACCTAAACACCTGATCAGGTACAGATACTAATAAACTGATGAGATTACTTTTACCCAAGGTACCTTTAAAATGCATCATATGTAAACTTTAAAATGGCATAACTTAAAAACAGTAAAAGTTTCTTTGGATAGCCTAGGGCTGCCGATTGAACATTTTAAAAGCTCATTTAAAAGCTTATGAGTTCTTGAAAAACCTCACAAAATGTCAATTTGTATCCTTCATCTTCATCTAAAAGCTCATACATGTAAATTCATGAACTGATTTTATCTGGATACTTAAGGGTGGACATCTAATCTGAGCAGTATATAACAACACATTACTAATACTGAATTTATCATTGACCTTGTCCCAGTAACAATCTTTTTGTTTTTCTCTGCATCACTCTGAATACACAGTTACCTATTCACAATGTGTGTCTGTGCAAAAGGCTTGTGTTGGAGAGGATGTTATTCTATGGTCTAATCTACAACATATGTAAATACACTGTGATTTCTCTTTCTACATAATTACATAGTTTTTGGAAAAAATAATATTCACTTTTGCTTTTGTAACAGTGAATTTCTTATCATAGAATCATAGAATGGTTAGAGTTGGAAGGGACCTTCAAGATTATCAAGTTCCAAACCCCCTGCCATGGGCAGGGACACCTCCCACTAGACCAGGTTGCTCAAAGCCCCATCCAGCCTGGCCTTAAACACTTCAGGGATGGCGCATCCACAACTTCTCTGGGCAACCTGTGTCTCACCACCCTCACAGGAAAGAATTTCTTCCTGATGTAATAATCTAAATCTCCCCTCTTCCAATAAAAAACCGTTACCCCTTATCCTATCACTACAATTCCAGACAAAGAGTTCCTCTCCAGCTTTCCTGTAGGCTCCCTTCAGACACTGGAAGGTTGCTCTAAGGTCTCCCTGGAGCCTTCTCTGGGCTGAATAGCCCCAGCTCTCTCAGCCTGTCTTCATAGGAGAGGTGCTCCATCCCTCTAATCATCCTTATGGCCCTCCGCTGGATCCGTTCCAACACTTCCATGTGCTTTCTATGTTGAGGGCTCCAGAGCTGGACACAGGACTCCAGGTGGGGTCTCACAACCACAGAGTAGAGGGGGAGGATCACTTTCTGTNTACCAGGTGGGCCATTCATCAAATCCATGACTCTCCAATTTTAAGACCAGAATGTCCTGTGGGACAGTGTCAAATGCTTTGCTTAAGACCAGGTAAATGATTTCTGCTGCTCTGCCTTTTTCCACCAAGTTCATGGCAGTATAGTAGAAGGCCATCAAGATTGTCAGGCAGGATTTGCCCTTGGTGAAGCCATGTTGGCTGTCTCCAATGACCTCCTTATTTTCCATGTGCATTAGCTGAGATTCCAGGAGGATCTTCTCCATGATCTTGCCAGGCAAGATCTACGTTATCTACGCCATAACATACTTTTTGAATTACTGTCATGTTAAAATAATGCTAAGAGCAGAAAAGCTGCCATATCTACTGAGCTTTTGGTGGAAGTGCAATTGTAATTTCTGATTTTCTCATTTAATGAACAAGTAGCAACATCTTGTCGCCCAGATTCAGATCTCCTGTGAGCAACATCTGGTCTTCTTTAGCAGTCTATTGTAAAGGCCATTAATCAATCTTTTATATGTTAATGACTTTGAATGCCTTCATTTTTCTGAAACCACAAAGCTATACATTTTTGCCTGATGACACTGCCATTTGCAGTATTGCTACTAATCCTGCCATGGCTACTAAAGTAATATGATACAACAGTGTTGAAATGAATTATCAGAAACCAAGTTCATGTAAAACCAAGAGTACAGAAATCGCCTTCTTCCCAGTCCAACTTTAGCACAGCAGCTTCTCTGAGGAAAGCTCCAGACCATTTTCTTTTTAACAAATGGCTCTGAAATAGGAGCTGAAAGTCATTTAAGTTTGTGTTGTGCACTACACATGACAATGCTGTACAAAGAATAAAAGCTTATTGTTTTGACATAATGACTATCTCATTAAAAATGGTTGGGGTACTGAGTATCTGACAACTTTCACTGGACATAACAGGTCAGATTCATTCAAGGAATAATCCTGTGGTTGACCAATGTTTGTCAAACACTCTGCCACAGAAGACTGGAGTTCCTGTATTTTCAAAGTATCCCTGGTGTTAGGGGTCCATGAATACATTTCAAATCTAATATTGGAGTACAAGGAATTTTTCCTTTGGTTGTTTAAGAAAGTGTAACACTAAAACTGTGTGTTTGGGGGAAAATTAGGCATGATGGGTTGGGAATTTATTTACATGGCACTTATTTTAAACTAAAGTCTGTGAGATGTTATGTGGGTTTATTGAAGTTCCTTTTGCAGTCTGTGCGTTGTTTTCCATCCTGTGCGTCATCCCAAACTGAGCAGCCTCCAGGGGACAGTGTGGACTACTACTTTGTGTTGTCACCTAGTGTGTTGACAGGATGAAGAAAAATTTTTGGCACAGCCTTTCATTGGTAACATATACTGATAGACATGAGTGTGTCTCAGTCAAGATGTTCAACATTTAAATGTGTAATTAAATATAATCACAATCCATATTCCAGCTGACAATTTATATTCTTTTTATAGGAGTTATTTAGTAACCTTTGTATTTTCCTTCATCAGTCTTTTTTTTTTTTTTTTTTTTTTAGATGTACATTTGCTTTCTAGATTGNATTCATACTGCAGTGGTATTGGGACAGGCCAGTTGGCTCAAAAAAATTCTTTTCTTCTTCAAATCCAAAATACAGTATTCTCATCAGCACAAGAAAGGAATGTTTCATGTTTGAGGTCTTACCTGCTCACACCTGATAATGTGGGAGTTCAACTCAAGGGGAGGATCACTGCTGCAGTGAGGGGGGACTGCCAGCGGGAAAATGAGTGCTTATTAGATCCATGTTGAGTATATTTGGTTGCGTCTGTGTTTGTAGCATACATACTTGATTTGACCTTAGATATGGTCTTTTCTTTTGAGGCCATTGTGCAGTTATCTTTATGTTTTTCTCTTTGAAGAACAAAAGCACCTACCAGAATAAGATAGGAGAAAATTTACATGCAAGGAAGGCTGCATTTCCTCCATTGTCATATTAAACATGACATTAGATACTTCCCCTTAAGTTATAAATGCTCAGATCTATTCAGAAGAAAAAAAAGATATGTCAACGAGACATTTTATGATGTTCCACTTAGTCAGATTTCTGTGAAAGTGAAAATAAAAATAAGTAAGAAACACCTTCCTGGATCAGAACACATAAAAGATAGATGGGCTATCCAGGAGATGAATGAAATTCAGCTCCTATCTGTATCAGACAGGATATTACAAACTTAAACTTGTGTACAAGGTGATGTCACTCAGTGGAATGAGAGGGAGGAGGAACTGATGATTTCAAATATCCAGTACTAAATGGATCCACTTAGTCGTCTAACCCCAGCCCTGGCTCTAGGGAAGTTTCAGTGATTATAGGGTAAAGAGGTAATGAGTAAGGCTAGAATGGGGGATAACTATCTCCCTCCAGCATTTTTCTCAGCTAGACCTATACAGCCATTTTTTTTTTTCCGACTCTTTGCGCAATAAGGACAATTGCGTCACTGAATTAGGATAAAGATAATCCAGAAAACAACATAACTGGGCATAGTTCCTGTACTGACGAAGTTGTGGTGATAATAACTGGGAAACAGAAACGCTAGGGTGAAAATCATACAGTACATCAGTAAAAGAGATGGGAACAGGATCTTGACTCCATCAACCCCTGTCTACTGGACTGAGCTGCAGTCACATTATTGAATGAACGTAACCAACAATGTTTCTTATATTCATGAATTCAGGCCAGCATCAAACCCCAAATCAGATTCTCAGATGAGAATTAAGCATTTTAAAACTATCTAAACACAATGCCACCAGAAAGAAATGATAGCAAGTAGCTTTTGATTGGTTTACAAAGCAATGGAGCTGGTAAAACATGACCCAAGGATTCATCTCAGTGTGGTTTAGGTAGAACCAGTGATACTTATAAATCATTCTCAGTTAAAGTCAGCTGGTTGGTGATGGTAATTTTTGGTGGAAGGATGCTGACATCTAGTGGTACTGCTCTTGGCACAGACCTTCTCATTATATCTCGAAGAATGTTGACAGTGGCGACACGTTATTCTACATACTTAATCAATTCACTTTTTGAAAGCTTTAATACTTTATCAGCTTCACATCAAACCTCTGATGGCCTCTGAATTTTTCAAATATAATTGCCCTATTTTTTGTTCTACTAAAACCCAAAAATTGTCATAAAAGAGTGATGCAGAAGTCTGCAAATAAAGCTGTATCATAAACCAGTTTGCAAACAGTGTGGTTATAACTTAGATATTTTGCTCTAAATTCATTATTTCAGTTTGAGTTACTTGCACCAAAACGATATAGTGAACCTCCCCCCCGCCCACCCCTCCCTGCCATGGTAGATCCTGGGTGAAGGTAGGGGACAGTCCCAACAACCTGGGTATATGGGCCACTTTGGGAGCTAAGACAGGTTCATCATAAAGCGCTATGCTGTCCCATGCCACTTGTTTCACTAACACACATGTGGACTGTCATTCCAAAGTGAGATGCATCAGTGAGATGCTCTCCAAACAAAATAGTTGTAAGTGCTTATAATGCTTGTGATGCAACTTGACAGTGCAGCAATGAAGAGAATTTCTAAAGCTTCTAGTGTTTAGTGACATTGTTTAGGGATCTTTTTTTATCAGAGTTAGGT
>VXBW01004973.1:88526-102328 GCA_013400375.1 Thinocorus orbignyianus
CCATCGTGGCCTCCGCCACGGCGAAGAGCAAAGCGGCCAGGCGGCGGCGCCTGGAGCACTTCAAGCAGCGGGTGCACGCGGCGGCCTCCATTGAGGAGAAGCTGCGGCTCTACGGGCAGCTGCAGCGGCCCAAGTACATGGTCTGCCCCCAGACTTTCGCCATCAACGCCGACCGCTGGTACCAGAGCTTCACCAAGACCGTCTTCCTCCCGGGGCTGCCCCCAAGAGCGGCGCCGGCGGCTGCCAAAGCCCCGGGAGCGGTAACGCCGGCGGCCGCCAAGGCCCCGGCAGCGGTGGCGCCGGAGAGCCCGGGGAAGGAGGCCGCGAAAGCCCCGGAGGCCGCGGGGCCTGAAGCCCCCAAAGTCCCGGAGCCGGGAGCGGCGGCGCTATCGGCTGCGCAAACCCCGGAGGCGGCGGCGCCCCTGGATTTGGGCCAGCTGCGCTCCCTCGCCTGCGACGCCCTCCTGCAGGAGAGCTTCTACCAGAACAAGAAGCGGCCGGCCCTCTACCGCGATCAGGAGCACACGCCCGGCCCCTTCCTCACGCAGCTCGTCTCCACCCTGGCCGCTTTCCTCTGCGGCCGCAACCCGCTGCTGGCGGCTTCTTCCCTTGGTGCGGAACGGAGGTGGGAGGGAGAGGGAGGGAGGAGCCCTTGGGCGGTCTGTGAACCTGGCAGGGGTGTTGCTGGTGTAGCTGAGTTGTTTGGTCCGTTTTTAATAGTTCGTCTCCATCATCCTACATGGTGCGAGTGGATTTTGACTTTTCTGTTTTACTGCAGCTACAGAACAAGAGTTGGGAGGGCTTTAGATGCAAAGAGGTGATCTCTGTTTATCCCTCTATTCTGTTTCAGATCTAAACCCTGAAGTTAACTATTACTGGCACCATGGTGAGGAAGTTGTTGTTCATGGACATCGAAAGGGTAGAGTTGATCCTGTGCGATTTCAGATAGATGATACCCCGCACCTCCAGATCCGTGTGCCAGAGCAACTTCCTGAGGTGTGAATAGTTTCAACAGCAAGTTAATCGCGTGTTTCATTCTCAGTTACATTTCTCACTGCCACTGAAACCATGCAATAGATAGTATGTGGAGGACCTGGTTAAGCAGGCATGTGGTACATTTCTGCATTTTTTCAAGCCTTAATGCCTTTGCTGCCTTACTGTAAGTGCCTTATACACCTTGAGACAGTCTTCTGAACTTCGTCATCTTTGTGGTTTGGATAAAATGCATATTGTTACACTTAAATGGAAATTTAAGCTTATTTTATGCTTGTAAGTGGAGACTAAGAAAAAATGGTGTGGAATGTTTTCAATGGAGGAAAATGAGAGAAGTGGAGAAGAGAAGAATGGAGCACGTATGATCTGAATGGGAGCTCTGTTACCTATTTGTACTGCTGAACAGTTGTTTTCTTGAATGCTCAGTTTTCTGGGAGCTGATTCAGCATTCTAATCATTTTCTCGTAGGTTTATACAAAGGTAGTTGTGTAGCCTCTGAGAGTCTCTGACCTGTTTCCACCACAAATAGAAAACAAGGTTTCACTTCGTAGATGCTGAGTGTTTCTTGCAAACTTAATTGTGCAGTTTGCTTAGATCAGTACTGTCAGATGTGACAAACCTTAGCATTTTGGAAGAACTATCTAGGCAATTAAAAATGTTAGATGGTATAAAGACGCTGTATACCTGTAAACTTACTGCTGGTTCAAGTTTATTTATTGACTACTGCTAGAAATGCTTTTGCTCATCTGCAGAACTGGATTCTAGATTTGAAGGTAGTCCCAACTGGCAGCTTTGTTAGCACCTTTTCACAGGAAGTTTTTAGTATATTGCAGAAAATTCAGACATTAATATAAGAAGCATGTTCTAGCACTCATTCCAAGAGAGGAAGTTCTGTTGCAAAATACGAATTTCAGTTGATCTTTTATATATGGTGTATAGCACAGCGAGCAAGACTTGCACCTTCTGCTCTAGAAAGTCAGATACTGTGTGAGGCCTGATGTCAGCAGTGTGTTTTACATCATGACTTACTCTCTCTTCTTCCTTCAAGTTTGTACCACTGGAGTCAGATCTTGGAGATGTTCCTGTTATTGAACACAAACCATCCAAACTGCCGTTGTTCAAAAAGCAGTATGAAAACAAGGTATTTATAGGTAAGAATTTCTTTTGATGAAATAATTACTTTTTTGTGTTTGTGTGTGTAAAAAACCAACCAAACAAACCAACAAAAACCAACCCCCCCAAGACCCTCAAAAACAAACAATAAAACGACCCCCAAACACCTGACCTCTCTTCTCCAATCAACAGACAAAAAAAAAAAGTATGTCTTTTTTTATCTATAACTATACTATACTCCAATCTCACCACAAAATAGACGTTTCTCAACATTTACACAGATCTACAGTAGAGTTTCTAACCTTGACTTGTTTAGAGTATGATAGTAAAGATGTGTTTATATGCGTAGTAAGAAATGTTGCTGTGACTGACTCTTAATTTTTCTCTTTTTTTGGCGGTGGGAACAGGATCAAAAGTAGCAGATCCATGCTGTTACGGGCACACCCAGTTTCATCTTATTCCTGATAAACTAAAACGGGAGAGGTTTATCAGAGCAAATATTGAGGATCAGATTGAAGTGGTTTATCGAGCTAATGGTATTGCAAGTCTCTTTGCCTGGACAGCAGCACAAGCAATGTACCAAGGTGAGACAGTGAACTGGATAAATTTTTTCCTGATGCTGAGTGCCTGCTATAAAGTTCTCTGAACTTTTATCCCCACCACCTTTTTCTCATGCATTAAATAGGCCTTTGGAAAGGTAATTGAACTAATGAATGAAGCAGTTTTTATACAAGAGAGTTAGTTTAAGATTTTATCTAGCGTACTTTGATTCACAGAGAACTAAGTACTCAGAAAAGTCTTTTTTCATCTCTAACGCTAAGCCTGTGCAAAAACATCAGTCCCGCATTGGAGTGCTCATTCCATATTTGTTATGGGGAAAGGTAGTAGGTATCAAGCAGTTTGTTTATTTATTCTGAATCAGCTATGTTGCTTAGCCCCTTGTTTCAGAAATACCAATTCTATGAAACTACAGTCTGTGAGAGAAAAGTGTCAGGATCCTTACTTCAGGATTTTGTGCCTATGTTTGACTGAAATTCCCAAAAGACCTGGATGGATAGACCAGATTGGTCTTTTGTGTATTCGTGTATATGCAATTGTTATCTAGGGTTACTGGAAGATACCTGCTGGTCTGTAGTTTCACTTGTGAAACAAGATAAGGAAGAAAAATCTTTTGGCTGGTGTATATTGCTGTCTCTGCATCAAATTTTTTATATAATGATATGTTAGAAAGCTTGACTTTATTTTGTGGACGTAAAACATTGAAGCCAAGTAAGTCTTAGATTCAAGTCTGGTTGCGGTTGTAAGCACATTATGAGTTACAGGAACGGTGTGATTCAAATCTGTGATATTTTTTCTGTAACAGCTTCTAGCAATTTTCATTGCACATGATACCAAGTATCTTTTAAGAATACTGTTGTGTGTTCTAGCATACATATGTAATGAACATATTTAAAAAAGACTATTAATGGTCAGTGGGGATTTTTTTAAGCGTTAGTACTTGCTGACATAGTGTTCTTGGTGTTGCCTGGCTGGTTGCTCTAGTCAGTTATGCTCATGCATACATATGCATGTTTTTATCACAAAACAAATGTTCACTGCTGTGAGAAGTGTGAAGTAGTCGAAAGACATTTCCCCCGGAGTAATGGTAGGACTTAGATGCATTAATAATATAAGTAATTTTAAGAAGTCACTTTGGCTGATCGCTCACTTTGATTCTGGTCAGTCAGTAGGGAACTGTGTACAAAGCGCAGAAAAGCCACTGTGTCTCTGATCTTGGAATTGTGCTTGATTGGTGGTTGCGTTTTGGTCTGTATGAGGAATGCTTGGGTTGCTAAAGCATATGGGTCCTTTTACCTTACTAAGTAGCTTATGCAATTCCCAGTATTTTTCCGTATTTCAGGTGTGGGGTGTAGATGTGTATGCTGATAGGAATTATGAGTCTGTATAACTAGTATTATGTATTTGTTTTGTAGGATTCTGGAGTGAAGCAGATGTGACCCGTCCTTTTGTATCCCAAGCAGTAGTGACTGATGGAAAATACTTCGCTTTCTTTTGTTACCAGCTGAATACTTTATCGCTAACTGCAGAAACTATTCAAAATAATCCTCGGAAGAATATCTGTTGGGGTACAGACAGTAAACCATTGTATGATGTTGTGGAAGATGGTAGTGTGAAAGGCTTTAATGATGAAGTTCTGGTTCAGTTGGTTCGTTTTCTGTTAAACAGGCCAAGAAAGTTGTAAATCATTAAGCAATAAGATATTCCTGTTTATGTGCCTGAACTTCATTGTAACCCCATGAAGTATGGGCTAGCATATGCCTTGTTCTTAGTCAAGTATTTGTCTAGCAAACACTATATACATCTCTTATGATATACGGGCCTTATTTCTTTATTTTAAATGTATGATACTGTACACTGAAAAATAAATGTTTAAATACCTTAATGACTTTTGTATATTTACTGTTAGAAGTGTATTGCACTAATTCAAAGTCATGTGAATACTTTGAGCAGATCCGTAGCTGTATGTTGAACTACCGCAGCAAAGTACGAATTCATGGGACCATCTGACATAGTGTAGCTGGGCAGCTGCTATCTTCATATTCAGGACCACTGAAAAATTTCTTATTTTGTGTCTACAGGCCAGTTAGTCTCAGCTCCATCCCTGGGAAGGTAATGGAGCGACTAGTTCTAGATGTCATCTCCAAACATGTCAAAGAACAGGAAATTACTGGAAGTGGTCAGCATAGATTTACCAAGTCATGCTTGACTAGCCTGATAGCCTTCTGTGATGTTATAAGTGGATGAGGGGAGAGCAGCAGATGTCATCTGCCTTGACTTCAGCAAGGCTTTTGACACTGTCTCCCGTAACGTCCTCATTAGGAAGCTGAGGAAGCGTGGCCTAGATGAGGGGGCAGCGAGGTGGATTGGGAGTTGGCTGTGAGACAGGACTCAAGAGAGTTGTAATTAATGGAACAGGGTCAAGTTGGAGACGTGTAACCAGTGGTGTCCCCCAAGGGTCAATACTCGGTCCAGTCTTGTTCAACATATTCATCAATGACCTGGATGAGGGGACAGAGTGTATCCTTAGCAAGTTCACTGATGATACCAAACTGGGAGGGCTGGCTGACACTCCAGAGGGCTGTGCCACCATCCAGTGTGACCTGGACAGGCTGGATTGCTGGGCAGAGAAGAATCTAAAAAAAGTTCAATAAGGGCCAAGTGTAGGGTCCTGCANAAAGGGTGGGTTGGAGGAGGACGGAGCCAGACTCTTTTCAGTGGTTCCCAGTAACACAACAAGGGGCAATGGGCACAAGCTGGAACACAGGAATTTCCGTTTGGATATGAGAAAAAAACTTCTTTATGGTGAAGGTGACAGAGCACTGGAACAGGCTGCCCAGGGAGGTTGTAGAATCCCCTTCTCCGGAGATCTTTGAGACCTGCCTGGATGCGGTTCTGTGTAGTGTCCTGTAGACGATCCTGCTTTAGCAGGGGAGTTGGACTAGATGATCTCTAGAGATCCCTCCCAACTCTGTTGTCTTAAATGCTTATTCATTCTACGGAGCTCAGAATGAAAAGTGAATGGTTGGCAATTTAGTTACATAGCCAGGGAAAATTTTAGATGTTTATCAAGCAGTAGTATAAATGTGATGCCGCTTATTTCCAGAGATGATTATGAAAATGCATATGCATTTTTAAGTTGTCACCTCAGGAACCACAGAAGGAATTCTCTTTAGCTCAGGATCTTGATGTATTCACTGCTGTCTATTTGGATGTTTTTAGTATACCACAGCTGAGCCCAAACAAAATATTCGAAACATCCGAGAAGCTTGGGAAAAGGACCCTCTAGTTATTCCTTTTTTTTTTTTTTCCTTTTTATCATGTGTGAGGGAAAGGAAAAAATCCACTTATTTTGTCCTCAGTCTGTTATTTAAAAATCTTAACATAAATCTGGCAACAGGCTGGGCCAGGAAAGGCGTGTGACTAGGATCTCTGATTAATAAAATGCAAGACTTAAGGACTGTTTAGGAATATTTACTTGTCAACAGAGTATATCTGGTTTTGAGGTAATTAAACATACCTAGAATTTTACATCATTCTATATGCTGTGACAGTTTTTTGGAATTTTCAGGTGTTCTTGTTTAGAATCAAGAAGTGATGTTTTTAAAAAGAGTACTGAATCATATGTGACTCTGGTTGAAACACTTGTCTGCACATCCTCGCTCCTGAGCAATTTGGGATCTTACTTCCTGTTGCAAACTGGCTTGCAGAATGTTCTGCTAATGAATGATGAATGAGCCTTGCTTGATTGGTACTTCGCTAATGTTGGAACCAACACAGTTGGTTAATCTAGATAAGTAAGATGTGCTTGAGTACTGGTTTCTTTCTAACAATAGTAAAAAGTCATCATTAAGCCCTCTTTTTGTCTTAGCAATGCCTGAATATTACTACTTCTGATCACTGCTGACAAATGTTCCATGTAGGAACAGAAGACAAACTGCTTGGTAGGCATGCTGATTGTGGAGTGACCTGTGACCTAGCTTAAAAGTGATTGGTACTTCTAGTGTGATAAAGGCATGGTGCAAAATGAGTGGAAGTATATTGAAAGCCAGTTGGTCACTCTGACCCTGCAGATAATCTATACAGTTTGTGCAGTATGGTGTTAACCATATTGGTTTGAAACTATGAGTTGCCTATGGGTAGTGGTTGTGGAAAGCTGACATGTAGAGTCAAAAAACCACCTGCTTCTAGGGTGGAAAAAAAACCCCAAACAATCATTTTTCTGTGATTCGACCTTCACCTCTCCTGAGGCTTCAGCCGTAAGTAGAGCAAGTTCAAAGAATACTTTCTTTTCCTTTGTGCAGCTTTACTAATGACTGAAATATCACTGTAGATGTGTAACCTGGTGGAAGAATCCAGTGTTGGAGTGAGCAAGAATGGCAGGAAAGCTTAGCATGAGCTGCTATTTCATAATTGTGAAGTACCAACTTCAGCTTTGCAATTGTCTCAAAAGTTAAGGGGATACCCTGGAAAAGCAGTGGGTGGCACTGTTTTACCTCCTACTGAGGAAAAAGTATCATAGAACTGCTTTTACCGACAGGCAAAGTTGAGACAGCCTAATGTATACGGTCTTTTACAGCAATCTTTCATCTTGCGCTCATCTGTTCAGGGTGTTTAATGCTGCCTGACAACAATAAAGTCGTATGAAAGTTGTTTTTTTTCTTTAAAGATTGCATAGCTACTAAGTGTTTAAAAGCAGAAAGCTTAGAAGCTGTAGCATTCCTATTCTTAAGCTTTGCTCAGCAGAAAACTCCTGTGATTCTACTTCTTTAAGTCTCCTGGGAGCATTGTTCTTTAGCATTCTGTTTTGTTGAGTTTGCTGTTTAAAAGAAACAAAGAATGGTGATTCAAAGAACACAAGATGAAAATCTCCAACTTTGGATCCTTTTGCCTGTATTAATTTCTGCTGAGGCCTATTGGAGTATATCACAGGGGAACATAAGATGGAATCTAAAAATAAGTTATACTTTTATATAATGAGGCGACTCTTTTCTCTACTACTGAACTATTTTGCTTAAAACTTGTATTTCCTTCAAGTGGGTGGCTGATCTATGAAATTCTACCTGTACTATTATTTCAGATCGCGGTACTGCAAGTGGTGACTTGGAATGGAAATGCCTAAGCAGTCATGCCCAAAATTAAAGCAGAGAGGAGGAGATGGGAAGACTCTGAAGCTTTCTTGTATCTCAATAGGGTCACCTTGCACCAAGTTGTTGGGGTAGGTAGTTATGTTTCATTTCAGACAAGAAATAACTTCAACATTTATAGTGTCTGCTTGGTAATGCAGAAGTCTCTCCTGATATACTTTCTGTACTCAGGGTTTCTGTTGCTGTGGAAGACACCTGTTTCTTTTAGCTGAGAAACACATGAAGGTTTCCTCGTTCTGGAGCTTCACTGAATTGTTTTTTTTCCCTGAGGCAAGAACAACTTTTCAAGTCAGCTGTTGGTGAAAGAATCTATTGAGAATTTGGCCTACTGGGTTTGCAGAGACCATTCATACTGGAAGTGTATTTCTGATGGAAGCAGTGAAAGTAGTTTTCCAGTGCATCCTGTGCTAAACAAGTGATCTTCAACCAGTTGTATTACCAAAGTGTACCAGAGTATGAGACCTGTGAAGTTTGCATTGACTTAACAGTAAGTCTGGTCTGGTGCAGAAGAATAGCTTCCTCTGAATCAAAATTGAGTTTAATGAATTTAGGCCCAAGAAAGCTTGCTGAAGAGATTGTATGAAAACTGCATTTTCATGGGGGAAGAAACTTTTCCAGTGGGTAGAAGTGTCAAAGTAAATGGACTTATCAAATGGGTAGAATTCTTAAAGTCAGTGGAACATCACATAGCTGACAATGAAGACTGTGAAGTAAGTTAGTGATGACAAAACTTGAGGTAGTATCAAAATCAGGCTGGTTGCAAACAGTATGTGACTCCACATACATTATATTCTAGTAGTGTACCAGAACCCCACTGAGGCAGGACCTTCAAGAAATATGAGTTAAGGATCTTAAAAAAACCCCCATTAATTAGAAATGTACATAATAGCAAATATGAAGTCCTCTGCGTCTGGGACCAGGCAACAGAAAATGTGAGACTTAAGTTGTAACAGGTTTGGGGTTTTTTTTTCCACATTCTCTGTCTTCCAACAGAGTGTCATTCCCACCAAAAGCAAGAAAGCCAGTCACCATAAAGCAAAACATAACAAATCCGAAGAAAGGGCAGGTAGTTGCTAAGGGAGAAGTGACTACATTACTGAAAATTATTTTGGTATTACTAGATAATACTGAATATTTGTAGAATGGAATCCCACAATGGCTCTGAGACTGGTAGGGAAAACAGGTAGCTGCTCCCCCTCTATTGCTAAGCATGGCAAGTGCAGGTAACACTGTATTTGCAAATCTTATGCAGGCTGAAGTTATATGAAAAACATGACAAATAAAAAGTTGCTCAGCCACATCTAAGTGGATTTGGTTTCAGACATCTGTCAAGTGGATCTTAACAGGGAGTTGCTTCTGGAAGCCAACAACAGGCAGTGGTGACTCAGCCTGTTGGCTGTATATGAATCTAGGAGTTTCATTTTGTGTATAAGCATAGATACCAAATTTGAACTTTCCCTGAACCTCCCAATGGTAACTGCTAGAGTAGGACATGTTTCTTTCTGAAGGTATTTAGTGTTTTACCTGCATGAACTAATGACCCATTCTAATCCAGTTATTGTTAAGAAGCTCATGTCCCATATTTTATTGTTGTTTTAATGGGGCAGATATATCCAAATAAACTCTTTGGGAAATCCTGTGTGAATAAACAGGCATGCCGTGAAGAGCTTCTAAAGTTGGTAAGGAAAGTGAACAAGACTGGGGAAAAAGCAGGAGGACAGTAATGCTTGCTTTATGGAGGTGGAATTAAAAGTCAGACTCTTCAATAGTAAAATATGATTTGGAGTTGTGACGATGTTTACACAATGGATTTGCACTATTAGATGACTTTATTTTACAGTTTTGAAAGTAGGAATTTGATGTTGTTTCTTAATAGCATGTTATTGTTGATGAACATCATTTGTGACTGGATATTTAAAAAAAAACAAACCACTTATATGCTTAATGTTGCAATTAGGTAGGTTCCCCTTAGGATTTTTTTAAGTATCAAAACAGGCTAGATTCCTAAATCCTAGTAATTTTAATGGAATTTTAATTTAGCTCTCTGAGGGACATAGATATTTTGATGTTTTGGTTTGGTTTGTTTGGTTGGTTTTTTTTTTTAAATGTACTTCCAAAGACATTAACCTGCCTTTTGAAAATGTTCAGTGAGATGTCATTGCAATACAAATTTAGTAAATAAAGCATTCAGCTTTGCTCAGACTGAGCAGGACGGAACTTCTAAACCATGCAGCTTTTCACTCTTGTGAGCATAGTATTATGCCGACCATAAGCTGAATTAGGACGTGGCCAGGATGGCATTGAAGAGATGCTAAACAAAATCAACATAATGACTCTGTATTTGGACATTTGTTCTCTCTGGAGACATACCTACTGGGCTTTTCTGAGTATGTCATACATGCACAAAGAATTATGGCTTAAATAAATCAACTATGTTTTTGTTGCAAGCCATTGGATCAGACTGGTATTACCTTGAATCTGGATGGCTGGAAGCAATTGGGATGGAAGTTTAAATGTCAAGTGTGATGTTGCCATTTTATCTTCTGTGTTAAAAGATGTCTAAGAAAGGGCAGGATGGACTGAAACACCTCACTGAGTACCACCTGAGCCAAATAATGTAAGGAAACCATTGGGAAGACAGAAGTCAAGTCTATCTCCTAAAAGCAAACTCTGAGCTAAGTGGAAGTAAAAGTGAACTGTGCATCTTGGAACTGTAAACAGAAATGTCTTTACAGGAGAACATAGATTATTTATATGCTCTAAGAATGACAACTTCAAAAAATCAAACAGGATTAAAATAATGCAGACTTTGTGGCTCCTTTGGTTAGGTATTAATATATTTAATTCATATTGACAATAAATAACCAAGATGAGGCAGCTCTGGGCTAGGCATGTTCTTACTGAGAGACTTGCTTCCAAAATCCTGCTGACATGCACTAGAAAGAAGATGGCCTAAAAGAGAGGTCTGCTAGCAGGCGTGTATATGTGTTCAGGGGCAGGGGCAAGTCCCAGGCTGTTTGGTTGCTCTGAGCACCATACCGAAGAAGGGTATGGGTGGGAAGCCTGTAGTAATAGGGCTAGGGATTGTGAGGAAGAAAGAGGGTCTTTTTTTCCCTTCTCCTCACACTTCTGGAGCCTCTTGGGCTCTCACCAGTCCCTCCACTGAGATCACACACCCTTCTTCTCCCAGACTTCTTCTAGGCAGACCCTGGAGTTCAGATCAGGTATGATAAGCAGGGCAGCAGCCCTTTCTGAATCCCACTGGAAGCTGGATCCATGCTGACAGCTTAGTCTCACAAGTCCTGCAGGGAGAGTTTCTTCTCCCTCTTGAGCTTGTAAAGGTACTTTAAAATGTAGGTGTCTAAATATGGTTGCTAAAGCAGGTTTAAGAAATCATTAGAGAATGGAGACTTAACCTTGCCTAATGAAAACCTATGACTAAATCATAGTTGTCGTTTATGGTAACTTCACCTCTTTTGGAATCAGTGGAAGATGACAGAGAACAATTCAGTCCCTTGGAGAATTAATATAAAAATCTCTGCCACTGCCTAATCAAAGATAGTAGTGATAATTTCAGTCTTCTCTTTCTTCAAGCGATGGTAGCTTTAATTCTTTCTCTTCTATAGGTCTTTGTTAGAAGTGTTCTGTGACACTTGAAATGCCTGAGCTGGTGGGAGGTGTCACTGCCCATGGTGGGAGGGTTGGAACTAGATGTTCTTTAAGGTCCCTTCTAATGTAAACATTCTATGATTCTATGAATTATGATAGCATGGGAAATAGGTACTTTATGGATCCTTCTCAGCTGGATATCCTAATCACTTCTGTTGAAAAATTGAAAAAATTCTGTATCCTTCAGGACATCAAGAACTGTTGTATACAAAAGATATAATTATTATTATTAAAAAGCAATAATAATACCAGATTAACTTTTCTTGTCTTGGTCTCATCTAGGAGGAATCGTTGGATGGAATTCTAAGAAGCTGTTTTTTTTTTTTTTATTTGTTTCAGCTTTGTGTCTCTGCATTCTTTCTTTGACATTCCTTTTTCTTTTTTTCTTGGCAGTCTTCAGCAATATTTGTAGGAGTGGGAATGTGGCATAATAGCATACTGAAAGCTTTCTATCCTGTTTATCAAGGAGGTTGCTGAATTTCATTAGGGAAAGTCAAGGGAATTTTTAACTACATTCATTGCTTTAAAATTAATATGGTTAGCTCCTGTCTACAGAAATTTATTTAACTCAAACCAGTTTTCATAAAACGGTTTGGGTTGGAAGGAACTTTAAAGACCATTCAGTTCCAATCCCCCTGCCATGGGCAGGGACACCTTCCACTAGATCAGGTTGCTCAAAGCCCCATCCAGCCTGGCTTTCAGCACCTCCAAGGATGGGACATCCACAGCTTCTCTGGGCAACCTGTTCCAGTGCCTCACCACTCTCACAGGAAAGAATTTCTTCCCAGTTGTCTAATCTAAATCTATTCTCTTTTGGTTTAAAACTTTTACCCCTTGTCCTGTTGCTGCACTCCCTGATCAAGAGTCCTTCCTCATCTCTCCTGTAGGCCCTCTTTAGGTATTGGAAGGTTTTGAGGTAAACAGTTTCAAAAATCCATTAATGTTGCACATATTGTTTCCTATGGAAGATAGAATAGTTGTTATGGTATATAGTCTTGTTGGCAGAAGGGGAGGAGTCATCGCATGAGGTAAGAGAGTGAACAAATGAAGTACAGCGTTGGAGTTGAAGTCTCAGGGATGCAAAGTTGCTGTCAGTGATGGAAGTTTTAAAAGAGCCTGACAGTGTTTCCATAGAGTTCCTACTGATAAATTTCAATGATTTGCTACCGCTTCATAATAATTTTTCCCCGTGTTGCTTAGAGTTAACTTCAGTACTTGCTTTCTGTTTTTTAAAGCTGATGCAGATTTTGTGGAGAAAAGGTGAGGTGTTTTAAATTCAGATGCTGTCCTTATGACATGTAAAGATTAGAATGGAAGAAGTGTTTGCAGCATGACTTTCCAATGACTACCTAATGGAAGCAAAGCGCTTCCCTTAGCTAGACGTGTGATTTTTCCTTCAACACCTACTCATTTCACTGTCTTCTGGGGGAAAAGAAAATTAAACATAAAGTGGAATAGGAAAGTGCTTATTTTGGGTACTCTAAAGAGAAGCAAGAAGCTCGTTTGCAGATGGAGTTTAACCTTATGTTCCTTACTTCACTGTCACTCAGTTTTTACTGTGAAGCTGTTCTGAGAAGCTTCTACTGCATTTAATATTATGCAAATTTTAGTCTCAGTTGCACTGGTATAAATTTGGAGTTACTCTATTGAAGCTTTTGCTAGACTAACAATTGTAATTCTTGGCTGCTGTGTTACTATATATGAATGTATGAAGCCTAATAGTCATTGAATTCTATGAGCCAAAATAGTTTTGGGAATGAGGAAAGACTGCTCTTTTTGGTCAAGAAATACTAATGAAGAAAGGGAGATTTTTGTATTTACTGGAAGAATAGGGTTAAAGCTGAAGAAAAACCCCTCCCAGAACTGAGAGCTAGGAACAAACGAGGATGAAGTGTCAAAATAAACAATGTGCAATAAAATATGGGGGAGAATGCAGAACCACGTGATTCCTTACTTAACCATACTTAGAACTAAAAACCCATATATCAATCCCCTGCCCCCATGGGGTTTTTTGTTTTGTTTTGTTTTGTTTTGTTTTTTTTACATATTATCAAAGATATATATGAGAAAATGCTTGTTAAACGAGCCCCATAAAACTTGCAAGTGGCAGCTCTGTGGAATCTGTTTTCAAGGAAGTGCTTCAGAACCAATTCTGTGTATTTCCAAAGAGGATTCCTCTGCATATTAGGGTCTGGCCTACATTTATGAGTAAAGATGTCTGCTGGTTACAGTGGCACAGAGAATAAAGTATTAATTTAATATTCATGTTTGTCTTCTAAAAACCAGTACCTCAATGCTTTGTGTTTACAAAAAAAAAAAAAA
>VXBW01004973.1:102346-120892 GCA_013400375.1 Thinocorus orbignyianus
AAAAAAACAAAACAAAACAAACCAAACAGAAACCTACACCAAGAAGAGAAATGTAAAGAAAAGAGTAATAAATCAGATGCAGCCAACATGAGGTTGGAATTCGCCAGTTCCCTTTATCTTGAAAGTTAACATATTCTGTCATTACTTGCTTGTAAGGAAAGGTTAAAATGAGGATGGAATGAAATAAAACTGAATTCAGCCCTGCTTAAAGTGGGAGGTTGGACTAGATCACCCCCAGATGTCTCTTCCAATCGAAATACATCTGTACTTCTACAAAGGGAAAGAGGGAGAAAGCGATGTTAAATTACTGCTCTCATGCCTGAGTGAGACCCATCTCATGTTAATTCTTTGAGGTTTTTTGCTTCCTAGTTTATGTTGTAAGCTTGTATTATGTGTATGATGGTTTTCAGTATGATTTCCTAGAAGATTTTTCTGATAGTATTTCTACCATAGGACTGCAGAGTTACATAAATCTTGCAAAACTATAAGGTAGTACCTATTTTTAGAGGAAAGTTGCTTTATTAATAATCAGGACTGAATATTTAGATAATTGTTAGCTTAGCTACAATAATTTTGAAAATCTGCAGCAGAAGATGAACCTGTTCAGTAATGTACTTGGGGTAAGCAGTTGTTCTTTAAGAGAAGTTTTAGTGACCCTTTCAGGAAGGAAAACTAATCTAGTCTGATTTAGAGAGCCAGTCACGCAAAGGGCGCATAGGCAACAACACAGTCCAAAATGTACTTTATGAAAAGAGCCCCACGTACTGAAATCATTTGGGATCAGCTTTCAGATGTTTCATAAGCAAAACCAAGGTTTAACTTCACCAGATAAATGCTTCACAATAAATAATGCACCCAGCTGTAGCTGTAAATGCCATTTGCCCAACTGCTTAACTATTCATCCTTTTGACCAAGGTTTATGGTGGTGTGAAATGAAGCTTAACTTTGCAAATATGGATTGTATAGTAAAATTATCCCCTTTTGTGAAATTGAAGGAATAAGCTTCTGATGGGTGTTTATGTACTGTGCTAACAGATTATAGAAGATTAAAAGGAAATTTTAATGAAGTGAAAAGCAGCCCTTGCAGCTTCTAACCCTCATGATTAGAGGAGCAGAATCTAGGGGATTTAGGAGGGTTTAGCAAGATGAGGTTGATGGGGTAGGGAGATTACGACCTGCAATTGGAACCAGTTGCTTGTCTAACTCATGTTTCCTTAGATAATGCATTTATGACTCCAGTTCTTCCAAGAACAATGAGGGTGAGAATAACAGTAGAAACGTAGTCCTAAAGTATCTTGGGGCCTATTTTTATTAATCAAGTAACCAAGCACAGAGTCAAAATATAGTGTCACACAACGGAACAGAAGAATACAACATTTACATATATGTAAAGGGGAGTTTGCAAGTCATAGGCTATTACAATTGTTTTCTAAATTTCTTATACCAAAAATCAGAATAAAGGGGTTTAGCACAATGATTGGGATTATAACCTGAACTCGCCATCATGTTTTAAGTATGTTCTTATGACAGAAAAGGAACTTTGTCTGTAATAAAGTGTAAATTGTTGTATAAATTATTCAAAACAATTATTTGTTTTAGACCACAAATTTTTTAGAATATGTATTATAGAATACTGAAAGCATTAGAAGAATCCAAAAGGATATTGACAAGCAGCATTCATAATTACTAATGAAAGTCAAAAAAGCTTAAAGTATTACTGCTAAGATGCATTTATAAAACTGCTGAAAGACCACAAAGGATGACTACAGAATTATTTTGCTCCCCTTTGTTATATGGATTATGCCACTCATCATCCATCTAAAGTGAACTCAAGTTCTGGGCAAATGTCAGTTTCGCAAGTGGATTTGTTTTCTGTCCTTACAAAATGCCTTAGACAGCAATGCCCCAAAACAACAGGACTTTCTCTAGGATCAGTGGAGCTTCCTTTTTTGCTGCAGTCTCAAGTTGTCTTGGGCTAAGAGCTCTGTGGAGAAATTTTTGGCATGATACTTTTTCATTTGTATTTTAAAATCTCCCTACTTTCCTGGGAAAAGGATGGATGAAATTATTTTATGGTATCATGAATTCATCCTATCATACAATTTCAGAACTTCTTTCTTTTTTGAACGATTGCAGCTGTTATTTTATAAACTTTCTCATTGCATGCTCTGTCTCAGTAAAATCTATTCTTCAAATTCTAAGGAAGAAAAAATATCTATCAAGCAGAATTTTTTAGAGAGCCTCTCAGGTTTTTACATTTGAAACAGTCATTACAAGCACTCTTAACAAACAAAGCATTAGATTTAGAGCAGACAATTTTTTTTTTTACTCTGGCACGTGGAATTAGCAGTATAAATCTCTTTTGACATCTTTATAAGCTCCTGTAGACCCTCAAAGTGGTAAGGTACCTATGGATTTAGGCATCTTTAGAAACCTAAGTCATTAGATGTATATCATTAGAATGCTTAATTCTAAACTCAGTTGATAATAATATTATATCGTTTGTGTATCATCCATTCAAGAAGTACAAAGATATCTAAGGATTGGTGTTGTCCATGCAGACCACTTGAAATCAGAACCAAATCCAAAGTCTCAGAGGCCACCCTCAGCAATTCTCAGATGAGACATTCACTGTTCTGCCGTGCATATGAATACAATCCTGGAGAGATGCAATAAGGCAGAAGTGGCCTTCAGAAAAGTGGTCAAAAGATGAACTACACTTGGCATAACTTCACTCTTGGCTAAGGTGTTATCCTAGAATGCAGAGGACTGTTGTTGAAATTTGTCCTTGTCTGGGTTTGCATAAAGGATTTAAATCCCTATTTACCAGAACATAGAGAGTTTCTTAATCACGGGAAAATAAATTTTGTTTTGCCTAGTTAATGCTTTTTAAAATGTTAGAAAAGGAACTTGAGTGATCTCCTTTGGTGGCAAGAAGTCTCGCCTGGGATAGACGTTCAAGACACCAGTTTGGAGCAAGTATATCACAAATGGAAATGAAGATAGCCTTGCCATGGTCCAATAAGGGCCCTATTGTCTGAGCGGATGGATATTTGCGATAATTCTCTTCTTAATTTTGGAAGGTTCGGAATACTAACTTCAGAATTGAACAGACTGATTAACAGCAGATGTTGTCAAGGCAACAGTGGGACCTCCTTGTGGCCAGATCATGTTTGTAAGTAACATCCCACATTTTTCCTCATTGTTTCGCTCCTGGCTAGCTTAGATGGCTTCAAATCATCTAGGGTCAGATTCCCATTTTTGCTCAACTTAGATTGAAGCTGTACGTCTGAACACACCTTTTGAATTGGGAACTTAGCAATCAGCTACTGAAATCTTCACTGTTCCAACTTCTAGAAGAACACTGACAATCTTGGTTTTAGCACCTGAGACAACTATATTCTATTTCCTGGGATGATCTCTAGGGTAAATGTCAAACAATGAATATTAAACTATTCCTTAAGATAGACGTGGAGCCTGCTGAAAATAGTTTTCAAGTCTGCTTTTGCAAGATTGGAAGAGTGCAAGGAAATTTGTCTATAGCTTAGTGATGGAGGGAGTTATGTAGCTCAGGTTATAATTTCTGTTGATTGACACTCTAGTGAAGTATTTACCTACTGACCTTTGAAAAGTGGTCTGTCTGTGGAGCAGGAAAATATGTCATTTTCACTCATCAAGGTGAAATTTGGCAACACAGAATAAGAAAGAAATAAATAAGTTTGAACTAATAGGAACCCACTTTAGAACTATGATTTGAACGAATGATTACGATACCCAATTTTCTGTGAACTTTAAGCTTCAAAGGAAAATTGTATGTCCACATATACTTGTGGGAAGTGTAGTTCAGACACCGTTGCTGACCCGAAGAAATGTCCAGAAACTTGCCTGATTTTGTTCTGACTGTTTCAGTCAGTCTAAGCAAAGATACTAGTTTTCTACAAACTTGCCTGGCGTACATTCTTACACCATTCTGAGTGAAGCAACAAATATTAAGATACATCTCTTATGTAAAATACGCGTTTTCAAGCAATGGAGATCACATTAATAACTATGATATTCTCTGCATTTCAGCCCTAGAAGAATCAGCATGAATGATCTTACACTAATTTTCATAAAGTCAGAGGATTATTACAACTAGTATTGGAGCTAACTAGTTCAGTATTTCATTGGGGTTCTGTATGTTATATTACATATACATCTGTAAAAGATGTGTATATAAAGTGAAGTGTTTCCATCTCTGCCTTCTGATTTCACGGTATCATACTTAAGCATTAGAAGCTAGTAATAAAGCTTGATTCAGTGGAGTTCTCTTTTTTCATATTCATAGGATGGTAGGGGTTGGAAGGGGCCTTTGGAGATCATCTAGTCTAGCCCCCTTGCCAAAGCAGGTTCACCTACAGCAGGTTGCACAGGAAGGTATCCAGGTTGGTTATGAATGTCTCTGGAGAAGGAGACACCACACTCTCTCTGTGCAGCCTATTCAGTGCTCTTGCACCCTCAAAGAAGTTTTTTCTCATGTTGACACTGAATTTCCCATGTTCCAGATTGTGGCCGTTGTCTCTTGTCCTGTCACTGGGAACCACTGAAGAGTCTGGTCTCATCCTCTTGACACTTACCTTTTAGATATTTATAAGCATTGAGGAGATCCCCTTTGAGGCTTCTCCAGGCTAAACATATCCAAACCTCTCAGCTCTTGCTTACAAGGGAGGTGCTCCAGCCACCTGATCATCTTCAGAGCCCTCTCCTGGACTCTCTCCAGTACTTCCCTGTCCTTCTGGAACAAGGGAGCCCAGAACTGGACACAGTACTCCAGATCTGGCCTCACCAGGGCAGAGGAGAGAGGGAGGATAACCTCCCTCAAACTCCTGGCCACACTCCTTTTAATGCACCCCAGGAAAACATTGGCCTTCTTGGCTAATAGAATTTCACAGGATCATAAAATTTGACATGTTTAACTTTTGAATACTGAACATAAAGAAAATTACATGCTGGTTAAGGCAATAGCAAAAATAGTTTATGGACCTCTCTGTTCAAGGTGAAGATGAAGTTACTGTTGTCAACTTCTTTTCTATGAGACAGCTATATTTATAGGATATAATGGTAGGAGCAGGCTTCTAGAATAAGTCAGTACAATATTCTGAACAAACTGTGCTGCAGAAGAGAATTGAACCTTATGAAGATTTACCTGTAGGGGTTTCATTTTTCCCCTCTTTATCTTTCTGTTTTCTGAGACTAGCTTTGGCTTCATAAATTGGATAACAGTGGAATCGTGTTAAAAATGTTGCACTAGGTCTCTTGTTTAGACACATGAATATTATTTATTTTGTTGTAACCCTTCCACTGAACCAGATGTGTTCCCAGACTTCTGTTTTTTTGTGAACTTTTATACAATTCCAGAGATAAAGATGAGCTCTTGGAATTCTTTTCTTCCTTGCTGCTAATCTGTGAAGCGTGAAAGCAACTTTTCCTTAACAATGTACATCTCAGATCTTTGCAGCCACCTTTTCGCTAGTAAAAGCAGAGTTTCTTTTCCAGCCTGGTGTCTTTTGCCCACCCTTGATGAAGACTAGTGAAATAAAGACAAAGTATGAGAGCCCACACTGCTATGTCTTGGATGACTTTGATGATTGTTTCACTCACAACTGTATGGATGGTCTTCTGATATTCTGAAATAAGTTCACATGTTGCTGCTGCTGTTTCCTACATACCTTACACATAGTTCATTATCCTCTGACTTGTTCATTTTTCTGTAGTTTCCCTCTCAGCATACCTTGTTGGCACAAGAATTACAAAATACTTGTTTCAGTCACCCATGAAATATATCATACTTCGAGGTTCAAACTGTGACTTCTTCTATGAACACTTTATAAGAAAGTTTAGAAAAGAAATCATACGCTGATTTGTAAGCCAGTGAAGCCATGACATTCGGACACTTTTTTATATATCTCATTGGGATTTTTCTGCAGTGGTCAGTTGTAAAATCTGCAGTGGAACTGACATTTTTCATCTCTGCTCTTGTCCTCATGGTACTTTAAACAAGGAAGAAGCTTTGTCTGTTATGTAACCAATAGTAAAAAGCAAATGGGGAAATCCCCTATAAATATGTTTTATTAAAACATGTCAAATTAACTGTCAAAATGATTTTTCATTTATAATAAGAAAAACATAATAACTTTTTTTTTTTTTTATGGTAATAAGCAGTTTGGACTTGATATTCAGGTTCAGATATGTGTTAAGACATTGGTGGAGCTAGACTCCACCACTATGGCTTAATCTTAGAGTTTAGTGGACTTTTAGGCCTTTTAAATAAAGAAAAAAATTCTCTTGTGAGTCTGGAGTGCTGAGCATTTAGAGGAAAGTATGAGCTGTAGTTTGCAGAGCTTCTAAAACACCGAAGATTCAGGCTCATCAACACTGAAGTAGTCCAGCTGGTGGTCTTGCCTTCATAAGGTGGTGCTTTTTACTAAAGTTACTGAAAAAGAGAGGACATCTGACATTTTTTTTTTTTTTAAAAAGTAGAGAAGATACTAATTTTGGGCTTTCTCATGAAATCCAGCTTCAGATTGAGGTAATCTTTTCTTTTCCTCCTGACACATTTTTCTTGAGGATATGTGGTTTTTGCTCTTTAGGAGAAATGGATGTAATAAAACTTCTTCTAAAGTGGCTAAAACCACTAGGATGCCAATTAACCTTTCATGACATTTATATTGTGTTTTTGTAGATGTTACCATCCTGATTTAGGAAAGGAGCAAGAAGTGAAGCTGTTTGGATAGGCTGACAACACTCTAATTCATAAAACTAAACCTCTTAGATAGAACTGGGCCATTGAGAGAGATGGTTTATATGTCTTGAAAAGAATGGTTTTATTATTGGCTAGCATAAAGTGTCCAAAATAATCTGCAGCCAGATTTTGACCAGTTTAGAGTGGATTGGATCTTTTTGACTATTTGAACTAATATCAACAAAAGAAAAAGAAAACAAAAGGAAAATTGAATGCTATTTTTTTCTTTTTTCTTAAAGTGAAGGACAAGTGGGAATAGATCATAAGCTTTCATCTTTTCCTACCTTAGTCCTGTAGTTCAGAAGGGAGAGAAGGGAAAGAAAGAAGCTGAAATAATTATTAGTAATTTGAATAAACTTTATTTCTTTTCTTTCATCTAACATTATGTCTACAGTAATTGCAATTTATAGATAACTACATGCAGCATAAAAAGAAGCGAAAGTAATTATTTGCTCAGCTCTAGTTATGCAATTGTTCATGATGATGGGTATTATGAGGACAGTGATATATTAGTTCCCAGGAATTGTGTCCTACAGCAAAACTGCAATCAGCCACTGTGCAAGCTGTTCAAAGGTGAACAGGATTACCGTTCAAAATTACTGTATGAGTCTCTCCAGTGCAGATCTCATGTTTGTGCTCAAATTAGAGAGGGAAAGTCAGTGCTCAGTCTTTGCCACCAGAGGTCTTCAAAGAACATGTTATAGATATTATTTCAGTGGCTGAAAATGAGATGTACATCTTACAGTTGCCACTGACAGAAATAGTTGGCAGTAATTTAGTCAAGTACTTCAAGTCATTATTTGTCTGAGAAACGGAGTTTGTGTGTGACAGAAATGCTGCTGGAAAGCAGAAACAGCTCTGCTCGCTTTGTGTGTCTGTCTGTCTGGGTTGTTTTCTATTCCCCAGCTTGATGAGGTAGAGATTTTGATAGTGATGAGTTAACAAGAATTACTGATTATTTCTTGAACATATGTAAACAGAAGGCACATTTCAGCAAGCAAAATTTTGTATTCTTGCAGGACCCAGTTGAGGGGTGCTGTGAGCAGGAACTTGTGGAGAGGATGGAGGTGCTGAGGGTGACCTGGCCCTGCAGGAGCCCTCCCTTGTGGAGGAGGGTCTCCCAGACGGGCCCTCCTGCATGGACAGCAGGACCTCTTGCTCACAGCTCTCTCAGTGCTGAGGCTGCACACTGGTCTGGCTTTTCCTAGCTTTGAGCTAGGGCTTCTTCTCTGGGTTATGGTGCATCAGATAGCATTTTGGATCTGCAATCCAGAATTCTATAGGACAAACATATTCTGGGGGCTTCACTTTGTACCTATATATCTTTCTCCCAAAGAAGGAAAAATATTTCTGGCGAAGTAATTAATTTTCAAAAACTAGATTTTTCCATTTTCATTGGCTTTGTATTAGAGTGTGGTGAGCTTTTACACTATGATAATGCAAGGGAGAGACAATTGTGTTTCTGTCATGTAATAAATTCCCAGTGATACTTTAGGTCTTTTAAGCTCATCTGAAAAAAGTCAATGCACCAACTGAAAGAAAGTGCTAGAACATATAAAGAGTTATAGGTTATCAGGTATTTATAAAATATAAGTCATGTTTCCATAAATGGAGACTCAGATGGATTTATTTATGGTTTAAGGTTTTTCATTTAACAGGGAATGAGCAAGGGAGTCTGATGTTTCTCTTCTTCATTTGCTATCTTTGTAGCTGAAAATGGCCATTAATTTTGATGTGAAAATTATAGGATGTGGCTTAGAGTTTATTAGAATGAGAATGGAGCCTAGATACTATGGTGCTCAGTGATGCAGGTATCCTGCTGATATCTGCAATTTTAAGTTCCAGTACTTTTACAGATGAGAACAACTTTCTCCTTACCTCTCCCACTCCCAATGCTCCCTTGATATGGTTAAAAATAGGGAAATATCACACAATGTGGTGGACCCACCATAAAGAAGACTTCTAGCAACATGGAATGAAATAAAAAGAAATGCAAGACAGACAAAAACTACCAGTTTCATTGAAACACCTATTGACTGGCTCTAGTCAGTGTTCCCTCTGCAATCTGGGAACTGTTAAGCATGTCTGGGCGTACAGCATGGCAGTCTCTATTCTTGTAAGGGTCTTGTGTTTTAATTTTGTTAGAGAAATACTATTCTAAGCCAGCACTTCCCAAATACATGGTTTTGGCTTCATATAAGAACTTGATGCCATCACAGGGCATCATTTTTACTGGCTGGATCTGGGAATTTGGGAACTTATATGTCACTTACATAGGTCACTGCTAGTATAATGAAAGTCTTAGAGGAAGCATCAGCCTCCAGCTACAGAACTGTCACATTCTGGATTTGAATGTACTCCCTGATAAAGAGAAAAGCCAAGCAAGCTGCCATACTGTAACTGAAATTTTTGGGAACAGTTTGCAATGCAAGTTTGGGGAGAGTTCCTCACAGACCAGATAGTTCGTGAAGATACTGAGTCAGCGTATTTCATATCGTCCATGACTGACTCACTGGAGACAGTAAAGCATTACAAAAACAAACCATTTTCCATTTCATGCCATATACTGAGAGACTTGATAAATGTTACATAAATTGTTTTTTGCTGTTTCAAAAAGTAAAATGAAGAACAGTCATTTTGAGAAGAAAATTGGTTATTATTCAGGAGCAAATGAGAGACTTTCATAGTGTTTACAATTTGATGTTGTACTGGCAAAGTCCTTTCTTTCTGTTCTCAGAACACACTTTGAGCTAGCTTGGTAAGACCATTCCTCAGCTTGCTCTGCCAAGAAAAACCCAAGTCTGTCTCTGGTATGGTGAATGAAATCTCACATCCAGTAATACCAGAGCCATATTATGCAAATGTGTGTTCTGAACAGATCTAGTTTGCCCAGAAGACTTGTTTGGGCAGACCAATCAAACACCTGTGGCAAATATTTTCAGACAGCTGTGACTGCTAACAGTTCTCTGAAATCCTCAAAATTTACAATACCTTTTAGTTTCATCTTACTAGCAGTCTGTAAGAAAATCAGTTCAACTTGTCTCTACTAATATTGCTGGAAACAATCTAGGTCTTGATGCTTTTTTGGTCATGATTTCTGTTATACACATCAGTAGAACCAGTTAGTAAATGGTATACTAAAATTGGAGTTAGAAAATTGTAAAATATATTCACGTCTGCATAAAAAACCACATATGTTAAAAGGAAAGGCTGCAGAATGTCAGGTTATAGACATATCTGACTTGGTAAAAACGCTTAATACAACTTTGTAATCATGCAATTAGGAAAGAAATACACAAACCCAGTGGATACTAAAAGAAAAAAAATAGGCTGAAACAGGGCCTATTTCCCTTCTTTCTGTTCTTAACTCTAAAAGAGTTACTGCTGGGTGGAAGGAAGGAAGGAAGAAAGGAAGGCATTCTGAAATATGTTCTTTTTCTCCTATTTTTAGCCTCTAGAAACTAGACTTACGTGATCGTAGTTGGTTCGTGTGTCCAGATAACACAGATATAAAAGGGCTGATATATGGAAGACAGTTCGTTTAGTTCAACTTCTATGAAACCAGGAAGTTCAGTAAAAGACAGAGACACTAGAAGTGTAAGAACTGAATAAAAATTTTCAGAACTAGTTTACTTAGGAATAGCCCAGATCTTTAATGGGAGTGTCTTAGACACCCAGATTAGTCATCAATCATGTAAGATACATAAGCATATTCTGTATTTAATTAAGTGTTGATAGCTCAAATTCTTAATGAATGCTTTAGTTTTGTCTGAATAACAGACAAAAATCAAATTGTCTTCCTTTATGGACAGAGATATAAATTCAAGAAACTACTGTAGTGATAATATAATGTGAAAGTATGTAAACCCTTTGTCATGTTTTGAACACCAATATGTAGCCATGAGAGTCCAATAAAGCATGACATCCTTGGGACTGTAGTCCTCTCTCCGAAGACTGATGTGTTAAATACTTATTCTTTAATAATAAGAGATGATGATGAGTAACTGCATACAGCTTCATTTGTCTAATTTTTAAGAAATTACATTTTTGTTTTGAATAAGGAAGAACACTGTGAACAGAAGAAAAAGTAATCAACAATATACATTTCTTTCATATAGTGAGGAAATCTTATTACTAAAATGAGTTCAGGGGTTTTGCCCTCCTTCTGTGGGGAAATGGTTTTAGAACATATTTCCTCTTCAAGAACCTTGCTTTCATTTTAAGACTTAATTTATGCACAGTTAGTTCATGCAGATTTATTCCGTTGCAGGGTATGATCTTGCAAAATGTAGAGTGCTGCCTGTGAACAGCCAGGCAGGTCCAACTTCCCTAAGTGAATTAAGAAGTACCAAATACAGAAATGGAAAAATAACCTGATTGGCAAAGAAAGGTGTATCTCAGAAGTCAAAAAGGGTAGGAATAAAATGTTGGAATAAAATGAGGCTAGTGAGAAGTTAAACTAAGTCAAGCCCTACAAAGAAAGGTTTAAAAGCTTTTTCACTTGGAAAACTATTCCAGAACAGAAAATAATAACATGCTTGCCTTGACGTAATCAAGAATTAAAAAAAGGTTTCCAAATTTCTCACCGATGATACTGTCGTTTTGTCTGTGTTTCACTAATCTTGCTTTTCTAATCAGTATATCATTACTTCAAATGGTTTTCCAATAGAAGCAGTGGAAACAAGAAGCAGAGGTGGCTTCCAGACAGGACATGAGAATTGGGTTATTACAAAATGCTGTCGCTTTTAGCCGTCCCTATACATTAAACACAGGAATTTAGGTGATATGTAAGCTGACTGGACATGATACTAAATGTACAAGTAAAAGATGTATCATAAAACCGTTTGAATCTTAACAAATTATACTTGCTATATTATGGCGCTGGGCTATAACATGTCTTCCTCCTGAATTTATTAGATATGTGTGCAATTTGCTTGTGTACATTTCACCCAAAAATTCATTTATTATATTAGTAAATTTTCTCATCAGCGTTTTATAAGGTCAAAATGTTGAAATGCAGTCCTGTTAGGTCTAAGAAGGGCAGAAGTGAATTTTCCTGAGCCGCATGCATTGGCCAGAGAGACAAAAGCCAGGAAATGGAATTGGCAGCATCATAATTGAATGAGGGAACAGCCTGGATTTCTCAGTAACTAATAGTGGCATAACAGCTGCTAATTTGTTAAAGTTGTACCTGAAATGACCTTATTTATATAAGCAGGTTTTTAGGAAAAAATTATGGAAGGGAAATCTGGAAACTAAAAATGTGTTGCTAAATAATAGGTAAAATTCTGCATAGTCAGGATGCTATTAATTGAGAGGGAATATGATATCCTGTGGTCCTGTAATGAAATGCCAAAGATGAGTATATATAGACACACTTGAGCCATAGAGATTTCTGGAAGATAATAAAAATAAATACAAATAGTTCAATGATCCTCCTAGAATGGCTTTTCCAGGGCTTCCTATAATTATATTTATCTTTCTAATACTCTGTTTCATTGCTGTGGTGAAAAAACCTCACAAAAATATATATGTAAGTAAAAATAAAATGTTTTTAAAATTAATTAAATTATTTCAAAATTAATTTAAATAATAATAATAAAAAAATCCTGTTCAGTCAACAAAGTTCTTTCAACGCAGATAGTCCAGTCATTCTTCTGTATTATTCCACTTTTTCATTTTTGAAAAGTCTGTATTCTCTTCCTGCTGTTGATTTCCTCTTACTCCTCTGGCTACCACTTAATTTCCTTCACTGTGGTCTCTTCTTCCTTGTTTGAACTCTTTTGCATATGACCATGGGTCCTGCTTTCACTCTCTTTTCCCTCCCTATTCTTGGTGTTTGAATTATATAAAGCATTGTGAGAGCTTTTGCTAGGTTCTTTTTGCAGGCAACTCCCAAGCTTACCTCTTCACCCCATTCTGTCTCTCTCAATTTAGTTTCATGTTTCAGCCTGTCTTTCTGAATGTCCTGTTCTCAGTTCAAACCCAATATTCTGAAAGTGAACTATCTTTGGGGGTTTTTTTAAGGATATCAGTGTTTCTCAGCTCTTCATCATAGCTGGTAGTTTCATTATTTCTTTGGTGATTTGGACTGTGGCATGTGTCCTTTTCCAGATGCATTTGTGCAGACTTGAAGAAATCACTGCTCTCTGTTCCCAGACTACCTCTTTGCTGAAAGTTTCTGTCTTTCTCACATCCAGTGGCTGAGGACTTTTAGAATGTGTCATTTCATCTCAGTCAGAAAGAACCAGGGTATTATAAGCAGTGAATTTCAAGTTTATTTTGATGGAACTGTGTTGATGAAAAATCACATGAGCATTTCATGTGGATGTTGGACTCATCCATAACCTCTTTCAGGGGCCAATGCTGAGCAAGAAGGAGTTATATGGCAGTGAAAGTTGAGCTTAGTACCAATGGATATCCAAAACTATAGCAATGGGATCCTCCGGTCATAATTGCACTTTATGGGAAGTGGGGTTTTCTTGTACTTCTTTTCTTCATTGTTACAGTCAGAAATGTGTGACAGCTTCGCTTCACTTTATTAATCTCCTGTCATTTAGACTAAATTAAAAAAAAAAAAAAAAAGGAGAGAGAGAGACATAAGAAAAAGACATCCACAGCCTGCAATAAGGAACCAAAGGAGAGAATTTAATGCTTCCAGCACTTTGAATGATGCCAACCTTCACCCTAATGTAGGCATCAGGGAATCCTCTGGAAAAGTAGTGTCCTGACAGTGCCACAAGTCATTTTGTTTTGCTATACAGGATCACAGTTCTCTCCATGTTTGGTTTGCACTATAAAGTCTTCTTTTGGTGCTAGATATGTAAGGTTTATCAATGAAGAAAGCTGAAAAGTAATCGATCTTCTGTTTCAAACTGGTGAAGAAGTTTCAAACAGTTACAATACTCTTTTAGAGTGTTTGAATCCTCAGTAGCTGAAGAGCTTACCCAACGTGTCAGGGACCTATGTTCAATTCTTCTTTGAACAGATTCAGATCCCCATTTTCCACTTTAGCCTGATCAGCAGACAGTATATATTTCATTCTCAACCTATCCCATGGACAAACTGATTGGGCACTTGGGCATAAAGTTTACTTCATGCTTCTCCATCTCATGATTACCTTTTAAACTTCAGTTTAGAAGGCCAAGAAGGAATGTATCTGATCTCTGTCTTCATGACTGCTCTTACCACTGAACTACAGAGAATATGTGAGATGAGAAAGGTGGGGTAGGGCTACACCAGTTGAAGATATTTACTGTCTCTAGCTGTTCTCGGAGAGAGCACCAGCTGATGAAGGAGAGAGAGACGGGCTGCACACTGTTGTCAAAGGTGATATTTGTTTGTGCATGTTCAGAAGAAGACATTTAGATAAGTAGGACACTCCACAAAGCCAGAGTTTAGTTATAAGCCTACGAAGGATTAGACAGAGTCTGAGCAAGGGGAAAACCCCATTGTTTTGGGTTTGGAGAACATGGTATAGTACCAGATCAACCCAAAGGCCAGTCTAAACAGTATTCTTCCTTTGATGTTACATAGCAGGGGGATGCCTGGGAAATTGAATAAGAATAACCAGTGGTACATGTTTTTATTGTTAGAGATGTATGTCTTTATATTTCATAGTTTTTACTGCATTTTTCTTCAACGAATTTGTCCAGTTGCTTTTTAGAGACAAAATTCAGAATCCTCGGCATCCTGTGGCAAAGACCTTCACCACCAGTTGCACACTGCGTAGAAACCACTTTCTCACAATTGAATTGAACTTGTTGTCTGCTGTTTCCAACTGGTGCCTACTGGAGCCCGAAAGAGGGCTCATCCCACTACCATGGCATCTACCGTGCTCTCCATAAATGCCCAAGCCAGTGAGAGATATCTAAATCTTTTTTTTTTTGTTGTTGAGCTAGGCTGTTACACTTGTGACCAAGCAGTGCCCAGTATACTGACAGAACTTGGTTAAAAACACCGTTAAACAATAAGCTGCTTGGTTTTCTTCCGATATGCCTCACTGTTTGTGCCCTCAGTATCTCTTCATCATACGTCTGCATCTATGTCTGTAACAGCTAATCCTTTCTAGGACAGGGAGACCAGAATTGCATGCATTTTTCTACATGGAAACACATAATCACTTTATATAAAATATTATTTTTAACATCAGAAATGCAACTGGTTTTCATATTTCATCTTAAGTTTTTCCGGAGAGCGGACAGCTTTTATTGTTTGCAGATCTGAAAGAGAAGAGATTCACAGAGATAGAGATGGTGGTCCGTTAACATTGCTTTACTAAAGGAAGTTCATTGCTAGAACCCTCAAGCCATTATGTGTTTCCCTTCACTTGAACCTATTTGCTTTTCCACTCTTCTGCACAACTGGGTAGTATATTGCTTGGGCTTAATTTTGATGGCCAAAGGTAGTCTGTACCATCTGTTACTCATTTTGTTCTCTCGACCTTGGTATTTGAACAGCTGGCTTTTCTTTTTTATGTCATGTTGTCAATGATTTTTTTTTATGTGTGGGTTTTTTTGTTGTTGTTGGGTTTTTATTTTTGTTTTGTTTTGTTTGGCTTTGTTTTGTTCTTTTGAGGACTGTGTTAGGACCATACAGAGTTCTTAGTTTACCACAATTTTTACATATTGCAAACAGAGCAAACAGCTCTCCTTCTATAAAAACTAGCAAGTAACACACACAAGAAATGGAATAAAAATTCAAATATTTTAATTTCAAGGAAATGTAGGTCCTGTACATGTACTTTAAGGGCTGAAAATCTTTGCTTAATTGTTGACTGAGATAAGATATTTCTAAAAATTACTAGTAAGAAAGAATTCATTGATAGTTTTCACAGTAACAAATAATCAAGTGACATCAGAAATACGTTGTCTAATGCTACAGATTTCTTTTGTCTAAATGGATTTGATATTGGTAGGATTTTTGGCTGTGTTGTACTGACCTAGTGATACAAAGGAAACCAAAGAGGTGGTAGGACACACCACTGGCTCCCAAAACTCATGTTGTGCTGGACAGAGTGGAGCTCTTAAATATTTCAATATAATCAGAAATAGAATTTGGTTCTTCACTAGCAAAATCAAAATCTTTAGGGCTCCACTCCTTCCCTTCAAAATCAATAACCCCCAGCAGTTACAAAAAACTCCTCCAAAATAAGCTGGCGAGAGATCAGGACAAGCCTGTGTCATAAACATTTCTTATTATTTGGTATTTAGGAATTTTCTGCCACCATCCCAGTCTTGGCTGTGATACTTGTTCTGATCAGCTTGAGTTTGCATTGGTGCTAGATGCAGAGTCTTGCTCTGTAATGATTTGCATTATTGTAGATGATACTTATTAAAAAAAAATAAAAAAATGTTGCCACCTTCAACTTTGTGTGCCCAAGTTTTTTTCTGGTTCTAACATTTTCAGTCATCTCTGACTGTAAATTAAAGTTTTTCCAGCAGAGGGTGATGGTACATTCATGCTCAGGCAGTTGATTACGGTGACTTGGGAACAGGGACAATTTTTTATTGAAGGGGATATGAATGTACATGCATTTCTGTTCAGCTCATTCCTGAATGGAGGTCTGAACAATTCCAGAGTAAAACATTGTCCAAGATCATGCAAATTTATTTCTGATCCAAATAATAACTAAGTAGACCTGTGAACACCAGATGTGGTGTCTCTTTACTGACTGAATACTTAACTGAATCACAGTATGATTCTATGTTGTACTTAGAATTTTTACTGCTTTTACTTTGAGAGTTTTCTTCACTCAGCTATGTAAGCTGGTTTTGACTGTGGCAGTAGATCTATAAAATCAAAAGTTATTATTATTGAATGAATACCCATCTGTCCGTTCTCACAAAGCTTACAGGGGCTTAACTAACCTTGAGACCTCATTGCCTCTATCAAGATCAGGTTCCAAAGCTGGCCAAAGGTTTCAAATCTTGTGTGGGGAGGAGGAGAACTGGAATAACACTCAGGATAGCTGCGTAACTAAATCTTGTTTCCACGGGAAACCAAACTATTGACAGATATATATACCTAGAAATTATGGGCATTTTATCAGCATTAACACCACCACACCAGCATTCATAATAAGTACTCTGAGAATGTCTGAATAAAAGGTCTTTGCACATGTACTGCAAAGTTTCGCTGAATCAAGATCTGGCATGGAACAGGAAGGAAAAAATCACAAAAAACCTACCCATCAACACAAACAATAAAAGCAAAAGAGCTACAAATGTGAAAAAGTGTTTGTCTGCTTTTCACCGTAGTGAGGGTATTGACTTCATTCCCATTTTTTGTCATTCATTAATTCTGGTGATTTAATCAGTAAATCCATGTCTGTCAGTGAATTACCCCAAATATATTGTGCATAAATAATCGTATTGTAGATCTGTAGTTGACTTAGACTTTTTCTTTTGTATATTGCAGAGCCAGTAACCTCAATAACTATTAGCTGCATAAATCCTTGATACTTCTATGTGCAAACAGAAAAAAGACTTGACATAACATACCTTTAAACAGAAAAAGAGGAATGCCATGCTAATCCTCCATACAACTTATTTCTCTATGTCTTTTCAGACTTGAAAACTTATTCAAACTTTAATTTGTATTAAATCTCTTTCACTTGAGTTGAGTTGATTCCTTTATTTTCTGGTGATTTTGTTTGATTGCCATGTCTATGTTTTCAAGTAGGTGTATGTCTGACAACCAATGTTTGAAGTACAAGTAGAAAAAATCTTTTTTGTACACTGTGTTTAGATGCAAAACTCTTTCAGACTTCCCAGGTATAGAACACTGAGTTCTGAAACAGTAACTCCTTGCAGAAAAGTACTTGTTTTCTACTGTCTGAAAGAAAATTGAATGCCAAGTCCAGAGTAGACTGCATTTGGATAGAAATCTGTAATTGTGGTATGATGTTAACTTAGCTGCGGAATGAAATATTCATGGTTTTCTGTAATGTATAAGCAGTAACAACAAAAATGAATAACATTTTCACACACACATTTACACAAAAGGAGAAGAAAAGAGACATGGCTAAATCTAACTTTTATAGCAGTGATCGGCTGGATGATTCTGTCCTTTAGCAAGTCAGACTTGCAAACGAGTAGCTGGAAGGAATTATGGTAGCAGATGCTGCTGTTTCTTTACACTCTTTTGAGCTACTAACAAGCACCTGGCAGATGTTGTAACCTTGATCCTTCTAATGGAATTATTTTGGCTAAATTATTATTTCATGCTGTTATATCTGTTTAAGCATATCCCCATCTTTTAATAGTGGAATTTCTGGAGCTTCATAGGATCTTTTTGGAAATGCTGTCTTGCTTGGTCTCACTAATTTGTGGCCCAGGTCAGAAAATAACTAACTCTGTGTTTACACTTAAACTGTGTGGTTATAGGGTCAATATACATATATAGATACATATGTCTTTATTTGTTTTGTATAATCAGATTAACTCTCATTTTTAAAAAATGAAAACTAGTGTTTGTAGAGGCTGAGTCTGTTATAAACATGCTGAGATTCTGTGTCTGACTCTATTTCGTCAGGGAACCAGATTTCCCCCTTCCGTCCCACATTCCCAGGTGGGCCACATATAAACCACACTCTAACTGGAATAGGCTCAGGGACGGTACTCCCCCACAGGATGTAAAAGTGCACTTTTATCCAGGAAGGAATATTTGAACTGAATATTTTGGCATGCTTTGAGAGAGAGCACTGGGTCTCTAAAATTCCTCTGTTTTTTCTTTTTTTTTTTTTTTTGGTCAACCATGGTGAG
>VXBW01004973.1:126672-140070 GCA_013400375.1 Thinocorus orbignyianus
TTTTTTTTTTTTTTTTTGTGGTGTTTAAAATTGAAATTGGACATCTTTTTCCCATGTATGACCTGTAAACTCAAGAAATCAGAATATGGCTGTTGACCCTCCATCTTAGCCTTCCTGCTTCTAACGTGTTTGGCTTGAGAATGTGTGTAAGAGTCGAATCCTAGTATTTTTATTAAAAAAAATGTCCATTGACTTCAGTAATGTTTCTCACACATTCGATGGAAATGATCAAAACCTGACAGTCTAGCCAGTGTTCGTTATGTAATTCTGTTTTGTAAGTGCGACATGTATGTTTAATGTACCCCTTCATACATTGCATAAGGGAACTCCATGACTATAAAAGGATAAAGCAGCTCTCGCTAAGAGATCCTGTTGCCTGAGTGGCTGCACTGAGTGAGTTCCTGTAAATATCTGTAAATACGCTTCTCTCCCAGGCTGAGATTTTTTGCTCTGAATTCCTACTGAGTTTTACACACTTCAGTGCGAATATAAATACATTCCCTAGCTGTCTGTAGTCACTGCCAAGAGTTTAATGTATTTCAGAGGAATTTTTTTCGTTAGCTTCTACTTTCTTTTAAAAAAAAAAAAACAACCCAACAAAATGGTTCTTGTGCTGCAGTTATTTTTGACAAATTTCTTTGTATTCACATTCAAGAATCTGTGAAACTTGTATACTAAAGTGCAGTCATTTACAAAAGAAAGAACAGCAGTACCCTCAGCATGTGAGTGTTGAAAATGATGTTTGGTCTCCTATTACTAGGCTATGAATCATGTGTAATCTTTCAGATTTTAATTCTCTCATATAGAAGTGGGATGAGGGTAGGTGGGAGGTTTTGAAAAGAAGACATGTAAGTGCCTCATTTGATACAATTTAAAGTCTGTGGTTTGAAGTGCTTTGGGAGGAAGAATCTGAAATTATTATAAGCCCATACTTTCCTCCTATGTTCTATAACAATTTTGATACAAAAGTGATTAGATTGTCTCAGCCATTGTGAAATATTCTAAATGAAGCTACACCAGCTGCATTCTCTCAGGGCTGATTATTTTCTTTGGATAAAGGGCATGTTGTGCAGTTGCTTGGATATGCCTTGTCATTCATATATGCCACATGCCCCTCACAAACAATTATGATGAATTGTATCTTCTGTAGAACTCTAATACACCAGGGCCTAGGGAAATAAGAGATTTCATTTCTTGAAGTTCGCAATGAATATGTTGAGAGCTGTGAAAAGCGCCTTATTGCTTCAGGCAGGTAACTTAAATGTCAGATGATAGAAAGTTAGAAGAAATCAGACTGTTTTCTATTGTATCTCTTCCTGCTCTGGAAAACCATTTGGGCAAAGAGAAGATAAGATGGGGATTATTTCAGACAAATCAAATTATTCTAAATTTACTCTAAGACCTGAATGACACTGTGTTCTATTCCAAACCAGTTGTCCTCAAAATGGGTTTTTAAATAGCCTGTTGGCTGATGTCAGTGCCTGTAATATGCACAGGTCTAATTTGCTCTAATAAGGCATATGCAGTGGTGAAGAATTGTTGGGTTGCTGTTTTCTTCCTTTAGCTGCTGCTGGTCACCATACGTGGGCACCCATCCTGATGTTCTCAAAGGTAACCCTGAGAAGACATTGAGTGTGAATGCATTGCTTTTTCAAGATTAATTTCTGTTTGCAAACTCTTTGCATCCTTTCATAAAAAAGATTTCTACTGATTTAATATAAATGTTAGATCAGCTCCTTTGCTGCTACAAAAAGGTACTACTCTTTCACACTCTGACACTCATTTGCAGCATTTTTCCATTTAAACCCCCACCGTGAACTGACATTTACACCATCCCCCTGAGTTGCAACCATGCACCTCTCACATCATTAACCAGCATGTATACATTTCTCCCGCATTCCTAAATTTATTGTGGTAGCGCAGTGTTATAATGGTTTAACCCTGGCAGACAACTGAACGCCACACAGCTGGGATAAGGGAAGAGAAACAAGAGAGTAAAAGTGAGAAAACCCTTGTGCTGAGATAAGAACAGTCTAATAATTGAAATGAAAATGATGAAAATGATAACAATGACAATAAATTGCAATGAAAAGGAAATAACAAGGAGAAACAAAGTAAAACCCAAGAAAGGTAAGTGGTGCAAATGAAAAGCTTATCATCAGCTGACCAGTGCCCGACAGTCGCCAGGCAGTGGCGCCCTGGCCAACTTCCTGCCTATTTTTATCACTGAGCATGATGTCACAGTATGGAATATCCCTCTGGTCAGCTGGGGGCAGTTGTCCCAGCTGTGTCTCTTCTGAACAATTTATGCACCTCCTGCCTGCTCCCTGGCAGGATGGCGTGAGGAGCAGAAAAGGCCTTCACTCTGTCAGCAGTGCTCAGCAATAAGGAAACATTCCTGTATTATCAATGTTACTTCCAGCACAAATCCAAAAGGTAGCCCCATACCAGCTACTGTGAAGTAAATTAACTCTCTCCCAGCAAAAACTAGCACACAGAGTGACCTCCAGGTATTGTTATTTGTAGTTTTCAGGGAAAGGTATCAGAATTACCTGAGATTCAGTAGGTTTTTCTACTGTTGTTAACCTTGTTACAGGTCAGCTGTATGTCTGTTGCTCAGCTGACTCCAACACAATTTCCTCATATTCCCCTCATTCTGCATTCCAATAGAGGCGATGTTGTCTACAAATCATTTGTAAGGGTGCTTTGAGTGAGGCAATGCTTATGTGTAAGCGTGCTCAGCTCCACTGACTCAAAGTGCTAAACGATGAAATGATTGTTATTATTTTGTCCTTCAGTGACTTCAGAGATTCCATTAATGTCAAAATTTAGAGAAATGTAGATTTCAAGTAATATAGGAAGGTCATGCAGATCAGGAGTTGAGTACAAATAGGTAAACGGAGAAGAATTACATCTGTGATGATATACTGGAAGAATGTCAGTAGGTTGGCTTAGTAAAGTAGAAGGTTAGTTCACTTCTGTGATGGAATGATGTAAAAATTTTGAGCAGAGAAGCTGGCACAGACTGAAAGTTTTGCGCAGTGATATTGTCGGTTTAGACACTTTCCTACGAATAAAAGTACTATACCCATCAGCAACATGGGAGGGAGGCGTAGATGTTTATAGATTCTCCATTAGTTCTGAGATGAGCACATGCCGTGACCTATGTCTCCTGAACATTTATAAGTTGGAGTTAGGAGGGCTCTTTAGTAAGATGAAAAAGACTGTGATACTGTATTAAAATCTACATTCCAGTCCTACGTCTAGGATTGGTATTTAATAGAGAAGATTAATCTATTGCTTAAAGATTTCAGTACATAAAATGATTGTAAAGCCATTGATACTAACAACGTTTAGTTTAGAAGAATACTTAATTTACTGGGAGTTATACCTTATGAAGGATCTGAATATATGCTTCCAGTCAACTTCAAAAAGAACTTGTTCTTAGAATAACAGCTATATGACACTGGTATACTTATTTAGTCATATCTTCAAATAATCTTGACCTAAATAAGTTACACAGCCATTTTATTACTTGGTTACATGCAGTATTTTAAAGGAAACTGATTACGTCTGACTGTGAGTGTTGTAACTCATAAGCAAGTTATAGCTTATAAACAAGCTACCAAACCTATTTCAAAACAATTTTAGCCAATGACATAATACATTTTCTTAGTTTCATTTTTCAAATTATAGGCAAGAAAACAACATTTAGAAGCTGACTTGAATATGCAGCATCATGCTGTAACTCTGGCTAGCTGAGAGCACTGGAACTTCCAGTGATAGCATTAAGCTGTGTAAAACATGTTTAGTGTAGTAACTCATTTAGTTAATTTTCAGATATATATGTGCATCCTTCTTTAAAGGTTATATATAAGCTCTGTGTAATGTTTTTGGGGATAAGTATTATCTTTTATCACATGAAAATTAACAAGTTGGGGGGAAAAAGTCACCTTTCTGTTGTAATCCTTTCTTCTGGTGTGAAACAGAAGTGACAGGTTAACACTATGATGGGCCCAAATTTACTTTGATGTTAGGAAGGTAATTTCAGAGGAAAGTGGTTTTGATACTATGTGAATAAATACTACCCAGGTTTGTATGCAAGTAGAGTTCAGTTTGTCTTTTACTATAAATATTAATAGCTATAGAAAGTCAGTAGCTGCCAGTTTTCCTTGGATGTTTTAGCAGTGTTATTTTGAATAATGCCTTATATTAATTTATGTTTGGCCAGGGCTGATATTCCTACATCATTCAGCAATCCAAGGAAAGACAGATGCTCTGACTCAGTTCTTAGCCAAAGGAATGGAGCGTTAAGCAAAATTATTGTTTTTTATTATGTTTATCCATAGTTTATGATCATTTCCTGGTCTGTGAAGATGACTTTTAGGTAGGACTCTAGGTAAAAAGTAATTTGATGTTTTAAAAGCATGCTTTTAATGCTCTTCCAAGAAGTTCATGACATGATTCCCCTGTAGCAGGTTGTTCTATCAGTCATGAAAGGTGTTTTCCAATAGATATCCCAAATGGCTGGAAATACTTTAATATTAGTCTCTTGGCTTTGATCCAACCAAGATGATACAAAAGCAGATAGAAGAGAGATGCAAAGAGAATGAAATAATTTGGCTTCATTTCAGGCTATTAAATATTTGGCTTCATGCCAAATAGCTTCTTAATTTCACATGGGCTAATATACTTCATTGCTTCAAAAAGAGTGAAAGGGAAAATGAGGGTAAGATTGTCTCTCTTTGTTCCCCTTCAACAGTGTAACTATTTTTAATCAATCTGGAATTAAAAATAACAAGAGTGGTTTTTTCCCCGTTTTCTCATCAAAGGACATTGCTTGGCAAGTTGCCGGAGAAGTTTCAGGTGCTCTGATTCCCCAGATAATGTGACCTTACAAGAAATGAGCTCTATGATGTTGAGAGCCAAATGTTAGCCTCCATGGGCTGTATATTTTGGTGTGCAGAACAGAAAGCACGAGCTGCACAGCACCTGTCACGCCATAGCACTCTTAAACAGATCTCTTGCTTTGGGGCTCTCATGGAAATTCTTCCATTGTGTTTGTAAGGGAGTGTGGATTTGAATCAGAAATCTACAGCCTTTAGAGATGTTACTTTGGGGCTTGAATAAATTCAAATTCTTTAAGCACAACTTCACCATAACTGTGAAATTTCACTTTGAACCCAAACCATGTAGAACTGTGAGTTGTGCATGATTAGGATGCAGCAATAGGAACTATGATTCATTTGCTCCAGTTTTATGAGTCTTTGAAGATTATAGATGTGAAGCTTTTGTTGGCTATGATGTGCTTTATATATTTTCCAGGTCTGTTGCAAAGTGTCCATGTGACTGAAGTATCCATGAAAAGGCAGTTTGAGATCAGTCTAACTTTTCTTAGAGACAAAGACCTGAGTTAGCTGTAGATGCATTGAAGCCTGTGATGTCATACCTGCAGAAGAAATCTAGTCAGATCTATGAAGAAGATCCTGTTCAAGGGACAAATTCTCCTTGGAAGCACTTATCACTTTTCGTTGACTGGGACTAGGTACCTTAAGTGCCTATGCTGCAGACATAACAAGCTATTTTCAATCAGCTCATTAGTAGGAAGTGCCAGTTGTTAATAACCATTAAATACAGTCAGTTGCTGCCGAATCATTGGTGTCTTATGGAGTATCTCTGACTATGGGTCAGGGAAGCACTTAGGCATATGCTGTGACCTGCCTTTGCCATAAGAAGGCTCTAGTTCATTTATCATGATTTGTAAATCTTTGCTGCAGGTTTTTCTATTCCCTTACATTATTACTGACCTCTGAGACCTAAATAGACCAGTGTTATTTCTGTTTGCACGGTAGCTAGTTTTTTCTAAGAATAAAAGAAAGAATATTGAGCTAAATAAAGGGAACATTTTGGAAGATATCAGTGATTAAGAGAAAAACTATGCAATAATAATAATAATTAGAGAGCCTTTAAATTAAAATTCACCTGCATTTTTTGTTTACACAGGGACAAAACAGCTAAAAAAGTGGGACCCAAGCCAGCTTTTTCTTCCCCAGTTAGTTATATGGTCACAAGCAATTTTTTTCTATTTTCAGCTCCCAAATTGTATGATTTAATAGATTTTGACAACTCTACCACAGGTTAGTAAGTGTCTCCTGCTGCTGAAAGTACATTCAGTATAAGGAGCAACAATGGAAGAGCTTGTTGCAAAGATTAACTCCAGAAAGAGACTGTGAAGTTGATGTTATTAAATATTTTCATGATTGCCAGAAATACACTTTGAAAACCTTATCAGCTTTAACCATTTGATTTTTACTTTATCTGCAAAACCAGATGGCCTATTTGGGCAGTCAAACAGAACAATTGATTGAGAATTGTCAATTTGCAATCTTGTTAAATGCGAGTATATATTTTTCAGGGCTGGCTGCAGCTGCAATGGGACTTTGCATGATTGTATGCTAGTCATTATGGGATGCTGACAGGAGGCTGAATTCTTGCAGCTTCCTAGTTCACATTCAGAGCAATATAGAGTATTTCCTTACCTTTCTTTTATGATACTGCCACTACAATGTGGTGTATTTTAATTTAGAAACTGAAGATGTGATTTAGGATCTACTGCTATTAGGGGAGACTATTCCATTACTTCATGTGGGAAACCTTAGTTCATGTCATTGAGGGCCATCATGCTCCGAGATAACTCAACAGAATTTTTTCCATATAGATCAAATATGGGAGGAGGTTCATACTCTAGGGATTAATTGTTACTTTGTGAACCAGCTGAAAGCATGTGCGTGATAACGTTCACAGAGATATCGTGGTTATGATCTCAGTGTAAGAACTCCTATAAGCAAGACAGAAAAACATAAAGATTGGCAGATGTGCTATGTTATGGTTTGCATAGGAATCACAACTTAATAGAACTAAAAAAAAAATACAGATTTAACATATAGTTAATAGGCGGATTCTGTTTGGGACAGTTTTTCATTTGTATGCTGCCTATTACTGGATTTATTTCTAGCTGTATTTTAACATACTGCTAAACCCTTGTATAATGACAATAATATTAGAGGGAAGGTGTTTTTAGGTAAAGGATAAAGCTAGTTACATATTTTCAGTACTTCTGGGTATTCTGTTCATTATAGAGTTGGAGGACACAGATGTGGCACTTAAGGACATGGTTTAGTGGTGGACTTGGCAGTACTAGGTTAATGGTTGGACTTGATGACCTTAAAGGCCTTTTCCAACCTAAATTGTTCTATGACATGCCGAGTGTCCATTCTGCTGTGATCAAGGATGTCATGTTGTCTCTCTCTCTCTTTTTCCTTCTTCTTTTTCCCCACATAGTTACCTCAAGGGTAGTAAAGACAGTAGTAGACAGTTGTCAACCATCAAAGAAAAAATGAAGCATTTCATTTAGAGGCTGTGGACCTGTTCAGAATAACACTTCAAGACTAAGAATAGCACATAGAATTTAAACAACAGTGCAGTGTTGAATTTTTGTGCTACCTCTACAGTGGGAAGCCTTTTTTTCCCCCTCTCTTAGGAAGATCCCATGATCATTGTGAATATATGGGCAACTGGAAATTATTTACGTATGAACTCAAGATTTTATTTGGGGACAAGGAAGAATAAAGGCCTTGGGAATCAGAAAAACTATGTACCACTGTCATTATTTTGGGTCATAGAATCGTAGAATGGTTAGAGTTGGAAGGGACCTTAAAGATCGTTGAGTTCCAACTCCCCTGCCATGGGCAGGGACACCTCTCACTAGACCAGGTTGCTCAAAGCCCCACCCAGCCTGGCCTTGAACACTTCCAGGGATGGGGCAGCCACAGCTTCTCTGGGCAACCTGTTCCAGTGAAGATCACTGAAGGTTGCACCTGAAAAGGATAATCTCAGATGGGTATTTCTAGGATCACATGTGGAGAAACAGGACAAAAGCTTATTTTGCAGATCAACACGAAATTTGTTGGCTAGGGTACCTGGTGCCAAATGCTCAGTTTACTTGGCAATAAATTGCTTTTTATCTAGATTAATCTCTTCGCTAAAACTGTCATAACTAATCCATACTCAAGGGGGGAAAAAAAAAAAGGAAACACTGCTTTTTGGGTTAAAGCATGAAAACTGATTATAATCGCATCTCTTCACAGACTCTGGAGTCCAGAGAACAGGTAACCAGAGGACAGTGGTATCTGCCAAATGTCAGTGCTTTTTTCAATGTCAGAACATTCCATAGGACCTTGTAGGCATGGTTGTTTCAATGAAATGGTGATTCAACCAGTTCATTTCAACAATAGTGCCATTCCTGCAGGCAAAGCAGCGGTATTAAAAACAAGGGAAAAAAAGGTTCTTTTGGGATTCTTTGATTTAAGAATTAATATGTCATTGGCTCCACAAAAGGCATTTCAAGAAAAGTCATTCCTCATCCAAAATGGCATTGATGTTGCCTCTGGAAATATTTTGCAATGGGGTTGTAGTTAGAGTAATTCCTAGGCTTGTGCCAACATATCGTAAAAGACAAGAGCCTCATAACTGCCTTTGAAATTGGGCATAACAAGCTCATGGAGTTTTAATAGGTTTTATGCTCAAAATTTCTGTAGAGTTACTCAAAACACTGTAGAATTCAGTGATTGTACAACAAAAATTATATTCTCATTTATATTTTAACATGTACATAGATAGTTAAAAGATATGAGATAGGATTAATAAATAGGATTAATAAATATAGGATTAATAAATATTCAGTGAATTTAACAAATAAAGATACCTAGAATCTGTAGGTGTTCTGCTGTTTTATTTACTTAATAAGTAAGTGTGCAAGGTTTTTTTGTTGAAACCAGTAACCAGATCTGTCCCAAATGTGTCTGAAATCAAAGTGTAAATTCTCTTCCGCTGACAGCAAGACATCTTTTTTTACCTATAGTCTTCCTGAAAAGGTGGGAGTTGGTGTGCAATTAAAAAACAAACAAACAAACAAACAAACAAACAAACAAAACAAAACAAAAACACAACAAAAATTAAGAGCTTGTTAGGTCCATTAACACGCAGCAGTTCCAGCACTGATATATTTTTATATATCAGTTCCCCACTTCCAGCAGATGATATATTTTTAACAGAGAAGGATTTCAGTGGGATATTTCTATAACTAGTGTTTTTGTCCTAGTGAACAAAAAAATTTAAATGGTTTAGTGGTTCACTGTGTGGTTTTATAACACCTGAATGAGGTCTGAGGTCATGTTCTGCCACCCTTAAAGTCTGTATCTGACATTGCAGATATGTATTTACTCTCTGAAGGTGATACACTGCAACATCAACACTGCTGGTTTTAAAAAAACAAATTAAACTACTAATTTATTATGCACATGTAGATAATCACTTACTACATAGCCTGTCCTAGAAAGCAGTACTTCAGGCATCTCAGATGTCTCAAATAAAGATATTTGTTATGTGAAAATTCCTATCCATAGTTTAAAAAAACAGTTTTTGAAGTAGTTAAAGAGTGTCACGGTTGTATGGAAGATTCAGACATAAGTTTTGTAATTTGCAAGTTTTAAATGCCTGGGAACCGTATCTTGAACTCCAAAGGAGATTTTCATCTCCCTATGTCATGCACAGATAGAACTGTGATTCTCACTGAATATTCGTTGTGCTGCTTTCATTTTATCTGGAAGGGTGTGGATGGGTAGCAAAACAATGTTCCAAAATTAAAAGCTCAGAAGACCTTAGACTGATCTCTTAAATCCAGCAACACTGAAGGCCTACCCTCACAGACTCAGAAAATGCAGCTCCGAATACTCTTGTATGGTATAGTGAAGCCAAAATATTGAGCCTTATTTTAGCTCTGCTCTGACAGATGCACTGAAGCCTTAGGCTCAGGAGCTGCATGTGCTTTTCTGCTCATAAGCAACATTCAGCTCAAGCTTGTAAAAAAGAAATCCTTCCACAAGTGGAGCTCCCCTTGCTACAGGGCTGTCAGATGCTGCGGATCCGGGCAATGCAGACTCTCTCACAGATCGGGTGGGAGGTGCACAGGGCCTGCATTGTCCTTCAGGGCTTCTCTTTCCTTGCTTGGGAAAGGATGGCAAGAGTTAAATCCAATGGAGTAGTGATGGAGCAGAAGTGGCGGTCCAAGAAAGACCTGTGCCTTGCTGGTGAAAGCTGATAAAAGAACCATGCCCCTCTTATGGTATTCTTTATCTAGAGCAAGCCTGGGTGGAGTTCCACCACTTGAAATGTCTGGATCTACATCAGCTGTTAATCTTGATGCAGGATTACATGCAGTGAAGTAGAAAATAGGAACCTACATTAGACCTAGGGCTAAAAGTCTGTGAGGATTTCATTCCACTTCCCTTAAGCCACAGGCCTTTCTTAATGGGAAGCCCTTGGGCTGGGTGTCATGGTACAGAGCTATGAGGTTTAAGGTTACTCCCAGCACCACTGTAAGAGTTAGAAATTCCTTTTTGGGTTTGAGTTACTTCAGTGGGTGGCTGTGACCATTTTCTGAATGGAACGTTCTGAGGAACGGTTTTGATCATCTAAATCCACTGTCATCTCTCACAGATGGAGAAATGACTGAAATGCTGCTGAACCAGGTTTGTCTGAAGAAAGTCCCATTTGAGTGCCATGTCTTCACCATTTTCCTCTGGGGATAACTGACTTGGGATAAGTCCTTATAGGAAGGTGTTAACTATAACAGTATGTTCATATTGACATAAATGTGTCTGTTTAGGGTTTTAATGTGGGAAATATTCCTGCTCAAAAAAGGTCTTATATTAGGAAGTTTTTATTCTGAAAATGTGCTGTCTGTATAAGGATAAAAGTGCAATGAAAATGCTTGGCTACTCCACTATAATTTCTGCAGCATGCAGACTGCTTTTATTGTAAAATATTATTTTTCTTCCTATAATAAAATAGCTTTAAAAAAATTGAATTCAGCAGATAAAATATAAATGCTGCAAATGAACTGTTTAGTCTTTTGCATTGTCTGTCCAGGTAGAATATTCTGTTCTACACTTTGCAATTGGGTTGCTGTTTATTTAGTTGCGGGGAGGAGAGTGTGGGAGGGGATAGAATGTGCTTCTGTTTGGAGTGAAGAAGAACAGTTATGTTTTGATCTTAATTTGAAATAGAGAAAAGAATATAAATACTCTGAACCTTCCAAGTAATGAAATGGGGATTATTCAGTAAAAAAAACACATATATTTTTAAAAAGTCAGATGTCAGAAATTAGTTAAGGGTTTCATACTGTTATTAAAAATTGTCGCAGTGACAGATGGTAAATATACTGTGGAGGGTTCCAGTATATCTGCTATGCAGTTAGATTGAAATGCTGCAATTACTTCAGGATACTTTGCTACTGGAAATTTATCAAGAAGCTTGAAGAGCAACAGAAAGGTCTGCATTCCTTTGGGAGAGAAGATGGATGCTAATATCTGGTGGGATTTTTATCCAGAGACATTTGCAATCATCCGCCTTGTCAGGACTTTTTTTTTTTTTTTTTTTTTTTTTTTATTTTTTTTTTTTACTAATANNNTTATCTGACTAGCAGGAACTGTGACTAACAGTGTGTACAGTTACTAACAACATTGTAATGGCAGAACTAGGTGCTGTCAGTATTATCTCTTATAATACAGATATTTCTTAAGCTGTGGATGCAGTGGGTGGTGTGTGATCTGTGAGGGATGAGAAGAATCAAAAGAGATGTGAATTTTTTTTCAGCTGAGGCAGTGGGACAACTTCTTCCAGACCTTCCACACTGTCTCCATGACTGTTTTCCGTAGGTTTTTGGCACAGCCTTGTCCAGGCAGTAGAACCATTTACACCCTAAGGAATTGAAAGGGCTTGGCATTATCGTAGTGTTTTATGGATGCAAAAATCACTGCCACTTTGACTGGATACAGCACAGAGCCTGTGAAAGGTGGATCCAGATAAGGTGAACTGATGAGAAGCCGAGAGCTCAGCTGTTCCCACCCCCATGTGAAATTCCATGAATGTTATATCAGAATTACAAGCTTCAGATTCTGATGCACCTTGCCTGACAGGGGAGCAGCTATAGGGAACATTGCAGAATTTGATAAGTGTATGAAAGAACACATTGAGTACAGATGGTGTACAGCTTTATCTTTTCATGTTCTTGTGAAAGGATAACTTGCAATGCTGGGAGATTTCAGGCCCAGGGCATTACATAAAACAGTTGACAATGAATGTTAATACTTGTCTTTTCTGCTCTGGTCAGTTATCCTTAAAGTAAGTCCTGCAGACTCCATCTGGCCATCCTTATGTGACATTGAAAAAGTCAGCATCACAAACTTCATCTGACTGTTAATTTATTATGTTGGTTTTTTTTTTCCTGTCCAAGCAGATGGAATAGTAAGAGACTTTCCTTTGCTGCCAAGAAACAAAAGAGATGGTGATATCAAGTTCAGGTGTTTTTCTTTACTCCATTTATTCTGGATTGCAACTGTGTTATGGAGGGAAGGGTAAATGTGCACTTTCTCTACTGAAGTTTCCCTACATGTGGAAAAATGAGGGCAGATAAAAAAAGGGTGGGTTTTTTTGTCAAGAGGGATGTATCAACTGGACTTTCGTGTGTAAGATGTGGAGGTATTTGTTCTATTCTTACTGCTTGTGGGCCTTCAGACGGACAAATACGTTAGAGAGAGATCTCAGCATGCTTTCTCCTTCCTTCTTGTAAGAATGTAGGTTAAGTACTCAGACATTCCTTTCAGTTCTGCCCTTTCTATGATTTTTAGCTTGCATTTGATACCCCTACCGAGTCTGTTTAAGTGGGAGAGCATTTTATTTATGGCATGATAATCCTCTATTGCTTTTGATTTTTTGAGAGGGCAAGGCACCTAGCTGCCATAATGTATGTTGATACATGTCTCAGAAAGCAGCTGTTATGCTTTTATAAGCTCAAGAGGTGACTTTTGCAAAGATGAAAGCTGTGAACTAAGGAAGCCTGTGCAAGATATACAAGGAGTTATCCTCCTTGTATATGCTTGGCCTTGAGCTGACCACACATGGAAATGCTGGTAGAAGTTGAAAATTTAGATTTTGAATAAAGCTTAACTTTACTATCATAAACTTCAGGCAAAAATAATTTAAGACTTTCTGTGAAAGAACAATCTTCTTAGCTTTTTATGGTGAGTAGGCATATCCAAGTTTAGATGTGTCAACTCTCAGCTCTGTTCCATGGCTCTCTATGTAATAGCTATAGGTGGAAAACCAACACAACCATCTCACTAGCTATGTCCTTTGTATCCCAAAAATGAATGGAGCAGTGATGGCAAAGATTAGTCTTCAGAAAATACACAAGGTCAGAAAATCATAGTAGCTTCTTGGGATCCAGTGGAGCCATTTGCTGGTTAGAGGAGCTGTGACTGTACATCAAACAAGTCT